>CM077150.1:133217638-133717731 GCA_039583875.1 Platanthera guangdongensis | reverse complement strand
TTATATACCACTCCACTAGTTCGTTCGATAAAATAATAGTTGTTCTAAAAGTAGAATAATTAAACCGATCCCAGGAAAAATACGACCTTGAGGAATTTTCTACAAAATAATATATCCTGCGATAGGTACTCTTGGTTAATCCACAGGATCCTAAGTCACAAAAAAAAAAAAGAGACTAGACTTATTACGTAAAAGATTATAAAAACCAAATCTATCTTCTTTAAAACAAACTTTACTTATCACTTGTCGGCTATTACAGGCGCTTTGTGGAGAACTTCTCCCGATAACATTACCCCTCACGAATCTGATGAGGAAAGAACAGAAGTTTGTTTGGACATCGGAGTGCGCCCGAGCTTTTGAGTAGTTGAAGAGTCGGTTGACCTCGGCGCCTGTGCTGATTCACCAAGTGGGACCGAAGTCTTTGAAATCTACGACGATGCTTCAGGCAGTGGATTGGGTTGTGTTCTACAGCTGTACGGAAGTGTGATAGCTTATGGCTCGCGTCAGCTGAAGGTGCATGAGAGGAACTATCCGGTCCATGACTTGGAGTTAGCAGTGTGATATTTGCCCTGAAGCTGTGGAGGCATTACTTGTATATGGTGAGTGTCGATATTTATACCGACCACAAGAGGCTGAAATATTTGTTGGATCACAAGGATCTGAACATGCAACAGCGGAGATGGATGGACTTCCTGGGGGACTACACATTCAAGATTAATTATGTGCCTAGAAAAGGCAATGCAGTTGCGGATGCGTTGAGTCGCAGGGCCCCAGCTCAAGCCAACTGGCTGTCGGTCCATGACGAGCGTTTTGTTCGGGAGTTGGAGCCGTTGGAGATCTCTTCCGTAGATAAGCAGTCTAGTGGATAAGCGCTATTGAACTTGACAGAAGTTCAGTGTGACATGGCTGATTGGATTCGGTAGGATCTAGATATGGATTGCCACATCAAGCAAATTATGGTTGAGTCTTTGGATTGGTCAAATTCCCAATTTGAGGTTGTGGATGGATTGCTCTGGAAGGACGGTCGTCTGTGCATCCCAATTGTGGGAAAATTGCGGGTGGAATTGATGTACGAGTCTCATCATACCAAGTACTCGATTCACCCGGGGAGCACGAAGATGTACCGTGATATGATGAAATTGTTCTGGTGGCTAGTACTTAAGAAGGATGTGGTACTCTATGTGGCGAAGTATCAAACTTGCGCCTTAGTGAAGGAGGAGTGCCAGAAGCCTGGAGGATTCTTGAAGTCCTTGCCTATTCCGGAGTGGAAGTTCGACGACATTACTATGGACTTTGTGCACGGGTTGCCAAGGTCACAGAAGGGAAACGACGCCATCTAGGTGATCGTAGATCGTTTGACGAAAGTGTCACACTTCATTCCGCATAAGAAGGATGATTCTGTGGAGAAATTGCCAAAGTTATATGTTGATAAAATTATGTGGTTTCATGGTGTGCCCCGCAGCATTGTGAGTGACCGTGATGGGCGGTTCACGTCCAATGATTGGAGGTTGGTGCAGCAGATTTTGGAACAAAGCTGAATTTCAGCACAGCCTTTCATCCACAGACGGATGGTCAGACCAAAAGACTCAACAGGACGATGGAGGATATGCTTCGCATGTGCGTTCTAGATTTCGGGAAGCAGTGGGAAGATCACATATACTTGGTGGAATTCACTTACAATAAAAGCTACAAGGCGAGCATACAAATGGCGCCTTCGAGGACCTTTATGTTAGAAGATGTCGCACGTCGTTATCGTGGTTGGAAACGGGTGAGTCAAAGCTGTACAAGCGACAAGAGGTAGAAGATGCAACGTCGTTGGTTCGAACGATTCGAGAAAGATTGCTAACCTCTCAGGACCGGCAAACTAAGTACTATAACTCCAAGCAAAGGAACGTGGAGTTTGTTGTCGGAGACGGGTGTACTTGAAGATTAAGCCGTTCAAGGTTGTCTCGCGGGTACGGAGCATGAAGAAGCTAAGCCTTATGTACCTTGGACTGTTTGAGGTTCTGGAGCGGATTGGCGAAGCAGCTTATCGATTGAAGCTATCAGTTGAGCTAAGTGGTCTACACGACGTATTCCGCATATCGTTGCCGCGGAAGGCGATGCAAGAACCATCGCAATTGCTTGCGGTCGATCAAGTGTCGGTCGATAATGGGTTGACGACGAAGGTCAAGCCCATTCGCATTGAGGACTCAGAAGTCAAGTGATTGCGTAACAAGGAAATCAGGATGGTCAAGGTCTGTTGGGATAACTGCGGATGGAAGGAGCTCTTGTGGGAGCTATAGCAGACCATGCTTGAGGAGTACCCAGAGTTTTTCCATTCAGGTACTGTTTAAGTTTTGTTTATCTCTTTTCCTTTATGTAATTTCGGGACGAAATTCTTTTTAGAGGGAGAGAGTTGTAACGCCCCGAAACTCAAAAGAGCTACGGGTAGCATTTTGAGCCAAGTCTGGGACTTGATAGAGGTCACGCAGCCTGGAACACGGGCGTGTCCCAGGGCCGTGTCGTGCTCGGGTTCGACGGCGGCCGTGTGGTCGAAGAAATTGGGTCGACGATCGTCGAACAGCGAACACGACCTGAGAAACGGGCATGTCCCAGGCCGTGTCATACTCGGGTGGTTAGCCGAGTTGGGTCGGGGTGAAACATGGCGTAGAGCCCAGGCGTGTTCAACCTGACACGGGCATGTCAAATTTGATACGGGCGTGTTGAGTACCCGTGTTCTTCTCGGGTTGGTGTTTGTCCTGTGTCGATGGAGGAACATGCTCAGATACACGGGCGTGTACTGGATGACACGGGCATGTCGATCCTGACACGGGCATGGCGAGAGCCCGTGTACTTTTCAGGATACGACGATTTCGGTTGTTGATTGGGGCACACGGCCTTGGACACGGGCGTGTAACAAGCCTTGTTCGGACCAGGTTTTGGATTTTAAGTGCAAATCATGGCTGTTCGTTTCTTATTTTTGGATCCAACGGCTCAGGGTTGTTCTTGATGAGATATACCCGGAATAGGGTTAGAGACCCTCATTATTTTTGGGTTTTCTCTTTATGAGAGTTCTAGAGAGAGGGGAGAGCAAGGAAGAGGAAGGAAGAGAGATCCGGCAACCGGTGGAGCTTCGGAGCCCAAATCGCATGCCGAGTTCGGATATACGGAGGCGAGGACATTGGGGTGCTTTTAATCCGTATAGATCTTCATGGTGCCGAAGAGGAATGCTAGGGTAACGATTCTCATCTTGGACATGTGAATTCCTCTTTTCCCTTGCATAGGAAGCCCTCTCTCGTGAGTTTGCGGTGAGTGTGAGGTGTTCCTTCGGGTAGACATGAATAGTCCTCGTTGTTTTATATGTAGAGTTCGTATTCGAGAAACGGACATAGGCATGATGTGTGAAGCCTACCCGGACAAGTTGGTCTGGATCGGTGATGTTGCATTGCATGAATGGACAGAGAAGACTCCGTGCAGTTGATTGTTTTTGGGTTTTTTATGTGGTAGATTGCAACCGGGAGCCTTGGGGAGTAACTCCAAGGTACACGGGAAAACAGGGCAGATGCGTGGTTCTGCCAACATAGTGGCCTGGGAGACAACTTGTACATAACCGAGTTATGTAAAGTGTGAAATCAATTTGGGACTCGGGAAAGCTTGACCCACGCATATGGTTTAAATTGACGTTGCGGTGTGAGCAATGGGTTAGGCGGAACCGTACCCGCTCTATGTCGTTCGGTACAAGCGACCTAAAGTACGTGGGACTTGCCGTTGGCATAGATGGAGGGTCTTAGGCAGTGGCCAAAAAGACCAAAATGCTCACGAGAAATTTCCGTCCAAGGGGCGGTGGTGAGACCGCGGACTTTGACCGGGTTCACCGAGAATGTGCCCTGAGAGAACGGGGTGTGGCCGTGCGAGCCTATGCCTGTGATGATGTGAAATTTGTACATTAAATGGAAATTCTAATAAAGAGCAGGGAAGGTGCATCGCAACCCCGAGTTTAGGGGCAAGATCGTTATAATTTGGTCAGCTTAGCTGACCGTTGCTTTTGTTTGACACTGCTCGGTGGATTGTTGTTTGCTTGTGCTGTGAAGCTGAGTGGTAAATAGCAGGCAAAAGCCCTTGTTGCTGATCCAGCCCTCGAGGGCCTAATTTTGAGTGTTTTCTTTTATTCTCTTCCATGACCGACCTGTGTGCCGAGGTTTGGATGACACTTTTATATGAGTAAACTATATTAAAGCCATAAGGCCAAGTACTTATGTATTTGTACGTTCATTCCGATTGGGTTTTGTAGTGGACATTCATACTTTTGGCTGGGTTCTTAATTCTGCAACTTTTAAATTGCTTCTGATAGAATGTACTCTGTGTAGGACGTTGGTTATTAGCAGGATGGTTTCCATTGCGTAACCTTCCGGTCTGTCTTTGGTATATTGCATCAGGCCCCGGCCGGACCTACTGCTATATGTTATGCGACGGATAGGGGGTGTTACACAAGATCAACATTTATTTTGGGTTTTCTTATTCTTAATTCCGTTGCGCACAATTGTTGTCCCGTTTAGCAAAACCCAACACCTCCTTCCCGGATGGAAGGGCTAGGATTGGTGCTGATGTAAGTTGATCCTTCAGCTCTTGGAACATTGCCTCACATCAAGGTGTCCACTCACATGTTACACCTTTCTTTGTTTGGGATGTGAGATGGAGGGCGATCTTTGAAAATACCTCCACAAACTTGCAATAATACCCTGCAAGTCAAAGAAAACATCACACATCGGCTGCCGACCTCATAGGCGACCACTCCTTCACAGTATGCACCTTGGACGGGTCTGTTGGAACACCCTATTACTAATTTGGGTCAGGATCACTATGTCTCTAGGAATCTTTTCTTGACCTTCTGTATAGCTTAATAGGTCAATTAGAATTGAGTCTAAGGGTTAGAAGTCTAGGATTGGAAGCTGCCCTGAAGTCCAAGTTTTTCAGATTGGAGAATAATTCTGATCGTCGAGCTCAGCACGACGATTCGTCGAACTCAGATCGACGATCGTCGAGCTCAACTTCGACAGATCGTCGAGCTCCACTCGACGATCGCTGAGCTCAACTTCACAATATCGTCGAACTCCATTCGACGATCGGTGAGCTCAGTTCGACGATTTTGACTCTGCTTTGGATCTTTATCTCTGAGCTCAGTTCGACGATCTTTGAGCTCAGATCGACGATTATTTTGCTGCTTGAGTTTTCCAGTTCGCTGAGCTCAGCTCGACGATAGCAGAGCTCAGTTCGACGATTTCAGATATCTTCCAGAATTCAAATTCAAATCAGACAGGAGTTATTCTGCAATTAATTCAGAGATTTGCTAGCCGTTTTCATTTATTTCTGAACCAAGTTTCAAGGGATCTTTCAAGGAATAATTCTGTGGACTTTCCTCTAGAAGAGATTATGCAATTAAGGATGAAATCAATGCAGACCAACGGCTATCTTTGACAGAGAATGATATTCTATTCAGGAACACAGAATAAAAGACAGAATGTTTTTGAATCAATATAGATGATATACAGAGATTAACAAGAAGAGAACACACAATACAGAGTACAGAGACTCTTTCAAAATCTTCTGTCAAAAAGAATTCTGAAGAACACTCATCAAACAGATCAAGCTTTCAAAATCTCTTTATCTTTCAAAGTGTTCAAGGCCAACATCATTTCAAGACTCCAGACACTCAACATTTCAGCCATTGCTGAAACCATCTATTGCTGGCGTTCTACCTTTGAAGGCCTATCACCCTCAAGCAAAGCTTTTCTTCCTGAAGATTTCAAGGATTCAGGGGGAGCTTTGACATCAATCCACATAGTCTTCTCAGTTGTTTGAGAAAGAGAAGACTGCCATCACTCTCTCACCCCCAGTTTGTAAAGAGGTTTCTCAAACTCCCTTCAAAAGTTTGAATCTGGTTTTTGAGCACCTTGTCAAAAGCTCATTGGTGGCAAGACACCTGATCAAAAAATCTGCTTTGGTTTTTGAGCACCTTATCAAAAGCTCATTGGTTCCCAGGACACCTGATCAACTCATCCTGCAGTGGATTCCTACCTAGGGTGGTAGAAGAGTGGATGTACCCAAGTTTGGGGAACCACTATATTTCCTTGTGTCCTCTGGCTCTGCTTGTTTACTTTTTGTTTTTGGCCTTGATTTGTCTGTGCTTAGTTTTTGCATAGCTTAGTTCTGTGATTAGATTTATATTTGCTTCCCTGCTCACACTTATTACAACAATTGTTGTAAAAGTTTTTAAAAGAACTAAAACACCATATACTCTATTCACCCCCCTCTAGAGTATATCAGATCTAGTTGCACTTTCAATTGGTATCAGAGCCAGGTTGGTTAAACATACCATATCTGATTGGTTGTACAGGCTAACACCTAAACCCCAAGATCCTAAACTAGATCTGCTTTTCTTTTGTATTTTATTATTAGATTTTGTTTGCACAACTCATGGCCCAAAACAAAGATTATGCTAGCACCAGACCTCCAGTGTGCAATCTTTCCAAGTTTGCACTTTGGAAAGCAAGGATTAGACTTTACATGAATTCCATTGACGAAGATATTTTCAATTCTGTTTTGACAGTGTGTCCAAGACCCCCAGAGAGCACAAGCACAAATGCTGTTCCACCTCCATCAGGAACAGATGCTGACATCAAAAAATGGAAAGTAGCTGATGCCAAGGCTATGAACATCCTAGCCCAGACAATGTCAGATGACATATTCCAAAAGGTAGCTGAATGCAACTCAGCCAAGGAGATTTGGGACAAGCTCTCAGAAATTGTCTCAGCCTCAGCTGATGAGAGAAAGGACAGAAGATCCCATCTCATCTCCCAATATGAGAACTTCAAGAAGGGAGAGACTGAGTCAGTGGGAGACATGTACAACAGATTGAGTCTAATTGTCAGTGAGCTAAGGACATTGGACAAAGAGATTTCTCTGACAGAACTTAATGACAAGATCCTAATGTGCTTCCCCAGCACTTGGGATTCAAGAATCTGGCCAATTAAGGATGCCAGAAGTCTAAATGAGATCACCACTGAAGCCTTGTTGGGTAAGCTTAAATCTTATGAGCTACTCATCAAGAATTGAGAGGAAGAACAGAAGGCTGCTTCACCAGCCACAAGAAAAGAGAAGACCATAGCATTCAAGGCAACTGAAGATCTGCCTGAAGAAAAAGCTACAGGCAATGATGAACTTCTCAGCTTGTTGGCCAAAAGATTCTACAAGATGGCCAGAAAGGACTTCAGAAGAAGATCATACAAGGAGCAGGATAAGCCAAGGTATGACAAGTCCATTGGCAATAACAAAGACATTATTTGCTTTGGTTGCAGGAAACCAGGGCATATAGTTCCTGACTGTCCAGAGAACAAGAACAAGGACAGAAGGGACAGAAAAGAAAGAAGAAAGGAGAAGGACCCCAAAAGGAATGGAAATGGCAAACCTTCTTCAAGCAGGAATAAGCATACAAGAAAAGGGTTTGTTGCTGAATCCTGGAGTGAGACAGAAGAGGAATCAGAAGCCTCATCCAGCTCCAGTGATGATGAGGATGATGCAGAAGAAAAGGAATTCTGCATGATGGCAATTAATGCCTCACAGCACAATTCAGAGGATGAAGAGTCAGAGTCAGACTCAGAAACCCAACCTGAAGAAGATCAGGTAATTAGTTCTTTTGATTTTACTTCAGAAGATTTTAAATCTGAATTTAAAGCACTGTGTTTAGACCTGCTAAAGTCTGAGAAAGAGATTATCTCTCTCAGAAATCAATTATCTGAACACAATGGTTTAAAGTCAGAAAACCTCAAACTCTCTCAGGAGTTGGAGAACTGTAGGGAACAGATAGCTACACTGAAAAGTGAGCTCTCTGAAGCCAAGAAGCTTGAAGAATCCCTTAATGGGAGAAGCATCAAGCTGATGGACATCACAAGCACAGTGAACTCTAGATTCAACAGTACACTGGGCTTGGGTGCTTCATCCAGCCAACCTATAGTCCTAACAACTCCCATCAAGTTTATTTCTAGCAAGGGAAAGGGAGTTGTAGAGGTTGCCAGGAAAAATTCTGATCTGCCTCAGAAAACTAAGTCCCAGCAAAAATCGTCGAACGGAGATCGACGATCGCCGAATGAAGATCGACGATCGCCGAACGCAGCTCGACGATCTCAGGAAAACTCGTCGAACGCAGGTCGACGATCTCAGCCAAAGTCGTCGAACGCAGCTCGACGATCTCATATACCTGACCTCAGCCATAGTCGACCGTCGAACGGAGCTCGACGATCTGACCCAAGATCGTCGAACGCATCTCCAAGATCGTCGAACAGAGGTCAGAACTCTGGAAACTTTTTCAAAGGCAAATCAAAATTGAATCCTAAGGGTTCTTCATCCCAAACCTTTAACCCTTATACTGAATGGATTTTACCTCCAAGGAGATATCATCCTGAAGGATATAAGAGTCAGCCAGGGATGTCTTTCATTTCTGAATTTAGAGGTTATCAACCTAGGCCCAAGGTAAACTGGGTCAAAAACAAGTGAATTGTTTCATGTGCAGGTGAAGACCTATCCAACATCTAACCAGCAATGGTATTTGGATAGTGGGTGCTCTAAGCACATGACAGGGAATAAGGACAACCTCACATCCTTCAGAGCTAAGCTTGGACCCAAAGTTATTTTTGGTGATTCCAACTTTGGACAAACTAAGGGATATGGTGCAGTACAGATTGGATCAGTAACCTTCAAGAAGGTAGCATATGTGGAAGGACTGAAGCACAACCTGATCAGCATCAGTCAGCTATGTGATGAAGGCTACCAGGTGACCTTCAGCAAAACCTTATGCAAAATCAAGACAGAGGACAACACAACAGTGTTGACAGGTATAAGGAAAGGTAACATCTACTTAGTAGATTTTCTTTCAACTGATATAGATATCTGCTTGTTTAATTCAGTCTGTAGACCAAATGTTTTATGGCATAAGAGACTAGGACACCTAAACCTTAGAACTATTGCTAGGCTATCCAAGGACAACCTTGTTAGAGGACTACCTTCTGGCCCCTACAAGAAGGAAGGACTCTGCAAGGCTTGTCAATTAGGCAAGCAAACTAAAAACAGTTTTAAGTCACTTAATAAGAGTGATTCACCTAGGATATTGTATCTGTTACACATGGATCTATTTGGACCCATCACAGTACAAAGCCTAGGAGGGAAATCCTACACTTTAGTAGTTGTAGATGACTTCTCTAGATTCACTTGGGTGTTCTTTCTAAGGAAGAAGTCTGATAACTTTAAGTGTCTGACAGAGTTTCTCAAATGTATACAGATTGAGTTCAATACTCACATTGCCCTGATCAGAAGTGATCACGGGACAGAGTTTGATTCCCTTCTTATGCAAGAGTTCTGTCAGAGTGAAGGGATCAGGCATACTTTCTCAGCTCCTAGAACTCCTCAACAAAATGGGGTAGCTGAAAGGAAAAATAGAACCCTTATTGAATCTGCCACTACATTGTTGTCAGATGCTCATCTACCTCTATCCTTTTGGGCAGAGGCAGTGAACACCTCCAACTATGTGCTGAACAGAAGTCTGATACATAAACTGAAGGGAAAGACTCCCTATGAATTACTCAAAGGGAAGAAACCTAAAGTTGACTATTTTAGAATTTTTGGTTGCATTTGCTATATTCACAATAATGACAAGAAATACTTAGCAAAATTTCAAGCCAAAGCTGATGAAGGAGTGTTTCTGGGATACTCCATGATCAGCAAGGCCTATAGGGTCTATAATAAATCATCTTTGAAAATTGAGGAATCTGTTCATATTTCATTTCATGAAACTAACATGTCTTTCAAGGAGAAGATTTCTTCTACCATAGAACCTGTGCAGGAACACTCTCTAGTTGAAGATATGAACAAGTTATAGGTTGCTCAAAAAGAAGAAAGCAGTGAAGAGGAAGGGAATGCCCACACATTGAAGCACCACTTGAAGAGCCAGTTGTTGTACCACAAGAGGAAACAACAACACAGGTTGGTGAACAATCAACACCCCCTGTTGATTCAGTAACATTAAGAGACCATCCAATTTCCCAAATAATTGGAGAACTCTCAGCTGGTGTGCAAACCAGAAATCAGGTCAACCAAAACCTGTTGCACACCTGCTTCCTTTCTCAAATTGAACCTCAGTCCATTCAAGATGTAGAGCAAGATCCACACTGGATCATTGCAATGCAAGAGGAGTTGCATCAATTTGAGAGGAACAAAGTATGGGAACTAGTGCCAAAGCCTAAGGATCATTCCATTGTTGGAACAAAATGGGTATTCAGAAATAAACTGGATGATCAAGGAGTAATTATAAGGAACAAGGCAAGGCTAGTTGCCCAGGGATATTCTCAAGAAGAAGGAATTGACTACGACCAGACCTTTGCACCTGTTGCAAGATTAGAAGCCATTAGGATATTTCTAGTTTATGCAGCTCACAAAGGCTTCAAAGTCTATCAGATGGATGTCAAAAGTGCTTTCTTGAATGGAGACATCAAAGAGGAAGTTTATGTCAGACAACCTCCAGGTTTTATCTCTCCAACTTATCCTGATCATGTTTTTAGACTGAACAAAGCATTATATGGTCTCAAGCAAGCTCCTAGAGCATGGTATGAGACCCTAACATGCTTTCTCTTGGAAAATGGTTTTATAAGGGGTAGAGTAGACCAAACTCTTTTTATTAGAACCCATAAGTCCCATACCCTACTAGTACAAATTTATGTAGACGATATCATTTTTGGTTCTACTGACTCCAAATTGTGCAGAAGGTTTTCTAACCTGATGCATTCTAAATTTGAGATGAGTAGCATGGGTGAGCTATCCTTCTTCCTAGGATTGCAAGTCAAACAACATGCTGAAGGCATCTTTATTTCTCAAACCAAATATGCTAATGAACTGGTTAATAAATTTGGTATGTCTGAGGCATCTTGTTTGAAAACACCCATGCCTACCAATGCTGTATTGGATGCTGATGAACATGGGAAACCTGTTGATCAGACAACATATAGAGCAATGATTGGCTCTTTACTGTATCTTACAGCTAGTAGACCAGATATAATGTTTGCTACATGTATATGTGCTAGGTTCCAAGTAAGCCCTAGAGAGTCACACCTAACATTAGTAAAGAGGATTCTCAGGTATGTTAAAAGTTGTCCAAATCTAGGTCTCTGGTATCCAAAAGATTCAGCATTTGATTTAACTGGATTCTCTGATGCTGATTATGCTGGATGCAGAATTGACAGGAAAAGCACCAGTGGAACTTGTCAGTTCCTTGGTGACAGACTTGTCTCTTGGTTTTGTAAGAAACAAACATCTGTGTCAACCTCAACTGCTGAAGCTGAATATATGGCTGCAGGCAGTTGTTGTTCACAAATATTATGGATTCAAAACCAACTCCTAGACTATGGTTACAACTTAGAGAAGTCTAAAATCTTTTGTGACAATACAAGTGCTATTTCTATAGCTCAAAATCCAGTCCTCCATAGTAGGACAAAACACATAGAGATAAGGCATCATTTCTTAAGGGACAATGTTGAAAAGAATAAAATTGAATTGCAATATATCCCAACTGATTTACAAAGGGGAGATATTTTCACCAAGCCTTTGGATGAAAAGAAACACACCTTCTTCCTAAATCAGTTAGGAATGTTAGATGGAGGAAGCCTTAAATAATCTCCAAGATTTTGAAAGCTAAAAATTGACCAAGACTAGGCAAAAAATTCTGATTTTTCTTAGTGTCTAGAATTTTTCTGATCTCTGAACTGCGCTCGACGATTTCCCCTAAGATCGTCGAACGGAGATCGACGATTTCCAGAATCGTCGAACTGAGTTCAGCGCCTCTCAGATAGTATGAACTATCTCTTCCGGTCAACGATCGTCGAACGGCGCTCGAAGATTATGTTCACTGAACGATCGTCGAACGGAGCTCGACGCTTTCCAAGATCGTCAAACGGAGATCTACGATGTTGGAGTCTCTTCAGATTCCTTTAGAAGCCTCGATCGTCGAACTGAGTTCAACGATCTTTCCAATTCTTCGTCGAACCCTAATATAAAACTCATTTTTCGCCGTCGTTCTCTTTTGCGCTTTCGATTTCTCTACAAGAATCTTCTTCCCTCCAAACAGTTCTACACTTGGTCGTTTTGTTTGTTGAATTTTTGCAGGTACAATGGCTGTATCAGTTGCTGTTCTAGCCGCAATGAAGTTCGATGCTGGATTCGACATTGATCTGGAATCTTTCAGCACTACTGACCAAGTTTTCCAGGACATTCTGAGTTTATTCAAGGATCAGAACTTGTCTGCCCTCATGACCACCAGGATAAAGCTGGCCTCAGATGAAATCAAGGAATGGGTTTACACTGCTCATAATCTGGACAACTCTACTATAGTTGGCTCCATTGCTGGAACTCAGGTACCTCTGACCCCCACCATTTTAACAGAGGTTTTTGGACTAAGGAATGGAGATGATTCTGCTGAGTTATCTGGAGAGGAGTTTGCTGACATACTTGCCAGGATGGGTCATCCAGAGGGAAACCCTAGCAAGTTATTCAAAAGGAACTTGTCTGTTGAGTACAGGTTCCTAGCAGATGTTGTAGGAAAAGTGCTGCTGGCAAAGCACTCAGCTCATGATACTATCTCCAGACATCAGCTCTGTCTCATGGGAGCTCTGGTGGATAAGAAAAGTTTGAACTGGGGAGAGGTCTTCTTTGACCTAATCAAGAAGAAAATCAACAAAAGCTTTGTTAATTTTGGAAGGATTATTGGAGTCTTCCTGCAGAACAAGTGCCCTGCCTTGCTGGTCTCCTCTGGAGTGCACATCAATGCCTCCAAGAGACTCACCTGTGCCCTCTTTGGCAAGTGGGACAGGCAAATAAGCAAGCCCAGCAGGCCCTCCTCTAGTGCTCCTTCAGGCACCAGGACTCACAGAGTCACTCCCCCACAGGTCTCTGCTCCTGCAGAAGACCTGGCTGCTGATGTTGCTGCTTCTTCTCCTCCTCCAATTCCAACCCTACCTCTTCCATCCACCATTCCAGCTTCATCCCCCATTACCATATCCAGCCCATCTCCAACCTCAACTCCATCTCCAGACCAAATTCTACCTCCTCCTGCAGACCACTTCCACCCATTGTTCTCATACCCTCCACCAGATATCACATCATCTCCTTCCATACCATCTTTCACCCTTCTGGATGACTCCTACATGGATGATTCCCCCTCATCTCCTCCTGAGTTACCCTCCTCCTCCACATCTTTTCAAGATCTCCTCCTCCACATCATTGACCAACCAACATTCACTTCATCCATATCCATCCCCTTGTCCTCCATCTCCACCATCCCCACTCCTGAGCCATCCATCCCACTCTCCAGCCCTCCACTTCCAGCATCCTCAGCTATCCGTACTCCATCTACCTCTGCTCCTGTGATTGAGCAAGTAGACCTCTCAGCCCTAGCTGACAGGTTGTATGAGCTCATTGCCCCCAGGCTATCTCTATTGTTAGAGACCTCCTTAGCTCCTCTACAACAGTCAGTGGCAGCTCTCTCTGCCAGGCTTTCCTCCCTCCTTCCTCAGGCAGCACCTCCAGCAGTGTGCCTTGATACAGATGTATCTGTATCTAGGCACGGGGAGATGCCATATGAAGCAAGCCTTCATGCTGTTTCTGCTGCTGCTTCTGCTCTTGCTGCTGATGATACTGCAGCTGCTGCTGAGATTTCTGTGTCTGCTGCCTCTTCTGCTACTATTGTTGTGCCTCCAGAATGTCAGGCTCCTACTACAGTTCTGGCAATAGACCTACAGTCTTTGCTTTCTGCCTTTGATCCTGCCTTCTTCAGCCATCTCCCAGAGGTTAATGCTGTCCAGCCCTCAGAAGACCTATCTAAGGCACTGGTGCCTTTCTCTGGCTGTGACCCCAGCATCATCTCTTCTTTTGTACACTCAGTGATTGCTGCTGCTGCTGCTGTTGAAGAAAGGACTGCCTTTGCTTCTGAAATTGTTGATGCTGCTGCTGAAGATGTTCTCACTGCTGCTGAAATCCCAATTGTTTCTGATGAGCCAATATCCAAGGATTTTCTGATGACAGAGGCCACTGTTTTTGAGCCTGCTGCAGATTTTGTTGATGTTACTGCTGCTGTCACCACTTCTGCTGTTGATGTTATTGTTTCTGCTTCTCCTCATGTATCTGCTGCTGTATCTGCTCCTGTCTCTGCTGCTGTCCCTGCTGCTGCTGGTTCAGCTTCTGCCTCTTCTGCCTCTGTTCAATTAAAGAAAGATCTTATGAAGAAGATAGATGCTATATATGATGAACAGAGTTCTGAGACTGATGAATTCAAAACAGACTCTGATGATTCAGCTGCTACTATTACAAGGAAAAGGAAAGCTAGGAGCAAGGCAATGAAAAGGGTTCCTCCTGCAAAAGTCAAGGATAATAATGATATTCCTTATTATATTCTGCATAACTGCCAAATTACTGAACATTGGATGCAGTATTCCAAAAACCAGTTGAAAGCCATGAAGAAGAAGAGAAAGTATGAAAAGGGCTCATCCCAGTTCCAGCACCCTCATCCTCCTCCACCACCTCCTCCTGATGCAGGTGCAGGTGGCCGCTCTACAAGTCAAGCCCCAGCTAGAAGCCAGACTCCCAATCAACCCTATGCCAGATCCTACCAAAGGGAAAGCCAGTCTAGGGGTTCTTATTCTAGGAGAGGAGGATACAGGGGAAATCAGAGAGATTTTCAGGTTTATTCTAAAGGGCATTCCAGGCAGCACCCATACTCAAGGGGAGGACATGTTTCAGCTGATACTACTTCTGGTCCCTTCCCCTACAAGCTCAAAGAGACAGTATCTGCCAGGCCTCCTCAAGACAATTCTTCCAACAGGTATGAGCCACCTGTACCATTTGAGGACCCTGAAAAGAATCCATCTGCTTGGACTGCTAGGATGAAGGAAATGGCTGCATTAGATCAGATAAAGAAGGCCAAAGAACAAGGGCTAGACTCTTCCAATATTTCTACTATGTCAGAGCAAAGACAAAAGGAGTTAGAGAGATATGCTTCCAGCAAATTCTTTGATGCAGACAGATATATGGAATTGCATCCTGCTGCTGTGGTTCCCAGGCCTGCAAAGCAAACTTACTTGGGTGCAGCAGATGACACCAGGTCCAACAAGGAAGCCCAAAACCCTAACAGAGAAATCAAGATGGTTAAAGGCAAAGAGAAGAAGTGACTTTGTAAGGTGACAATCTTTGGATTTTCTGACTGCTATCTGGATGCCATATATATATATATATATATATATATATATATATATATATATATATATATATATATATATATATATATATATATATATATATATATCTGTGATGTTTCTGCCATGTCTAGCTGTTGTTTTTTTGCTTTTCTAATTATATGTTGTTATTTGACTTTCCAAAGTCTGTAAATAGTAATCCTAACCCAAATAGGGGGAGATTGTTGGAACACCCTATTACTAATTTGGTTCAGGATCACTATGTCTCTAGGAATCTTTTCTTGACCTTCTGTATAGCTTAATAGGTCAATTAGAATTGAGTCTAAGGGTAAGAAGTCTAGGATTGGAAGCTGCCCTGAAGTCCAAGTTTTTCAGACTGGAGAATAAGTCTGATCGTCGAGCTCAGCACGACGATTCGTCGAACTCAGATCGACGATCGTCGAGCTCAACTTCGACAGATCGTCGAGCTCCACTCGACGATCGCTGAGCTCAACTTCACAATATCGTCGAACTCCATTCGACGATCGGTGAGCTCAGTTCGACGATTTTGACTCTGCTTTGGATCTTTATCTCTGAGCTCAGTTCGACGATCTTTGAGCTCAGATCGATGATTATTTTGCTGCTTGAGTTTTCCAGTTCGCTGAGCTCAGCTCGACGATAGCAGAGCTCAGTTCGACGATTTCAGATATCTTCCAGAATTCAAATTCAAATCAGACAGGAGTTATTCTGCAATTAATTCAGAGATTTGCTAGCCGTTTTCATTTATTTCTGGACCAAGTTTCAAGGGATCTTTCAAGGAATAATTCTGTGGACTTTCCTCTAGAAGAGATTATGCAATTAAGGATGCAATCAATGCAGACCAATGGCTATCTTTGACAGAGAATGATATTCTATTCAGGAATAGAGAATAAAAAACAGAATGTTTTTGAATCAATATAGATGATATACAGAGATTAACAAGAAGAGAACACACAATACAGAGTACAGAGACTCTTTCAAAATCTTCTGTCAAAAAGAATTCTGAAGAACACTCATCAAACAGATCAAGCTTTCAAAATCTCTTCATCTTTCAAAGTGTTCAAGGCCAACATCATTTCAAGACTCCAGACACTCAACATTTCAGCCATTGCTGAAACCATCTATTGCTGGTGTTCTACCTTTGAAGGCCTATCACCCTCAAGCAAAGCTTTTCTTCCTGAAGATTTCAAGGATTCAGGGGGAGCTTTGACATCAATCCACATAGTCTTCTCAGTTGTTTGAGAAAGAGAAGACTGCCATCACTCTCTCACCCCCAGTTTGTAAAGGGTTTCTCAAACTCCCTTCAAAAGTTTGAATCTGGTTTTTGAGCACCTTGTCAAAAGCTCATTGGTGGCAAGACACCTGATCAAAAAATCTGCTTTGGTTTTTGAGCACCTTATCAAAAGCTCATTGGTGCCCAGGACACCTAATCAACTCATCCTGCAGTGGATTCCTACCTAGGGTGGTAGAAGAGTGGATGTACCCAAGTTTGGGGAACCACTATATTTCCTTGTGTCCTCTGGCTCTGCTTGTTTACTTTTTGTTTCTGGCCTTGATTTGTCTGTGCTTAGTTTTTGCATAGCTTAGTTCTGTGATTAGATTTATATTTGCCTCCCTGCTCACACTTATTACAACAATTGTTGTAAAAGTTTTTAAAAGAACTAAAACACCATATACTCTATTCACCCCCCTATAGAGTATATCAGATGTAGTTGCACTTTCAGGGTCTATGACTAATCCAGCGCCACTAACAATATGTCCTAATAAGGCAATTTATCGAAGCCAAAACTTGAACTTACGGAACTTAGCAAATAAGGAGTGCTCTCTCAGCTTATCCCACATTAGGACTAAGTGCTCCGCATGATCCTTCTCCGTCTTTGAACAAACCAATACGTCATCGAAGAAGATGATGATGAAGATATCCACATACGGCTCAAACACCCATTTCATCAAATTCCTGAATGCAGAGGGCGCATCTGTGAGTCCAAACGGCATCACCGTTAACTCATACAGGTCATACCTTGAACAAATGGCCGTCTTCTGAATATCTTGCTCCTTAACTCTTAACTGATGGTACCCCGATTGTAAGTCCAACTTGGAAAACCAGTGCGCCCCGAGCAACTGATTGAAAAGCTCGTCTATCCGGGTTAAAGGGTAGGTGTTTCGCACGGTGAACCAGTTTAAGATCCTGGTAATCTATGCACAATAGAAGCGACCTTTCCTTCTTATTTCAAACAACACTGGAGCTCCCCATGGAGATGAACTGGGGCGAACAAATCCAGAATCTACCAACTCCTGGAGCTGCACTTGAAACTCTGCTATCTCCTTTGAGGCCATCCTGTATGGGGTTTGAGAGACAGGTTTGGCACCCGTTACTAGTTTGATCTGGAACTCCACTTCTCTTTGTGGGTGTAATAATGGTAGCTTCTCTGGAAAAACATCCGGAAATTCCTGAACTACAGGAACATCCGCTAAGCTTCCCACGTCCTTCTTCATCTCAAAGCATATAGTAAAAACCTCATCTCCCTGCGTGTAGGCCTTACTGGCATGAATAGAAGATATTAACTTACGGGGTACGTATTTAATACCTTGGAATACGATCACTGAACCCTCGAGCATCAACACAATCTCCTTTGCTACACAGTCGATCCGGGCCGGGGTACACTACTGCCAGGTCATGCCTAAAATAAGATCGACCTCCGGTACCAGCATCAAAGTTGCCGGTGTTTCAAAAAGTCTTCCTCCTATGTACACATCCAGGGTGCATTTGGCGGATGAATTTATCATGGAACCATCATGAAGTCGAACTCTCCGGTAGGCTCCGGTGTAATGTTGCACCCCTTACATGTCCTTTACAAAATCCGACGAGACAAACGTGTGCGTCGCACCCATTTCAAACACGACATAAGCTGGCCTCCGACTTATAGTCACCATGCCTAAAGTTAACAATAATATTGCTATTTTACTGTATTTCTAGCATGTGTAAGGGAATATACTTATGCATCAAGTACCTGCTATGACGTCTTGTGGGTCCGCTCCTTCGTCATATCTATCGCGAACATTTTATCCCACAGAGGTCCCGGATTCCTTCCTTGCGATCATCGGCCACGCCCTCATCCTCATCCTCGCTGAGCCACTAGAGGAACAATAGGGGGAACACCTCCTCCTAGATGCGGAAAATAACGTCGGATGTGGCCCGACAGATTACAGTGGAAACAAAATCACCCCAACTGCTCCCTAGGTTGTTGATACCATTGAATCTGGAAGTCTTTAATTTTCAAGGGTAGTTAAACATATAACGGGGGGGGGGGGGGGGGGGGTGAATAGGTTTTTGGTCTCTTTTTAGATTTCCTCGGCCAAGTTAGTTAATTTTAGCATTCAAGACACACCACAAAATCACATATACAATTTATAGTGCTTACCCACATTATAGGTACGTCCACTGTCCCTCCCACCTTTCATACAGCTTGTTAGACAAGTCACTTCTCCAAATCTCGGCTCCAAAGATCTTATAACATAGATCCCACAGGACCTCTCAGTCTCCTCCAATACTAACCTCAGGCACAAGACCGCACCATAGAGAAAACTGCTCCTACAGCTCTGCGATCAGCAGATCATCTAACTCAAACTAAATCAATAGTCCTACACTCAATCTAGGAGGATAGCACTACACTCAGAGACTTAAACTATACTACAGCTCAGATCTAAACTATATCCTACCTCAGTCTAATGGCCCGACAACTCAAATCTACACAAGGATCATACCTTAGGCCAAAGGGCCTACCTCAGGCAAAACTTTAGTACCTCAGATCCAAGACATGATCTTACCTCAGCATTTAAACAATAGACCAACACTCAGATCTGTTAAGTTCCTATAAAAGAAAGAGTTTTGTTGTTGTTGTTGTTTTGACTCTAGAGAAGATATATGAGTCTACTGCTTCCTGAGATAAGTTATCTTATCCCTAACTTCTTCTCAGCAACAAGAAAGTTGATATTCAATAAACTATGGCTTGTGCCGGAGGTATCTCAAAAACAAGGTGTCTGAACTTGTTGTTGAAGACAAATATTTGGCAGTTCTATATGCTCTTCAATCAGCTAACCTTGACTGCAAAAATTTGAAGGCTCTGCTTAGTATTCTTTCTCAAAAAGCATTTTTGAACTTGTTATTGCTGGCGAAAATAGATGTAGCAAACTGTAAGAACTTTTATTTCAGCGGGTTTGAAACTTCAGCTTCAAGCACTGCAACAATGACAAGGAAGAAGATGATTTTGTTCCACCTCTTTGCGAAATTATAAACCATAAAAGTTAATTTACTTCCGATATTCTTATTCCTTTTATCTTCCGCCGTATAAAAGCTCTATGGAGCTCGCGCCAACTATGATTTGCAAGCTGTGATCTAGTTTCTGCATTAAATGCAGCATGAAATGAAGGCAGATCCATGGCCCGTACTGTAGCTTTCTCGCAACAATTTTGAATTTTGCTTACTCATGCTGACGTCAGCATTTCTGGACTTAGCCAAATTCACAGTTTCTTCCCAGAAGTTGAGTGCGTTGAGTGAATGGCCTTCACTCAGCGCAAAAAACCCTTAGTCAGATAAACTGAAGTTCCAAATGTTGAGTATGTTGGGTGAATAGCCTTCACTCAATGCATTTGTCCTTAGACAATCTTTCCGTTGTTTAGGCATTGAGTGTGTTGAGTGCATTGAGTGAATTGCCTTACCTAAATGCTTTCAGACTTGGCCAATTTCTTCTGCACTTGCAGGCAATGAGTGCGTTGAGTGAACCTACATCACTTAACTCCCCTGCACTTAGCTGCATCTCTGAACGCCTACCTTCTTGCTGAGGCATTGAGTGAACTTGCTTCACGGATTGCTTCTGTA
Source organism: Platanthera guangdongensis (assembly GCA_039583875.1). Classification (NCBI taxonomy): domain Eukaryota; kingdom Viridiplantae; phylum Streptophyta; class Magnoliopsida; order Asparagales; family Orchidaceae; genus Platanthera; species Platanthera guangdongensis. The sequence continues at coordinate 133,697,568 of CM077150.1, read as the reverse complement.
CTTAGCGGAAACTTTCTTTATGAATTCTTTGAGTGAGCCTTCATCACTCAACGCTTCTACCTTATCCTGTATTTTTGATGTGGTGTTGAGTGAACTAGCTTTGCTCAACTCTTCTATACTTAACCTCATCTTCTTGATGAGCTTGCATTGAGTGAGCTGTCCTCACTCAATGTATCTGGACTTAGACAGATTTTTTGTCTATCTTTCCTTAGGCTTTGACTGATCATTGATCTATCGACGCCTTTTGTTTTGTGCATTGAGTGAGCTGTCCTCACTCAATGATTTTTGACCTAGCCAGAACTCTTTAGCAGAATCTTCAAATGCTTGAGCTTGACTCAACGCTTATCTTCAAGCATTGAGAGAGGTGTCCTCACTCAACAATTCTGGACTTAGTCGATTTTTTTGCTTGCTAATGTTTAGGCTTTGACAGACTCATCATTACTCGATGCCTCTTGTTATATGTCTTTGAGGGAACTTCCTTCACTCAATGCCTGTGGACTTAGCCGCATTTCCATTCATACAAACTGTCGGGCTTTGACTGTTGGTAACAATGGTGATGCCTCTTCAAATCAAATCTAGGGAACATTAAGTGCAATATTCCCAACAGAATCTTCTGAGGTTGAGGAAATGCTGGTTGTGTGGTCAGGTGCTCCATTATAAAGTTCTAACGGAAGAAACCACCCCCTCTTTGATTTCCTCCTCTGCCACGAGCGTTCTGCAACCTCCTAAAGCTGGGCCCCACTTACATCACACCTTCTACGGGTCTCTTATCACTAGTTTGGACTCCCAAATTGTCCGCCTCCAACCCCTTTGCCATATCTATTATCTCTACAGGCTCGAGTCTGATATAAACAAAAGTGCTTACTTTATGGGATCTCACAAGCCTTTGTAAAACCATTTCACATACCAGCGATCATCCAAACTATTGGAGTCTCCAAACCTTGCTAGATGCTAAAACTCCTGCTGATATTCTTCCACTGACTTGGATCCTTGCTTCAACTATAGGAACTTTTCTTCAATCTCGACACGAGCCATTGAAGGTATGAAATGCTCTAGGAAGATGTTTGAAAATTCTTGCCAACTTATGTTTGTGTAAATGCGTCCCTCGAAAATGGAGCCCATAAGGGACTTCCGCCATCTCTTTGCTTGTGTTTTGAGGACAGACACTACCAGAGTAACCGCCATGTTTGCTGGGCATCTAATTTTGGCCATCAATTCTTGTATAATATCTAGCCATTCCTTAGTACAAATAGGCGGCTCCATCACATGGTAAATAGTAGGGGAGAGGGCTCGGAAGACACTCAACCAGTTAGATTTCGGGGCTTGCTGCTGCACCGGGGCCTGCTGGGATCTGAACCCACCAATGATTTCCATGATGGTTTTCCCCAGTTCCGACTGCTGAAAATGAGTACGGACGGAAGGGGCAGGAGTGCCTACTACTAGCTCTGTACATGCCAGAATCTACGTATAAAGGTACAAACCTAAGTTCAGGTTATCTAATAGTAGGGCAACAACTGGAAATATTTAATGTGAATTATACATGGGCACATAATTGCTTCTGTTATATCTGTTTGACCTCAAACTGACCAATCGAGCGGTAGTGACACAAATGTTCAATGACTTCTTTAGGTCAGGATCATTTCAAGTTGATACTGTTGGATCCCTAGTTGGATTTGGGCTAGGTTAACTAAATTAGTATCATCTGACACAACTTGTATAGCCATGGTCATGGTTATGTCCTAGTGTTTAGGCCAAGTACTTAGAGTCAACACTACATGGACCAGCCATCAACAGGCTGCATAAAGACTCAAGACTTAGAGAAATTTTAGAGACTAAGGAAATGAGTTCGTCGTTCGTCGAACTAAGGTCGACGAAAGTTGTGTTCAGCTCGACGAAATCAGAGAAACTTCTCTGAGCTGAGCTCGACGAACTTGAATCTCAGGTCAACAAATTCCAAAGTATACTTCAACATCAATTCCAGAAATACTCACACTTAACTCCAGTCGACGAACTTAGTTCTCAGGTCGACGAACTTAGTTCTCTGGTCGACGATCTCTGGATATTCTACTTCAACAACTCATTCCAAAAACATCTAAGTATTTGAAGTCCAGCTTCACACTCCAGTCAACGAAGATAGAATATCAGCTCGATGAATTTGGATCTTAGTTCGATGATTTCTGGATCATTTACTTCAAAACTATAAGACCAGAAACAACTAAGTATTCTAAGTCCAGAATCACACTCCAGTCGACGATCTTACCTTCTCAGCTCGACGAACTTAGACCACAGTGTTGGTAAGATTTATCAAGTAGCAGTTAGAAGTTCTCAGCTTGACAAAACTAGTTCTCATGTCGACGAACCCAGTTCTGAGGTCTACGATTTCTAGACATGTTACTTCAACATTTTTAAGCCCAAAAAACATGGAGTTATGTTATTCAGTCGACGAAGTTATATTCTCAGCTCGATGAACTTGATGCACAGAATTGAAAAGGTTCCAGAGAAAGCAGTTCTGTCCTCAGGTCAACGATCTTGGATCTCAGCTCGACGAACAAAGATTATCTGGTCTACAAACTTAACCTCTCTGCTCGACGAACTCTGGACACAGATCGACGAATTCTGCTCAACCAATTCTGTAAAGTTTCAGACTTAGAAATTTCCCTCCCTCTGTCCTTTTTCTATTGCAATAGTTCCTGAGTAATCAATGCATAAATATTCTCTGAATATTACCGTTAGAAGCAAGCATTGATTACGGTCTTCATCAGGATTATTGTTTGCCATTTTTCAATGGGACAGTTGGGGAAACCAATCAATACAAATATTCTCCAGGCCGTCAGAATTCAATACAGAAAGGAATTCAAATTTCAAAAGGGAAATTTATATGGAAAATATAAAAGGGATTTTCTTGCTCTTCTAGAAGAACAGCAGTCAGAAACATACAGAAAATAAGAATCTTCTTTCTCGACAGCACACATAGAATATACAGACTACTGAGCTCACAGGACATCAACATTGTCCAGAGACAAAAAGCCCTAGCCCTAGAGCAAAGAAAACAACAGCAAGCTGAAGAAGAAGAACAATCATTCAAGATCAAGAGACTTCTTCTGTCTTCATTCAAGATTCTTCAAAGGACAACTAACAATCTATCTGTCAAGAAGTTCCTGGAATTCATCTGGTCAAAGCAAAAGCTGAAGACCTATCACCCTGCAACAAAGCTTCAACTTCCTGAACCATTCAATATCTCAGGGGGAGCTCTTTGCTAAAATCAAGATCCACAAAAGTCTTCTCAGTCTTCTCAGTTGTATTTGAGAAAGAGAAGACATAATCATTCTCTCACTCCTACTGTATAAAGGATTATTAACTCCCTTCAAAAGTTATTCCTGGTTGCAAGTCACCTGATCAAAACACTTGAGGTTTGGTTTTTGAGCACCTGATCAAAAGCTCATTGGTGGCAGTCACCTGATCAAAAACCTGTGTGGATTCCTACCAGGGTGGTAGAAGAGTGGATGTACCCAGGTTGGTGAACCACTATAAAATTCTTGTATTATCTGTGTTGCTCTTTTCTTTTGTTCTTGATGTGGCTGTGCTAATTAGGTTTGATGTGTTTGTGATATTTTATATTTGATGATCCTGTGTTAGATAAGATTATTTTAGGACTAAGGTTTATTTACAGCAAAAGTTTTAAAAACCTCAAGATACTCTATTCACCCCCCCCCCCCCCCCGCCCCCTCTAGAGTATACCAGATCTAACCCCTAACTTTCAATTGGTATCCTATCTTGGATTCCTTTGGTTGTACAAGCTAACCGTTGAACCAAAGATCCTGAGTTACATCTGCTTTATATTTCTATTAAGATTATACACACAGCATGGCATAGAACAAAGTCTATGCAAGCACCAGACCTTCAGTATACAACCTAAACAAGTTTTCCATCTAGAAGGCAAGAATTAAATTGTATATGAACTCTATTGATGAAGATATCTACAACTCTATCTTGACAGGTCCCCCTCAGGCATCTACCTCTACAGCAACATCCAGCACTAATGCAGTACCACCACCTGAGTGGACTGAAGCCCAGAAGAAAGCTAGAGTTATTGATGCTAAAGCCATGAATATTCTGGCTCAAACTATGTCTGATGACATATTCCAGAAGGTGGCAGAATGCACATCAGCCAAGGCCATTTGGCAATCCCTTAACCAAATGGTGGTTGGATCTGTAGATGAAATAAAGGACAGAAGATCCAATCTCATATCCCAATATGAGAATTTCAAGAAGGAGGAAGCAGAATCAGTAGCAGATATGTACAATAGGCTGAGCTCAATCATCAATGAGCTAAAAACATTGGATAAGGACATCACCGTCACAGAGGTGAATGACAAAATCCATATGTGCTTCCCAAGCTCATTAGATTCAGGGATCTGGCCCATCAAGGAGGCCAGAAGCCTAAATGAGATTTCCACTGAATCTCCTTTAGGAAAACTAAAGTCCTATGAGCAACTCATCAAATCTAGAGAAGTAGCTGAGCAGAGAACACCTCCACTAGCAAGGAAGGTGGACATCATTGCATTTAAGACTGCTGTGGAGACAGACACTCAAACAATCAATGAAGAGTTGATGAGTCTATTTGCCAGAAGATTCTATAAAATGGCAAAAAAAGACTTCAGAAGAAAGTCATCCAGGCAGGATGACAAGCCAAGGTATAACAAAACCCCCGCTAAAGAAGTGGTTTGCTTTGGCTGCAGGAAACCTGTACACTTCCTCTCAGAATGTCAAAAAAATCAGAAGAAGGAGAAGAGAAGAGAGAAGTATTCTAGAAGATAACAAAGCAGCAGGCCTTCCTCCAGTAAATATAAAAAGAAGGAGAAAGGCTTTTTAGCTGAAAGCTGGAGTGAAGTAGAAGATGAATCCTCATCTTCCAGCTCCAGTGAAGAAGAAGAAGAGGCAAGGGCCAAAGAAGTGTGCCTCATGGCCATTGATGCCTCCAGAAGCCAGTCAGATGAAGATGCATCTGACAGTGAAGAAGCCTCAGAATCTGAAGCTGACCAGGTAAAGGGTTGTCCAGTAGTTAATCAACTACTGTACCTGGACAGTGGATGCTCCAAACATATGAATGGCAGCAAGGATAATTTAATCAACTACAAGTCCAAGCTGTGACCAAAGGTAATCTTTGGTGATTCAAAGTGTGGCCAGTCAGAAGACTATGAAGAAGTGAAAATTGGAACAGTCTCCTTCAAGAAAGTGACTTATGTAAGATGACTCAAACATAACCTCATCTCCATAAGCCAATTATGTGATGAAGGTTATCAGGTACATTTTAACTCAACATCTTGTATTATTTCTAAAAAAGAAATACAAAATGTTTTAATTGGGAATAGGCAAGGAAATATATACTTAGTTTATTTCCATTCTGTCAACTCAGATATCTGCTTACTTAACATAATTAGTAATCAGAATGAATTATGGCAAAAAAGGTTAGGACATGTAAATATGAAAAACATTGCTAGGCTATCTAAAGACAACCTTGTGAGAGGTTTACCTTTTGGGTCCCTACAAGAAGGAAGGCCTTTGCATGGCTTGTCAACTAGGCAAGCAAACTAAATCTAGCTTTAAGTCAGTAAATAAAAGTGATTCACCTAAGATTTTGTATTTGCTACACATGGATCTCTTTGGACCCATTGCAGTACAAAGTCTAGGAGGGAAATCCTACACTTTAGTTATTGTAGATGACTTCTCAAGGTTAACTTTGGTGTTTTTTCTAAGATCTAAGTTAGATACCTTTAAAATTCTTACAGAGTTTCTCAGGACCATATAGATTGAGTACTCTACTCATGTTGAATTGATCAGAAGTGATCATGGTACAGAGTTTGAGTCTCTTCTTATGCATGAGTTCTGTGAGAAGTAAGGTATCAGGCACTGCTTCTCAGCTCATAGAACTCCCCAACAAAATAGGGTAGCTGAAAAGAAAAATAGGACCCTAATTAAAGCTGCAGGCACATTACTTGCAAATGCTTACATGCCCCGATCCTTTTGGGCAGAGGCTGTAAGAACAACAAATTATGTACTGAACAGAAGCTTGATACATAAACTAAAGAATAGGATTCCCTATGAATTACTTAAAGGGAAGAAACCTAAAATCACCTATTTTAAAATATTTGGTTACATATGATATATACAAAATAACAACAAGAAATACATTAGAAAGTTTGAAGCTAAGGATAAAGAGGGAATTTTTCTAAGATATTTCCAAGTAAGCAAAGCTTATAGGGTATTTAATAAATCATCTTTAAAAATTAAAGAATCCATTCATGTCACTTTTGATGAGTCTAACATGTCTTGCAAGGAGAAAGAGATTTCTACCAGTAATCCTTTGCAGGTACCTCACTTGTATGAGAATTTAGATGGTCTAAGCCTCACCCAAGAGGCCCCAACACATCCTTCTCCACAGGTTGATGAAGATAGTGAAGAAGAATAGTTGGAAGAAGTTCAACCTCATCCAACAGCAAACATAATTCCACAAGAGGAATTAATTCAAAATACTGTTACTGAACCAACTCCACCCACTGACTTTGTCACACTTATGGATCACCCTAGATCTCAAGTGATTGGAGACATGTCAGCAGGTGTACAGACAAGGAATCAACTCAACCAAGACTTGATGCATGTCTGTTTTCTCTCTCAAGTTGAACTTCAATCCATAACAGATGGTGAGTATGATCCCCACTGGATCATTACAATGCAAGAGGAACTCAATCATTTTGAGAGATGTAGAGTTTGGGATTTGGTTCCAAGACCAAAAGACTATCAAGTCATTGGAACAAAATGGGTATATAGAAACAAACTAGATGCCCAAGGTGTAATTGTGAGGAACAAGGCTAGGCTTGTTGCTCAAGGCTATAGGCAGGAAGAAGGTAAAGACTATGATCAGACCTTTGCACCAGTTATAAGGTTAGAGGCAATCACAATTTTTCTTGCCTATGCTGCCTACAAGATGTTCAAGGTGTATCAAATGGATGTAAATAGTGCTTTTCTGAATGGAGTACTAAAAGATTAAGTCTATGTTGAACAACCTCCAGGTTTCATCTCTCCAACCCATCTGTATCATGTATTTAAATTGCATAAAGCCCTCTATGGTCTAAAGCAAGCTCCAAGAGCTTGGTATGAGACCTTATCTAGCTTTCTGTTAGAGCAGGAATTCACAAGAGACATAGTATATAAAACACTATTCACTAGACACCATAAGGATAAAATATTGTTAGTACAAATCTATGTGGATGACATCATATTTGGATTTTCTGACTCTAAACTATACAAGAGGTTTTCTGACCTCATGCATTTAAAGTTTGAGATGAGTAGCATGGGTGAGCTCTCCTACTTCCTTGGTCTCCAAGTGAAGCATCTACCTGATGGCATCTTCATCTCCCAAGCTAAGTATGCTAAAGAGCTTCTTAAGAAGTTTGGGATGGCTGATGCCTCAGCAAAGAAAACACCTATGGCTACTAATGCTGTAATAGATTCTGATCAACATGGGAAACCTGTTGACCAGAAGTTATATAGGGGCATTGTTGGGTCCCTATTATATCTTATAGCTAGTAGAACTGATATCATGTTTTCCACATGCCTTTGTGCTAGGTTCCAAGTGAACCCTAAAGAATCTCACCTAATTTTTCTAAAAAGAATTTTGAGATATATAAAGAGTTGTCCTAGTCTAGGCCTATGGTATCCTAATGAGTAAGAATTTGAGTTAACTGGATACTCAGATGCTGACTTTGCTGGATGAAGGGTTGATAGAAAAAGTACCTTAGGATCTCGCCAGTTCCTTGGTATGAGATTAGTCTCTTGGTTTTGTAAGAAGCAGTTATCTGTGTCCACATCAACTGCTGAAGTATAATATATAGCAGCTGGCAGTTGTTGTTCCTAGATGCTGTGGATCCAAAACCAACTCCTAAACTATGGTTTCAACTTACATAATTCAACTCTCTTATGTGATAACAAAAGTGCTATAGCCATAGCACAGAATCCAGTCCATCACAGTAGGACTAAGCATATAGACATTAGGCATCATTTCATTAGAGAGTGCGTGGACCAAAACAAAATTAAACTTGTCTATATCTACACTGATTTACAAAGAGCTGATATTTTCACCAAACACTTGGATGAAAGAAATCACCTGTTATTTATAAATCAGCTTGGAATGATCAATGGAGAAGCCTTAGTTTAATTTCTGTCTGCACTTGATGAATTTGCCAAATTTCGTCGAACGGAGCACGATGAACTGTGGAAAGTTCTTGAGATATTCGCCGAACGGAGATCGACGAACTCTCTATGAGTGAAGTAACTTTCGTCAAATGGAGATCGATGAATCTACTTCAGAAAACTTTCGTCGAACGGAGCTCGACGAAATGTCTTCAAATCTTCAGACTAAGCTCGACGAATTTTTTAACTACAAATTATTTTGTCGACCTCAGATCGAAGAATTATTTCATTTTTTGTGGAACAGAGTTTGACGATTCATATTCTGGAAAACCTTATATCTAGGTTTTCTTCGACCTCCATCCCATGCATTCAGTTCCTTTGCACTTGATCGTCATTTTCCTCTTGCAGGTTCTCTAATGGCGATTCCAGTAGGAAATCTTGCGGCAATGAAATTCGACACCAGCTTTGATGTCGATTTCGACTCCTTCCAGCATTCCGACCTAATATTCCTGGAAATACTGCAACTGCTTGAAGAATAGAACTTGAAGAATCTGCTATCCACTAGGATAAAGATATCTGCCACTGAGATAAGAGAGTGGGTGTATACTTCCTCCACAATAGATGACAACACCATGACTGGAACTAATGCAGGTAATACTGTTTCCCTCACCCCCTCCGTTTTAACAGAAATTTTTGGATTAAGTAATGGTGAAGAAGAATTAAAATTAGATACTGAGGAATTTGATATGATGCTAAGTATGATGGGTTACTCTGGAGAAACCCCAAATAAGTTGCTGAAGAAACACATGTCTGCCGAGTTCAAATTCCTAGCAGTTATTGTGGGAAAAGTGTTGCTAGGCAAGCACACTGCACATCACTACATAACCAGGCACAAATTCCTGGTCATGTGTGTTGTGGTAAATAAGAAGAAGGTAAACTGGGCTCAGATCATGTTTGATCTGATTAAGAAAAAGAATACTAAGAAATAGATTTGTTTTGGAAGGATCTTAGGGATCTTTCTGAAAGAAAAAGATGCTAAATCCCTAGTCTCCCTGACCATATTCATCAATGCCTCTAAGAGGCTAACTTGTGCTCTTTTTGTCAAATGGGAGAGGACCATTACCAAGCCCTCCAAGGGTTCCTCCTCTTCCATCAGGGCTTCTGAGAGTACTAGTGCTGCTCCAGCCACTTCACACCCTACTAAAGAGATCCCTCCTCCACCTCCCTCACTTCTAGCCATCCCATCTCAACATCAGATGCTACAACAATCCTCTTCCACAATTCTTTCTCTTCAACAACCACAACAACAACCACAACAATCAATTCATATTCCTACTCCAGCTTCATCTCCTGCAACCTCTCCACAAATACATATCACTAAAATTCCCTCCTCTCCCATTCAGGAATACCATCAACCCTCTCCATCTCAGTCACCATAACCAACCCCACCTCACTCCCGCCATGGTACCCACATTCCCTCACCACCTTTATCCCCCTTGCCCCCTCATTTGGACAACATCCCATTCTTCAATCTGCCATCATCCCCCCTCCATACTTCTTCTCAACCAGATGAACTAATGAAAGATGCACCACCTCCTACTCCACCAACTACTACCATCCCCACTTCTGTCTCCATTCCAACACCCTCTGCCACACCCTCTGCCACTCTATTATTGGATACATCCATTATTCCATCTCCCATTACACTGCTTACTCCCCTCCTCAAAACAATTACAACAGAGGCTATTTCACCTCTTGAACTTCAATATCTTCTCTTGCTGCATAGATATCTACTCTCTCTGCTCCTTCGTCTTCAGTTATGGGCCTGGCTTCAGTATCCACTAAAACCAGGTAGGGGGAGATACTCCATGAAGAAGAAGAAGAAGCAGCATCAGAAGAAGCAGCAGTATTAGCAGAATCAAAAGCAGCAACAGTAATAGCAGCAGAAGCAACAATAGTAGTAAAAATAACAGCAGTAGATGTTGATCAAGAATTACTTGATTTAATTGATTTTATTGAGTTTGATATGGACTTGGATGAGCCTGTGTTGGCTGAGGAAATAACTTTTGGTGATTTTATTATAAATCCCACAGTAGACTTGTTATATTTATTGAGTATGTTTGATACAAATAATTTGAATATTCTGCAAGAAAACAATACTAAGCCATCCATGGCTATAATTCCTTACACCACTCCAATAAGCCCGAAAGTTGCCAAGCAACTAAAGGCCAGTTTTGCAGTAGTAGAGACTCCAGCCACTCCATCTCCTCCCAGAGCTGTTTCACCAATTACTTCATCGCCTCCAATAGAAATTTCTGCTCTAGTTTTTGTAATGGATGATTCAACTATGCGTGATCTGGATGAACTGATCATGGCAGACATTGAAGAGGAAAATAAGTCAGTTGCTGAAAGCACAGAAGTGTATAGTTCTCCAGCTCAAGATCAATCTCCAGCTCTAGTTCCAGCTCCTACTCCAGCTCCATGCAGTCCTCTTCCTCTAGCTCCCTCTCAGGATGAAAAGCCAATTGATAAATCAGTACTAAAGGCCATTGATGCCTTATATGAAGCTCCTCAAGATTCTAATGATGATGATGATGATGATGAAGACTCAGATGATGAGCCAAAGAAAAAGAAAGTGTCTAAGAAGAGGAAACCTCCTCCTCCTCCTGCCCCTAAACCCAATCCTACAAATGACACTCCTTACTATATTCTTCAGAAGATTACACCCTACAAGGGCATGCCAGCATGGATGTGGCTGTCCAAAAATGAACAAAAAGAAAGGAAGAAAAGCAGAAGATATTCTCCTCCTCCACAGAGATTCAGAAAGGACCCTCCTCCTCCTCCTCCAGCTGCTGGTGCTTCAAGTTCATCAATTCAAAGGACTACCCAGTTTCAAACTTATCAAAAACAGTAGGGTAGGTCCTCATCTTCAGGAAGCAGCCAACAAAGACAGTATTCATCTAGCAAGCAGTACCAATAACAACAACAGCAGCATCGAGAACATCAACTACAAAAATTCACTGAACATCAAAAGTCTAATAGCCCCAAAAGTCCTGCTTCCCCACCTGTACCATTTGAGGATACAGAGTCAGGCACAATTGCTAGGATGGCCAGGTTCTAGGAACTGGTTGGTCTATCCATGATTAACAAAGCTAAAGCTGAAGGGAAGGATCCCTCTCAATTCCCAACCATGTCTAAATACAGGAAGGAAGAGCTGAACAGGTTTGCTAAAGCTAACAAGTTTTTCAATGTTGATGATTATATGAAATTGCATTCAGAAACAGTAGTGCCCAGGGCTACCTCTCTTAATATCATTGGGGCTGCTGACAAGACAATGACAAAGGTTCAAGCTGCAAAACCTAACAGGGAAATCCATTTTACTAAGCCTGGTGAAAAAGCTAAAGAAGAGAAGCACAAGGAGCAGAAGAAAAGGAAATGATACTTAAACTGATTAGTTTTTGTGGTATTTTAAAAACCGCTTTTTTATTTCCTGATACAAAGTCTTCTATACATATATATCTACTGCATTTGTTTAAAATTTACTGCCAGATATATTTTTATTGCTTTGTATATTTTTTTTGACTGTAATTAGTGACCTTACCCAAATAGGTGGAGATTGTTGGATCCCTAGTTAGATTTGGGCAAGGTTCACTAAGTTAGGATCATATGACCCAACATGTATAGCAAGGGTCATGGTTATGTCCTAGAGTCTAGGCCAAGTCCTTAGAGTCAATACTATATGGACCAGCCATCAACAGACTGCATAAAGACTCGAGACTTAGAGAAATTTTAGAGACTCGGGAAATGAGTTCGATGTTCATCGAACTCAGGTCGACGAAATTCGTGCTCAGCTCGAGGAAATCACAGAAAATTCTCTGAGTTGAGCTCGACGAACTTGAATCTTAGGTTAACGAATTCTAGAGTATACTTCAACACCAAGTCTAGAATTATTCACACTTAACTCCAGTCGACGAACTTAGTTCTCAGTTCGACGAACTTAGTTCTCAGGTCGACGATCTCTGCATATTCTACTTCAACATCTCATTCCAGAAACATCTAAGTATTTGAAGTCTAGCTTCAAACTCCAGTCGACGAAGTTAGAATATCAGCTCGATGAATTTGGATCTTAGCACAACGATTTCTGGATCATTTACTTCAACACTATAAGACCAGAAACAACTAAGTATTCTAAGTCCAGAATCACACTCCAGTCGACGATCTTACCTTCTCAGCTTGATGAACATAGACCACAATCTTGGCAAGATTTATCAAGTAGCAGTTAGAAGTTCTCAGCTCGATGAAAGTAGTTCTTAGGTCGACGAACCCAGTTTTAAGGTTGATGATTTCTGGATATGTTACTTCAACATTTTTAAGCCCAAGAAACATGGAGTTCTGTTATTCAGTCGACGAAGTTATTTTCTCAGCACGACGAACTTGATGCACATAATTGAAAAGGATCCAAAGAATGCAGTTCTGTCCTCAGGTCGACGATCTTGGATCTCAGCTCGAAGAACAAAGATTATCTGGTCGATGAACTTGACTTCTCTACTCGACAAACTCTAGTCAAAGATCGACGAATTTTGCTCAACGAATTTTTTAATGTTCCAGACTTAGAAATTTCCCTCCCTCTGTCCTTTCTTTGAATATTATTGTCAAGCATTGATTACGGTCTTCATCAGGATTATTGCTTGCGGTTTTTCAATGGGACAGTTGGGGAAACCAATCAATGCAAATATTTTCTAGGCCGTCAGAATTCAATGCAGAAAGGAATTCAAATTTCAAAAGGAAAATTTATATGGAAAATATAAAATGGATTTTCTTGCTCTTCCAGAAGAACAACAGTCAGAAACATACATAAAATAATCATCTTCTTTCTCGACAGCGCACAGAGAATATACAGACTACTGAGCTCACAGGACATCAACACTTTCAAGAGACAAAAAGCCCTAGCCCTAGAGCAAAGAAAATAACAGCAAGCTGAAGAAGAAGAACAACCATTCAAGATCAAGAGTCTTCTTCTATCTTCATTCAGGATTCTTCAAAGGACAACAAATAATCTATCTATCAAGAAGTTCCTGGAATTCTTCTAGTCAAAGCAAAAGCTGAAGACCTACCACCCTACAGCAAAGCTTCAACTTACTAAACCATTCAAAATCTCAGGGGGAGCTCTTTGCTAAAATCAAGATCCACAAAAGTCTTCTCAGTTGCATTTGAGAAAGAGAAGACAAAATCATTCTCTCACCCCTACTGTATAAATGGTTCTTAGCTCCTTTCAAAAGTTATTCTTAGTTGCAAGTCACCTAATCAAAAGACTTGAGGTTTGGTTTTTGAGCACCTGATCAAAAGCTCATTGGTGGCAGTCACCTGATCAAAAACTTGAGTGGATTCCTACCAGGGTGGTAGAAGAGTGGATGTACCCAGGTTGGGGAACCACTATAAAATTCTTGTGCTGTCTGTGTTGCTCTTTTCTTTTGTTCTTGTTGTGGATGTGCTAATTAGGTTTGCTATATTTGTGATATTTTATATTTGTTGATCCTGTGTTAGATAAGATTATTTTAGGACTAAGCTTTATTTACAGCAAAAGTTTTAAAAACCTCAAGATACTCTATTCACCCCCCCCCCCTCTCGATTATACCAGTTCTAACCCCTAACTTTCAGATACCATTTGTAAGACCCACCCTTGAGGAACACAATACATGGACGAAGGAGGTCTTATGCCCAGATCAGCCCAGTCAACACACGGGATGACCGGTACTATAGGACTCCTATTCTACCAGCACTCACAAATATCACACATGGCATTTAATTTTATAGGCACCCGGTCTTTTATAGGCATTTTATTCAAGATTTTTCAAAAATAACAAAGCCGCTTACTCGCCTCTTGGAAAAAGAATCAAATTTTGTCTTTGATAGCGAATGCAAGTCTGCATTTAATTTTATAAAACAAAAACTTATCAATTCACCTATTTTAGTGGTGCCCGATTGGACCCTTTCGTTCGAGATTATGTGCGACGCTAGTGATATTGCCGTAGGTTCTGTTCTTGGCCAATGTATAAACAAATATTTTCATCTTATTTACTACGCTAGCAAGACACTCACTTCCGCACAAGGAAATTACACGACAACGGAAAAGGAACTTTTAGCTTTCGTTTTTGCTTTCGATAAGTTTCGCTCGTATATTACGCTATCCAAAGTTATCGTATTTACCGACCATTCCGCATTAAAATATTTGTTCGCGAAAATGGATGCCAAACCCCGCCTTCTTCGATGGATCCTCCTCTTACAGGAGTTCGATTTAGAGATCCGGGATAAGAGGGGTGCGAAAAATTTAGCCGCCGATCACCTCTCCCGCTTAGAAAATCCCGGTGCAAAAGCACTCGTCGAATCTGACATAAATGATAGATTCCCCGAGGAACGCCTCCTAGCCATAACTACTAGTTCATCTTCCCCGCCTTGGTTCGCAGATTTTGCGAACTATTTAGTTGCGAGGGTGCTTCAAAATGACTTTTCGAGCCAACAAAAGACGAAATTCTTTTCTGACTTGAAATATTTTTTTGGGAGGACACTGTTCTTTTTCATATCTGTGCGGACCAAGCGGTCCGAAGATGTGTCGCGGGTGTGGAGTGCACGCAAATACTTAGGTACTGCAACGAGGGTCTAGCTGGTGGGCATTATCAAGCTATCCGGACCGCGCTGAAGGCGCTAGAGGCAGGCTTCTTCTGGCCCACTCTATTCAAAGACGCTCAAAATTTTGTGCGCGTATGTGATAGCTATCTGCGGTCGGGTAACATCTCCCGTCGCGACGAGATGCCCCAAAATTTGTTTTTAGAATGCGAAGTCTTTGATTTATGCGGCATAGATTTCATCGGACCCCTACCTCCGTCTTTCAAAAATATGTATATTATAGTAGCGGTCGACTACGTATCAAGGTGGGCGGAAGCGCAAGCTCTCTCCACCAGCGATGCGCGAGTCATTGTTACATTTCTTAAAAAACTATTTTCTCGCTTCGGCACACCGCGCGCTATTGTAAGTGATAGGGGGACGCATTTCTGCAACACCCAGATGGCTAAAACGTTAGCTAGATACGGCGTCACGCACAAAGTTGCCACCCCCTACCACCCGCAAACTAGTGGCCAAGTAGAGGTAGTAAATCGAGAGATAAAGCGCATATTAGAGAAAACCGTTTCACTTAATAGGAAAGATTGGTCCATCAAACTCGACGATGCGTTGTGGCCTTATCGTACAGCTTACAAAACTGCAATTGGTTGTACGTCGTATCGATTAGTTTACGGTAAAGCGTGTCATCCCCCCGTAGAATTAGAACATCGCACACTTTGGGCTTTAAAACTCTTAAATCTCGACGCTAACTTAGCCGCCCAAAATAGAAAACTGCAACTAAACGAGCTCGATGAATGGCGTGCAAATGATTACGAGAGCAATAAGTTCTATAAGGAGCATTCTAAGTTTTATCACGACCGAAAACTCAAGCCCCAAAGAACTTTTTCTCCGGACTATCTTGTCCTTCTTTATAACTCACGACTTAGACTTTTCCCCGAGAAACTTAGATCATACTGGTTCGGCCCCGTCAAAGTTGAAGAGGTTTGGCCATATGGGACCATACTAGTCTCCCACCTGTATAAAGGCTCGTTTAAAGTGAACGGTCATAGCTTAAAATTATACATAGCATGCGATCATGTGGGCGGTAATTTCGAATCCATAACCCTCCTCGATATATAAACTGCCAAAATAGTCAAGCTACATGACTATAAACAAAGCGCTCCTGGGAGGCACCCCATGTTTATCTTTTTTGCTATTTCTTTACTTCTTCTTTGCTCTTTTCTTAATAATGCATGGTTCCTAAACTGTACCTTCGCCGCCTCCTTTCAGGGAAGCTTCTACCGTCCCCCCTCTCTTTACTTTCGTTGTACATATTGTCTTTCCTATTTGTTCTGCATACTTACGTTACAACATTGCGGACACTGTTGGACTTAAATATGGGGGTGTTTTCTCGCTTTATTTTTCGCACTTCTATTATATGCACTGTATTTCTATTTTCTGCACTTCAAAAATTAAAAATTATATATATAAAAATATATATATAACAAGAAAACAAAACAAAAAAAATTGAAAATGAAAATCCCCAAAACTTAAGGTCTTGTTTTTTTTCTTTCTTTTTTATTACCAAAATACAAAAAAAAATTTATAAAACAAAAATTCCAAAAAAATTATTAAACAAAAATTCCAAAAAAATTATAAAACTAAAATTCCAAAAAAAATTATAAAACAACAACTCCAAAAAAAATTTATAAAACAAAAATTCCTAAAATACTTGGTTTCATTTTGTAAAACTCTTTGTAAATAATCTTCTCTCTCCCCCCTTCCTTTTCTCTCTCATTTTTGTAAATAACGTCTCTTTTTAAATATTTTCCAAAACTTCAAAAATCTAAAAAAAAGATAATAAGTTAAAAAAAATTTCAAAGAAAAAGGGAAAACTCAAAAAAAACACATAAAAATGATAAAAACTCTAAAAATCTAAAAAAATTGTTTTTAAACTAATAAATCAAATATTCCATTTCTTTATCTTCTTGCTATCCACGAATTTTATTTTGAGTTTATTTATATGTGAATTTTATTAATTCTATGTTTGTTATTCGTTTGTTAGTTATTGATTGAAAAATTTAAATATTCAGGGTTAAGTTTTAAAGAATTCAGTATGCTTTGTTAAAAATAGCGAACTCGTTTTAGGCACTACTTCTAATTTTTCATTGATAGGAGCACGTGTATTATGTTAGAAAAAAAAGACTATAGGATTCAATTATGTTTACTTTTAGCTTTCTAAAAAATTGGAACGTAAAATTTATTAAGATTGCTCTCAAAAAATTTTTTTAATTAACAATCTAGTTTTCTTTTCTCCCCTTATCATGCATTACTTGGCATGATACATTTTTATCCTTAAAAGATCCTAAGTCAATGGGAATAAGATTTCGTTCCGTAAACATAGGCACCCAATAATTTAAAAGGATTATATGTTATGGAGTAAGAGGATAAAATTCATTACTCCTACATATATACATTGGGTCAATTTTATCTATATGAACTTAAAAAAATGATATTAGGAAAATAAGATTTCATTTTCCTAATAACTCAAAAAAATGGAGGTTCGAGAAAAAATTACCTCACCTCAATTTCAAATCCTCTTCATAAACCAACATCAACCCCCTTGGCCAATTTCACGATTATAGTATTAATTCAAAAATATTTTTTATAGCATAATTTGTAGATTGCATTTTCTCGAGTAAAACTCCTATAAGCTAAAGTTCATGTAATTCCAAACTATTTTCGTTAATCTAACCATTACAATTTTTGCTTTCTATTTGATTACATCAATAAGTCTTTTGACCAAAACTTTTGCGTTATTAAAATCATCTTCATAAATTTAGAACTTAACTCTTACACCCCGTATAGTTATTTAGATCTCTCTTATAATTAATTAAGCGGTAGCTAAACTTAGAATTTTTTCTATACCTTATAAGTTCACCTCAAACTTTTGCTCTGTAATAGCAAAAGCCTAAGTATGGGTGTATTTGATGAGTTGTAAATATACCTTTTTTATGTACATTATTTAAATAATTTTTGTTTCCTTTTATTGTTTTAGGTTAAGTTTCCTTAATAAAATGCACATTTTATTTTAAATCTTTAGCTAACTTGTTTATTTTATTTTCTTTCAGAAAAATTTCAAAATTCTGCCCAAAAAAGTAAAGTCACGCCCGTGTCCTATGGGTCACGCCCGTGACCAGGGCGTGACACGTCAAAACCGTGGAAATCAGCAATCTTTGAGAAGAAAAGTTTGACACGCTCGGGGTCATGCCCGTGTCACACGACACGCCCCGTGACCAAGACCGTGTCCATCCCGCTCGACGAAATCAACTCGACGATCGTCAAGCAACCTGACATGCCCAGCGTCACGCCCGTGACCTGGTGCGTGACTTCTCCACCTGGCCCGACAAACTGACGCTAGCAACTTTCGACACAGACGGCGCCCATTTCAACCTCCCCGACACGCCTACCGTCACGTACGTGACATGGGGCGTGACTACTACGTGGACCTCCCCGAAGTCAACAATGCCATCAAATCGCTGGAAGAAGATGTTGAATTGTGCCGACATGCCCACCGTCACGCCCGTGACTGTGGGCGTGACCGCCACGTTTTCAGCCGCAATGTCAAATCACCGTAGACCACCGAAATCTGCTGATAAATTGTGCTGACACGCCCCCCCCCCCCCCCCGACACGCCCGTGTCGGAGGGCGTGTACTTGGAAATTTTTTCCTATTTAAGGCCAACTGCTGTATGAGCCTGTAGTTCCAAATTTTTGAACCGTTTTGATGCTAAGGGCTGCTGTTTGGAGCTAGTTTTGGGGTTATGTAAGGATCTTTCCCCCTCCTTTTCATGTTTGTTTAAGCATTGTAATCAACTTTTTTGTTAATAAAATCTTTTCTTTTCATCCTTATAATGTTTTGAAAAAAAAATCTGAAGCCTCCTTTTCATCAATCCTAAGTACTTTTGTTTTCATTTTCATAATGCGTGTGTGTGTTTATGAGATTAAAAATTACAAAATTTATAATTTCAAATGAAAAACCTTTTGATTCACTTTCATTTTTATCAACATTTCTAGCCGTTATTAAAGCCATTTTTTGTAATACTCTTTAGAAATCGGTTTGACTTAGGGTTTTACTTTCATTTTTTTTGTTTTACATCTTTTAACCCGTTTTACAAAGCTTTAAAACTAGATTATGCGTTACTTTAAATTTTTCAACAACTCTCATTTTTTTAATTATATAAAAATAATTTTGCTCGAACAATTTTTATTTCAACTTTTTATTCATTTCTGTCAAAATCTAACGGTAAAAATGCAAACGTTTTAATTTTTCGGGCACTTGCTTTGTTCACTTTAATTTCAAAACTTTTTGCTCAAAAAATTTTTATTTTGCCTTTTTATGCATTTCTACTGCATTCCAGCGGTAGAAATGCAGTCATTTTAGTTTTTCAATAACTTTGTTTTTCTCAATTTTTTTAGCACGAGTGTGTGCGTGTAGGAGATACTTTTCAGCTCTTAAGTTTAATTATGCAAGTGTGTGTGTGTGTTTACTTATGTCGAGTGCGTGCGTGTGTAGCTTTTATTTTTTCGCATACTCACTTGAGTTAAATGGCAGGACTTCATTTCCCGCCTACTCATTTGAGTAGTACTTGTAATTTTCATTCTTCATTTTTCCTCCTACTTACTTGAGTTAAATGGCTGGATTGTATTTTCAGTCCTACTCATTTGAGTAGGACTTGAAATTTTCAGCTTTTATGTTACCGCCTACTCATTTGAGTTAAATAGCTGGTATTGATTTTCTGCCTACTCGCTAGGAGTTAAATGACCAGACTTTATTTTGAAGTAAATATTTGAGAAAGCCTTGTAATCAGCATTTATTTCCGCCTACTCGTTAAGAGTTAAATGACGTGCTTTAATTTTTCACCTACTCATTTGAGTGGGATCTGTGTGTGTGAATATCATTATGTGTGTGTTTTAATTTCAGTAGAGTGTGTGCGTGTGTTGCATTTATTTTCTCCTACTTCGTTTGAGTAGGACTCGCTTTCATTTAAGTCCTACTCGTTTGAGTAGGACTTGCAATTTTCAGCTTTTATTTCCCGCCCCCACTCGTTTGAGTGGGACTTGCAATTTCAATTATGCAATTTTCTCTTTCTTGTAACTTAGGTTCATTTCTGTCTATTTATAATGTGTTTGGATGAATGCGGGTGTGTTTGTTTATAGTATCTTTTCGAACATTTGGTTATCTTACTTTTCTTCTTATTTTCTTTGTAACCCTTCAGCGAATAGTTTATAACGCTCGCATAACCAAACTCATAAGCTGTCCCCATTCCGATGAGTGGCTAATCGCTTTTAGCCCTCGGTATCAAAGAGATTTGGGATTAAAAAAAGTTTTAAATAACTAAAGGTCTCATGATTCTATTTAATTAAAAAACTTAAGGTTTACCCCGGGTTAATGATGCGTAGAACCGCATATCGATGTGTGGGCTCTATTTCTGTTATCCATACGCTAGCTAGCCGAGAGACCAAGCATATGGACTGATCACCCCTGAGTAAATGGAGTTCCGCACTAACCCTCGAGAGAGGAGGCGCGCTAACTCTACCGGATTGGGTTCCCCACCCAAAAGTGGGGTTCTTAGCGTACTGCAGGCATTAAGGGGAATCCTTCGTCGTATGAGATCCCGGTCGAATAGCCTTAATGTCCAGGTGAGAGATATTCCTAGAGATAGGTGAGCTCATTATTTTGAACCTCCACGGCCAAGTTTCCACTTTAATTGAATTGAAACTTTAGATCTCTAGTTATTCAAATCTATTTTTAATCCTAACGTAATTCGATACCGAGTGTTAACTCTTCATCGGCTCTTCTTTTAATCTATTTCCAGCTTTTTTTAATTAAAAATCGACTTAAATATTTCGGTAAATTAATTGTGCTTTCGGAGCAGTAGGGATAATCAACCCGTTCCCGGGAATAATACGACCTCGGTATTCTCCCGAATATCGAGTACTACTTGCGATAGGTGCACTTACCTCCCCTAGCACACCCGTGGCGATTGACTCACCGAACCAACCACAGTAAGAGTATGTTCGCGGGCCAATCAAAAACGATGCCAAAGTTGCTCGTCTGACGTCTCCTCCGTTTTCTTCTTTGAATGGTCGGCTTGATAATGTAAATTCAATTCACATATCCATACCTGAGGTGATTTGATTCTTTGTAGAGAAACGACAAATGGATCATGGAAAGCATTTAATTGCAACGACTCCTCTTCTAGATGAAATTCGTTAGTAAAAGAAAAATAAAAAGAAGCACGTCAGAAAAATCTTCAGAAGGAGGTGGTTCTTGCGAAGCTAAATAATTAGGCTCCGTTTGTTTATTTTCTAAAATAAAATCATTAACTAAAAATTCATTTTAAATAAATATTATCGGCCTCGTTATTTTCATGAATTTCAATTTCTAAATATTTATTTGGGATACTTGAAAATTCATAAAAATAAGAGTCAGGTGTAGTAGGAGAAGAAACATGGTTTTCTTCTAATTCACCCAGTGTGCCCATAATATTAATAGATTTTTGATATAATAAATCGTCCTCTTCCAAATAAGACACTAAGGGGGTACATGAAAATTCATGTTCCTCCATAGGTGAAATATTCGAAGTGGGAGAAGAATTATTAGAAAAGTTTTTAATAAATTCTTTATATAATGATTCCTGCTCGTCTTTGGAATAAGCCGCTAAGGGGGCACATGAGGATTCATGTTCCATCCTAGGTAAAATATTTGAAGAGGGAGAAGAATCATTATAATAGGTAATAATTTCTTCTAAATTTGGGGAGGATCGACTATGAATTGTGTAAAATCACCAAAATTTGAAGAAGAAGGTTGTGGTGTGATCAAAAAAGAAAAAAATTAGGATCTAAAAAGTTATTCTCATAACATGGGAATCCTTTCGATTGATCTTGCGAACAAGAAAGACCAAAATTTGAGATAGAAGAAAAATTATTTAAATCAAAAAAAAATATTCTCGTTAAAATTCGAAAAAAAATGTTTATGAAAATTAAAAGAATTGAAAAAATTGTTTTCATGAAAATTAGAAAAAAAGATATCATAAAAGTGAGAATAGTTATTTTAATAGTTATTATCAAAATTATTTTCACAAAAATGATTTTTATAATAATTATAATGATAGCAATACTTACTTCCATTAGAACCACCATAATAATAACAAGAAATATGACACCGTCTTACGGCTTGCAAATGATTAATTTTATGTGTAAGCTCGGCAACCTGAGCGGCCAATTGAGATAACACTTTTTTTTGTAAAAAGAAAATAAAACAACCGGTATGAAATAGAATTGAATTTAAAAAAGAGAATTAAAAATAGAAATGGAGGTCGTGAACGAGATTGATAAAAGTAATAAAATCTATGCTTTCAAAATATCAACAAAAATAGTCCCCGGCAATGCTGCAAAAAACTTGATGAGCAAAAATTCAAGTGTGCTTGTGATTCTAAACCGATAAGGCAAGTATAACTATTGTTCTATAGTGTAGAAACATGTGTAGTATTTAGACTCGGGACCTGTTGAGTACTTCTACTCACGCAAATTAATATTATTTTATCGGATAATAAAAAGAGTGAAATTAAACTATAACTAGAAAATAAACTAAAAGATAGCACTTGACCTAGACTCACATTGAAATAAAATAGACTTTCATGAAATGATACAATTACAGGCTCCTAATCACTTACTTCGACCGTAGAGGTTCCCAAAATACGAAAGCGTCTCTCTCGATCTCATGCTTTTCACTAACCTTAGTTTGATCGAATGAGACCCCTCGGCCAGTTGAAACCCTTAAGCTTTCTTTAAGTCGTGAACCCCGCTATTGGATTTGACTCCAATCCGGAAGATTTATTTCATCCACTCTCGAGGATTGAATGAAACTCCTTTTATCTTTGAGCAATCTACTCATATCTGCAACCTCTCGGTCATTTAAGACATGTATCTAAGATTGAAGAACATATCCGCGAAATATGAATTCGACACAAAATAATTCAAAGATAAATCAAAGTAGAAATAAAGTGATTTTGATAAAGAAAAGAAGTTTATTAAATTTCAAAGGTTGTCATGATGAAGTACCAATGGAAATTAGCTACTTGACATGATAAAGAAGGTATATAAAAAGATAAAGAAAAACAACATAATTGCTAGAAGAAGTGTTTGAATTAAACTTGATGCAAAACTAAGCTATGAAATTAAAATTAAATAAAAGAAGTGCAAGAAAACTATTGAAATTGGCTAACAATCTACTCCTAGATGACTCCAATCTACCCCTTGATGATCCTAAGCTCCTTGCTCGATCAGGAATTTATAGGAAAATTTCTAGAATGTCACACCCCTAGGTCACGCCCATGACTAGGGGCGTGTTAGGTGCGGAACCGTCCTCTAAAAAGCCCGGGAACATTATGAGAAACTGCCAAAATTCATCATTCTTTGGGTCAAGCGCCAAGGTAACGACCCTAGGTCACGCCCATGACCTAGGGCGTGTCAAGTCTGTTACTATAAATAGCGGGAGGGAGAAATGGCGGGAGTTAATCTGGCATTGCTGAAGAGTTCACGCCACTAGGTCAAGCTCGTGGCCTAGGCGTGTAAGCTATAAACTGCTTAATCCGAAACTGACTTAATAATGTGCGGCACGCCTGGATGTCATGCCTTGGGGGCACACCCGTGAATATGCAGTCACGCCCGTGTCCTCGGCGTGTAGCCTTAATCCAACGTGAAAATGACTTCTAGAGCTCCTTTATAGGTCATGCTCGTGACCTGACGGTCACCCACGTGACCGGGGCTTGTAAATTGTGATTTTTCCAGAAATGTTCAGCTTCTTCTCCTGATCCGTCCTGTTATCTTCAATTTGTTTTCTACACCCCAGATTTACCTGAAATAATAAAATTATGTAATTAAAAACAAATATTAATAAAAACTAAATAAAACATAACTAATTTGTAAATAAAAACTATTTTAAAATTACTATAATAATAGATTTATCAATGTCCTAGTCTCCTATGCCAAAGATCTAATTCCTCATTCTTGGTTACTAAGCATTTCAAATAAGAAGTAGATATATCTTCAAAACTAACAGTGTAAATATTATGAGTCGTATAAGCAGTAAGCAAAACATTATTCGTTTTAGCCTCTGTAATGTTGCAGGTGTTTGTAGAGGATTCAAATAATACGTTCATGCCTTTATCATAGAGTTGTCTAATTGAAATTATTTTATGCTTAAGTCCAACAATAAATAATACATTTGAAATTGAAAATGCTTTGTTACATATAGTGCCGAATCCAAGAATGCAACCTTTGTTGTTGTAGTCGAATGTCACCGTACCCCCGTTCTTTTTATCTAGGCTAAGGAACTTGTCTTTATATTCTGTCATGTTCTTGGAACACCTAGAGTCCAAGGACCACACGTTGTACTTGTCCTTAGCCTACGAACACACCTAAATGCTAGATGAGGGTAAAGATTTGGTTACCCAAGTTATCCCACCCATATGATAGGTAGAAGACTTTGGTAGCCAGACTTGCATAGTTTTCATAGCACCATTGGTCAGACACGAGCCAGATGTGTGACCAAATTTTTAACAGTTTGCACATAAGGTATAAGTAGTGGATGCAGCATTTTTCGTGTTCCTAGAGACCGTGTTGGAGGATGGGGATAACCTTTCTGAATTATTGATTTTATTTTGTGATTTTATATAAAGTTTTAGACTAAGAAGGAAAGAGGTTACCGCTCGGTGGTAGAGTTGGACTTACGTACCCTAGTCCAAACTTTCAAGATCGATGACATTGTGCTCCCAGTAGTATATTCGGAGAGTTTTGCCCAATTCCAAATTTCTAGACATCATAGTTAAGATCATGGATCCTCAGCTTTAGGGAAGCATTTTTTGTGATTAGCATTACACACTGATTTGTGAATTACATTTTACCATCTTCTATTTAAGCAAGAGATATTTGAAGCCTTTTCTCCAAGACTTTCTTTTCATTAATTTGATTGCTCATTTTAGAAGATGCCTTGGAGAGACTTACTTTTAGCTCTTCGATCATTGCCACTGAGTGAGTGCACTGTTTGTACTCGATCTTCTCTTTATCGCATTTAATTAATTCAATCTTTATATTTTCTAAGACCTTTTTTATTTTCTTATTTTCAGTTCTAACAGACTTTTTCTCAAGAATTACACTATCTAGTTTATCACAGAGATGTTCGTAAATTTCATGAAGTTCATTTTGAGAAGGTGGGGTTACATTAGTATCGCTCTAGACACTGGACACATTGTCTGACTCATCCTGATTATTCCCCATGTGGAACATATTTTCCTTGTCTTGAATTCTTGATCTGGAAGTGCTTGACTCGTCAGATCCATCTTCGTCCCATGTTAACGCCTTCCGAAATTTCTTCCTTCCCTTGTAGGGGCTCTGTTTGTCCTTTTCCTCCTTCTATAAACTAGGACACTCCCTCTTGATGTGCCCAGGCTTGTGGCAGTGGTATCACTCTGGTAGAGACTTCTCATCATCACTCTTTATCTCCTTTGATGATTTGTTCCACCTCTTTATTTCTTCAACACCTCTCTTTAGAAACTCCTTAAACTTTCCTTACCTCTTGAGATTCTTTATGAACTTTTTGTATTCTTGAACATAGAGGTTTTCTTCATCTTCATCCTCAGACTCTTCAGTAGCCTTCCTCTCCTTTGTATTCTTCAGTTTCATCCCCTTATTTTTCATCACCTTGGGATATTCCTCAACTTGTATCTTTAGTTCGAGCTCATGGGTCTTCAGGTATCCAATGAGGATCTCTATCTCCAGGGTGCTGATATCGTCTGATTCAACAATTTCTATTACCTTTGGGTTGAATCATGGAGGTAAAGATAGCAGGATCTTCCTCACCAGGTCTCCATTCGAGTATCTCTTCCCAAAAAATCTAGAGGCATTGGAAATCTTGGTGAAGCAAGTGTACATGTTGTCCATCTACTCATCAATCTCCATTCAGAAATGTCCTTATTAATATTCAAGTCAGAACAGCTTAGACTCCAAGTCGGAACATCTTGGACTCCTTCACCTGTGAGGTACCTTCATGAATAAGTCATGTAAATGCTAGATATCATATACAGTTTTGCAGTTATAGATTGTGTTGAATTTAGTTTCATACAGTGCACAAAATAAAGAGTTCATGACTTTTGAATTGTTAGTACATTTCTTCTTGTCAGCGTCATCCCATTAATCTTGCGGTTTGATTAGTACTTTCTCACCAACAGTAAGAGTTGGTGCAGTGTATTTCGTTTCAATCATGGCCCATACGTCTATGTTTTCTGTCATTAAGAAGATTTTCATCCGTGTTCTCTACTGACTGTAGTCACTCCCCATAAATAGTTGAGGTCTACTCACACCTTGTCCCTTAGGAAAAGCGTGTATCGTGTTGTCCATCTTACTTCAGGATTTTGATCCCTTTTTTGAACAAACATCCTATGTTACGACTTGTTGGATCTAGTGTCCAACCTTAGAGGGGGATGAATAAGGATTTATGATGTAATAAAAAATTCGAACAATTTTGTCCTGGAAAAATAGTTCTGGATGATACTGCGGGGCTCTAGCTTGCTTCCGCGCGGCGATAGGTCATTGTAACGCCCCCGATTTTTTTCGATGATTTTATTTGATTTGATATCATCATATTTATGACGTCAGGGCATTACCCTTTTTATGTCATGTTGTCGGCGATGTACCGTTAGTGCGTTTTCGCGTCTGTTTGGTCTGATTGACCAGATTTTTGAGATTTTCAAAGAAACTGAAAGTTTTCGAGTTGATAAGTTAAGTTTTGTGGTTTTGACATCGCCGTTAAATTTGCAGCGTTAGTGTTCTCCTTCGGTGCAAGTTTTGTTTAATTCGGCGTGTGTTTGGGCTTTTGTTCTGAGTCTTCTCGAGTAGCTATGGCTCTACTCGAATAGCCCGTTTCAGATTTTGCTCGGACGCCGTTTTGAGTGCAAAACAGCATTGAATCAAAAAATGGTTAACATGAAATTTGTTCGTCTCGTCGAGTTATACAACTTTCATGTTGACCACTTTTCGATTTGAAGTCGTTTTGAACCCCTAATTGCATTGTTTCTGCTGTACCTCGAGTGTTGAGCTGCTACTCGAGTATATTATGCTACTACTCGAGTAATACATGTTGGAACTCGATTAATGAGCTGCTACTCGAGTATATTATGTTACTACTCGACTAGGTAAGCAGCTACTCGAGTAGGTATGCTGCTACTCGAGTAGGTATGCTGCTACTCGAGTAGATATGTTGGAACTCGAGGGGTTCATGCTGCCACTCGAGTAGGCCGTTCCTGTCTGCGTTCGGGCACCATTTTGAGGGTCAAAACAACATCTTATCAAAAAATCCATTCCTGTCTGCATTCGGGTGCCATTTTGACGGTCAATACCACATCTTATCAAAAAATGATTAACATGAAATTTGTTCGTCTCGACGAGATCTACAACTTTCATGTTGTCCACATTTTGATTTGAAGCCATTTTGAACCCCTAATTTCATTTTGTCTGCTGGAACTCGAGTGTTGAGCTGCTACTCGAGTATATTATGCTACTAATTCGGTAATACATGTTGGAACTCGAGTAATGAGCTGCTACTCGAGTATATTATGCTACTAATCAAGTAGGTAAGCTGATACTCGATTAGGTATGCTGCTACTCGAGTAGGTATGCTTCTACTCGAGTAGATATGTTGGAACTCTAGTAGTTCATGCTGCCACTCGAGTAGGCCATTTTTTTCTGCGTTCTGGCGCCGTTTTGAGGGTCAAAACCGTATCGTATCAAAAAACTTGATAACTTGAAATTTGTTCGTCTCGACGAGATCTAGAACTTTCATGTTGACGACATTTCGATTTGAAGCCATATTCAACCTCTATTTCAATTTTCTGCGCACCCGCTCGTAAATAGTCCATTTTTAGACAAAACGTTTTATAAATACCTATATATATATATTTGTATACTTAGAATTAGAACCGGCCCCACTCTTCCTTTAGGATTTCTTCTTCTTCTCTGAACCGAATCAGAACTGAAGAAACATGAGGACGGCGATGGCAGAGCGTGAGATTTCGTGAACCTTCTGGTCGCAGCCGACGGAGTTCCGGTGCTCGAAATCTTCATTCGAGCATATATTTGAAATGCTCTCGGTGAGATCTACATCACCGTGCTAATTTTTTTTCCCATTTCTTGAGATTTCTCATTAGGGTTTTTTTGGCACTAACTTCTATTTCGTCCACTCTTGTCCAGATTTCGGCTTCTCTCGTCTCCCTTAGTCCCGATCTGCGACGAGGTGTGATTTGGACGCTTTCTTTGATAAAGCCAAGGCAAGTGGCTCCTTTCCTCTCCTTTTTCTTATGTTCTTATGGTAAGACTTTCACCTTATATTAATGTTCATGGTTCATTTAGAGTATAAGATGTTTAAATTATTTTTTAGGGCTTACGCTTAGGGAAACTTTTTCAACGCCGTTGAGCGTAGGATGCGTTGCGCTTAGTATAGGTCGATTGTAAGTCGTGGTCTTCGATTTAGTGTTGTAATACTTAGGTTTTGTGCCAATTTTGAGATGGTGATGTTGGGGGTATTAGTGTTGGTTGTGGTTAGCAAACCACCCAACCAGGAGGCCCCTTCTTTCTGTGGATCATCACAGTGGGGGTATGCTTAGTTTCTCCTTTCTTGGACTGTTGAGTTCTGGTTGGCCCGGTTTGGCCATCTTTGTGGACCACAGTACCGACTGTGAGACGGTTGAGGATCCGGAGTTGGGCTTAGGGCGCTTGAGGTCGTCGTCCTCTCCGGCCTGCAACGCAGTCATACCACGTGTTGATGATCCACCCTCTTCCGAGCTGTATTGTGATCAGTTGTTTTTTGTGGTTTATGCCACGGTTTTGCTAAATTTTGCTGGTTGTGCCCAGACTTGTTCACCTTCGCACTTGGTGCATTCTTTTTAAATTTAGAGGTTATTATAATGGCTAACCTTCCTCTATATGTTCTATTTGGCTAATTGTTTTTATTTTCTTTTGCATTCTTCCTCCTTTGGTTGGGTTTGATACACCCTCCTTTGTTTGGCTTACTCACTTGCTTACCTATTCTATTGGCACTTGTTTTTTCTGCTTGCTGAGGTGTTCTTCTCTTGAATGCCTCAGGTTCAGGGCTATAGCCGGTGGTGCGGCTGAGTAGTTTTGTTGCTGTGTTTGCTGATGGTGCCTCGAGATTGCGAGGTAGCTTTTGTTCTTTTGTAGTATGCTTCAGACTTGAGAACTTTTAGTGGGTTTGTGTCAGGTGTTTGACGCCCACTGATTGTTTATTGTCATTCTTGGATATTTGGCTAGTTACTAGTGTCTACTTTTGTGTTAGCAGTTCTTGCTCTCTGTGAAGGATTTATGCTAGGATGGCTATAAGTATTTTCAACTATAAAACCAACTAATATTACTATATCATGCAGATCATGCTTTAAAACTCTAATGAAGATTTCGAGCACCGGAACAGTCTCCTTGCGGTAGCATTAGCACACGGGCTAACCTGTTCCATAAGATGCTTATTCCGCCGGCTACAACCAATATCAATATAAACATGCCAACTAAACCAAAATATAAGCAAGAAGAAATCAAATCCACAGTAAGCATATATGTCCAAATACATCAAATAGGAGAAGCTACAACATGCTTCTACAATATCAGAGTACATCTATAAAATTGCCCAAACAGGCTACATCAAAATTTCAAAACACTCACATCTGTAACTGACGGTAGCGACGACACCGTAAGATCAGGCACTGTCGTCCTGACCTGGCTGTCCTGCTGCAAAGTCTGCGGCTACTCTACCTGCAGGGTGGCCTCCTAAAAAGGAAGACGTAGAAACCGTTAGTCGAAAAGACTAAGTGGCTTCACATCTGCTCCCCCAGCGACTCCTCGGCACTGGGCAGAGAAAAGAGCAACGGTACATGTATAATAAATAGTGTAACATGTACAAGCAGGTGGTAATGGTACAATAAGATTAATAACAATATATTCTAGCAGTTCTACATAAATAATAATAAACTATCAAGTACAAGTATCTACAATAGGAAAGTAACTTAACTTATAAGTATGCCCATACAAGCTTATAAGTTAAGGATCGGGTTACATAAATGTAACTCATCATATAAGAGTTCCCAAACAAACTTATACGATGAGAATCTTGTTTGTGCAATGCAATGTATGGTATGTATACTATGCAATGACTCCCCCATGATCACACACACGCAATTGCCATGTCGACACAGACTATAGAGCGGGCAGGTAGCTAACCTGCCCGCTCTATTCGAGCAGGTAGCTAACCTCTCAGGCATCAGCAGTCATGACCAGGCGGTGATAGTAGAGCGGGGATCTCTACTACTAGGCGGGTATCCACACTACTTCACCTAGGCCTCCGTATGCCTCAATACTAAGAACACAACAGCGGAGCCCATGCGTACTATGGCCCAACGGGGTCTCGGGTAGATGTGCACCGAGAACATAGCCCGAACTGGCCTGGTGTGACCCTGAAGGGCCCTCAGAAGAAAGCACAAGGACACAGCCCAACCGTTCACTTGGCACAGAAGGGCCTCGGGACGTGAACACCAAGGACACAGCCCAACCGCCCAAAGTCTAACTGTCAACTCCCGTCGGTGTGACGATCGGCGAGCCCGTAGACCTACCACACTATCCTTAACTCAGGATTACGACACCGCTTGTCGACTCACATCGCCTGAAAATTCCACATCACCATGGTATTTTAGGGGTCTCGAAAATAAGCACGAGGACACAGCCCAACCATCCATCTATACCTCATCTCAACTCGAACCCAACTAGTGACGGTCAACACCGCACTTACATCCATCCACAATACTACCCGTAGGGAGACTACGCGCTAAGTATTTGACTACTACATTTCATTCTAACCATCATACATACTCATGACCATGGTTTACCCTTCAATTTTTCATTCCAAATGGTTTCAACATATTACAAACATGATTCGCATTAATAATAATCTACCAATTTGTATCTAGTCATTTCATTCAACATATTATAATCATGGTGCGCATTTATAATAATCTATCAATTTTGGCAAGTCATATCATGCAATAAAGCTTGCTCCACAATTCAGTTTTATGAAATCTAATTAACAAGATTTATCATTCATAGCACTACGGTGGTCAGCATAAAATAGTTCATCAAAATCTAGAGTTAATTAGCTACATCGATTCCACCTAATTCAAATTCAAATTATATAAACCCCAGAATTTAAGTGCAGAATAAATCTGGACCGCAAATTCGACCGGAGATTCCCGAAGCTACAGGAATCCGTTGAAGACGTGGAACCCCTCGATGGAAAGGTCTTTCTATGTGTTACAACTTTCATACTTATCCCACAACCCAGATTTGAATGTATCCTATTTGAAATCGGCTTTAAAGTCCGCTGTGCACAGAACAACATTTCTGCATGCAAGATTTATCGGACGTAATTTTAATTCAGACTTTTCCGTGGCTATAACTTTCGGATGAAGACGTGCAACCACTCATTGGAAATATATTTTCAAGGGATTCAACTTCTGTGTTTAGTCAAAAGCCCAGATCGGGCCACATCCTACATGAAAATGTCCAAGAAGATCGCTGCGCGCAGAATACAGATTCTCCACGTATCCTAAAGAGGAATGCACGACATCGTTTCATCTTCCTCTTCAAGTCGATCTTCCACAATCACTCCAGAAATTCCTCCTCCCTTATTCACCCTCAAAGGGGCCATGATTCTTCACGAAACCATCCACCCATCATCACATAGAAGAAAGGGGAGGTTGAAGAGATCTAAAACTTAGAACACATGTCCTAGCATGGTCATCCCTAGAAAACTACTTCTCTCCATCAAGACTCTCTTGAGTCGATATCTCTCCTAAGAAAATAACTAAAGATCTAGCACCAAGGGAGAAGGTTGGAAGATCACCTCATTTCCGGCGTTTCCACTATTTCCGGCCATGGATCGTGTAACTCTTTTCGGCGACATCTTATCCTTCATGGCGACGGCGGATTTTCTCCTCTAGAACTAGATCCAGCAACTTCCTTCTCTCACATGAGTTTCTCTAAGAAAATAGGGGATGAAGTGAGCATGAAAACGGCTAGGGTTTTCATTTCCCCTTTTATATGAAAAGTGACACGGGAAGGTGTACAAACCCATATTCGCTGAGTCAGACCAGGAGGCACCAACTGTCACGATTAGGCTACCCAGAGGAGTTCACGCCATAATGAAGTTCTCGCCCATAAGTGGGGCGGGAACTTTCGCGCTTGCGCCAGGCTCCTGTCTCGAAGGAGCTCTCGCCTGTAAGCAGGCGAGACCGTTTGCGCCGTGCTCTGGACAGAAGGCTCTCGGCTTAGAGTTCTCGCCGGGTGGGGCCCAGTGCCCTAGGTAAAATGACCTAATTACCCTCAGGATAAACAACGGGATTTGGCTATTGGCAGATCAACTAAGGGTATTTCAGTAATCTCAGGACAGCAAAGGCTATAAATAGACCCATAAGGGCTCCTTAGAAGGCAAGCTTTCATAATCTTCCAATTTTCAGTGCTTTTTGAGGAGCTCCTTGCCGAGCTTTTGGCTTTGGAGGGGAAGCTCTCAGAGATCTTCCGATTGTCAGGTGGGACCTCCCTTTTGAGGCTTTGGGTCAGTCTTAGGTCCTTTTAATCTAGTCAAGGGTTGAGGCTTGAGAGAATTAATTGTTGGCTGCACCCCTGTTATGAACTCCCATTGAGGTCATTTTTGGCTTCAACAGTTCTGGTGCGGTGAGCGTGGAATGCAGCTGATACAAGAAATCCTTGAGTTTTCTCCCATGGCGGGAGGTGAAGGTGAAGGGTCTGGTTCTGGAGTTTTCTCCCATGGAGATGAGGAAGATGCTGGAGGACTTTAGGCGAGAAGTCCTGCAAACCATTAGCTTGGTCTTCTCATACCGAAGCGAGTGGGCCACCCCTCAGGTTCCGATAAAGGAGGTCCCGCTCATGGGAGAGAATGCCCCTGAACAGTGCCCGGGGAAGGAGGTCCTGACCGAGGCTGGCTAGAGAGCCATGGCGGCGCGGGAGCTCTTCCCAGGCTAGCGCCCCGGCAAGAAGGCTTTGACAGATTTGGGCGAGAGGGAGGCGGCAGTGCGAGAGCTCTTCCCTGGGCACGGTCTCGCGGATTGGGCCAGCCAGCCGGGACTGCGGGACGTGCCCTCTCGCCAGGCAGGATGCGAGAGCCCATTCAACGACCTTATCATCTCATTTTCGGTACCGGAGGGGTTCCGGGAGCCTGAAATGTCCTACTACTCGGGGAAGGATGACCCTGTACAACACATGCAGTGGTTTGAAGATGTCATTTTGATAAGGCAGATGATGGATGCCTTCAAGTGTCGGCTATTTGCCATCACGTTGAAGGAGAAAGATCGGGACTAGTTCCACCAGTTGCCAACAAGGTCGATCTACTGTTTTGAAGATCTGCGAAGAAGCTTCCTGTTGAGGTTCTAAACATCGAAGAAGCGCAAGAAGGAGGCGGAGTGACTGTTTGCGATGAGGCAGAAGCCGGATGAGACATTGGATCACTATGTCGACCGGTTTCAAGAAGAGATCCTCCTGGTCCAGGAGGTCCCAGGGTACGCGTTGATGCTCTCTTTTACCCTGGGGCTGAGGCCAGGATTCTTCAGCATGGAGTTGAAGAGAGTGCCCCCCCCCTCTCCTTGGAGGAGCTCATGGAGAGGGCAGCAAAAGCGATAGACTTCGAGAGAGAAAACCCAGCGTTCGCCAGGAAGTTGGCCTGGCTAGCGGAAGATGTTGTGAAGGAACTTGTAGAAGGAAGGCAGAAGGAGCCGAGGGAGCATAGGGAGCAGAGAGAAGAAATGAGGAGGGAAGAGCCCTAAAGGCAGGGGTAGCCGCAGAGATGGGGGGCCCGGGAGCCAAACAACCGTTTGTGTTGGAGGACCTAGGAGGGTCGCCCCCAGGGCCAAGTAGGAGGCTATCAGGGAAGAGATAATCTACGGGAAACCAGGAGGTTCGACCAACAGGCGTGGAGGCAGGAGACAAGATGTCATGTCCCGCCGCCGTAAGAGGCCATGGAGGTGGGCAGAGGAAGAGGAGCGAGGAGAGCAGTTTGAAGAGCAAGGAGAAGAGGAGGAGGAGAAGGAAGAAGGGGTAGGGTGGCGTTGCTCTTTTGTGACTTCCACCAGGAGGAGGGTCACGCAACGACCACCTGCCCTGAGTTCTTGGAGATGAGAGAAGCAAGAGGAGTAGGGAGGAAGGATCCGCCGGTTAGGATCGTGGAAGTACAGCAGGGGGAAATGGAGGATAAGTGTGAAGATCGGGTAGACGTGGGAACCCGGGGAGGAATCGGCGTGATCCACGGAGGAGTGGGGATCGAGGCAACTCGCAAGGGGAGCCTTCAAACCATGTACCAAAGGGGGGTCACCTCTACCTCCTAGGCTCCCCCACCGGAAGAAAAGATCACCTTCTCGTCAGCAGACATTCCGGACTATGAAGATCCATTATGTGACGCTCTCGTGATGCAGACGGTGGTGGAGAATTTCACAGTCTCAAGGATACTAGTAGACAATGGGAGCTCAGTAAATGTTATCTTCAAGAAGTCCTTCGACAAGATGAGGGTTTAGGGGAAGAGGATCTTAGCTTCGGATGGACCGTTGTTCGGGTTCTCTGGAGAGAGAGGAAGAAAGTAGGAGGAGTAGGGATGCACGTGAAGTTGGGGTGCGTGTCACGGAATTACAGGTTCGTGATCGTGGACGCCCCAAGCAGCTATAACGCCATCTTCAGGCACCCCCTCATCAGTGCCTTTCGCTGCTTCCCCTCCTCGTTTCATCAGTGCCTCAAGTTCAACAACGGAGGGGTGCAGGTCAGGGTCAGAGGGGACGCGAAGGTGGAAAGATAGTGTTAAGTTACGGCAGTCAACACCATATCTTGGATGTAAGAGGCGGAGGAGTTGGAGAAGGAGATCGCGGCGCACGAAGAGGTTGTTGGAGAAGAGAAGGTGAGCCTAGAGGATGCGACAGAGGTAGCTGAAGAGGAAGTCAGAGGGGAGGAGATAGAGGAGGAGCATCAGGGAGGAGATATGTAGGAGGTCCAGAGGGATGAAGAACAGGAGAGCCCGGAGGGGGCGATGGAAGTAGAAGAGAACGGGGTGGGAGGAGCTGAGGGAGAGGCCCATAGGGGCATGGAAGTCGAGCAGGAGCAGGAGGGGCCAGAGGAGGCGATGGAGATTGAGGAGGAGGTAGGAAGGGAGGAGTTGGAGCTGGAGGAAGAAGTAAGGGTCGGCTGGGAGCAGTCGCATCTAGAACTAGCCGAAGAAGTAGGAGAGATGGATGTCTTCACCAGCGCAGGACAGGTGCAGAGGGTGCGGGTCAGCGGGGGCTTGAGTCCCAAGGCCCAGGAGCGAGTGCGGGCCTGCATTCAAAGCAACATAAACATCTTCGCTTGGAGTGCGGCAGACATGCCGGGCATCGACGCGCATGTGGCATGCCATCGCCTTAACCTGGAACCCCGCACTCGCCCCATACGCCAAAAGATGAGAGCCATCGCTGATGAATTGTAAATATACCTACTTTTATGTACATTACTTAAGTAGTTTTATTTAAATTTTGTCATTTCTACTTGTTTTTATTCAATAAAATGCTCCTATTTTTGTAAATATTATACTAACTTGTTTTATTTTATTTGTCAGGAAAAAAAGTCAAAATCTGCAAAAAAAAAGACATGTCACGCCCGTGACATATTGGTCACGCCCGTGACCAGGGCGTGACAGCTCAAAATCCCGAAAAGATGCCAATTTTGAAGAGGAAAGCCTGACACGCCCGTGTTCCATGATTCACACGCCCGTGTCAATCCAACACGGGGTGTGACCAAGCCGTGTCCATCCTGCTCAACGAGTTCAACTCGACGTTCGTCGACCCAAGAGGGATACGCCCGTGTCCGATGTGCGCCATGCCCGTGTCCGCCCGACAAACTGCCGCCGGCGAATCCCGAAGTCAACATCGCCTTTAAGCGCCGAACGACACGCCCACTGTCATGCCCGTGACCTGGGGAGTGACCGCCGTGTTTTCGGACGGAAAGTCAAATCGGCGTCAAATCCGTCGGATCGTCGAATTCTGCTGTAAAATAGTGCTGACACGCCCCCGACACGCCCGTGTCGGAGGGCGTGTACTTGGAAATTTTTGCCTATAAAAAGGCAGCTGCTGTATGAGTTCAGGGTTCCAAAAATCCGAACCATTTTGATGTATTAGGGCTGCCGTTGGAGCTGCTTTAGTGCAATGTAAGGATCCCCCCTCCCTCTCCTTTTTAAGTTTGTATGTTTGAACTCTTGTAATCACCCCTTTTTTGTAATAAAAATCGTTATTATTTCATCCTTACATGCTTTGAAATTTCTCCAAATAGCCTCCTTTTCATCAATCTTATACACTTTCATTTTTATTTCCATAATGTGTGAGTGCGTGTATGAGCTTAAAATTGCAGAAATTATGTTTTAAAACGCAAATGTTCTCGTTTTCTTTTCAATTATAACAAAATTTATAGCCGTTATTATGGCCGTTTTCATCCTCAATTCTTTAAAATTGATTAGACTTAGGATTTTCACGCTTTAAAATACGCTCTTATGAACTTGTAAAACATTAAAAAGGTAGTTTTCATTCCTCTTAACTTAGCTTTTACTTTGTTTTAACTATAAAACTATTGCTTCTTTTTAGCTTACTCCCACTTTTTAAACCATTTACAAGGCTATAGTAATGTATAAATTGTTATTTTTATTTTTCATCAACTTTCATTTTAAGTAATTACAAATAAATAGTTTCGCTCGAACAATTTTTATTTTCACTTTTTAAGCATTTCTATCAAAATCTAACGGTAAAATGTAAACGTTTTAATTTTTCGGGCACTTGCCTTTCTCACTTTAATTTAAAAACTTTTTGCTCAATCAATTTTTATTTTGCCTTTTTATGCATTTCTACTGCATTCCAGTGGTAGAAATGCAGTCATTTTAATTTTTCAATAACTTTGATTTTTGCAATTAATTTAACACGAGTGTGTGCATGTATGAGATAGTTTTCAGCTCCTAAGTTAAATTATGCAAGTTTGTGTGTGTGTGTGTGTGTGTGTGTGTGTGTTTATTTATGTCGAGTGCGTGAGTAGTTACTTTCAAGTAGAGTGCGTGTGTTGTTTTTATTTTTTCGCCTACTCATTTTAGTTAATTGGCTGGATTTTATTCAAGTAGAGTGCGTGTGTAATTTTTACTTTTCCGCCTACTCATTTGAGTTAATTGGCTGGATTTGATTCAAGCAAGTGTTTGTAGTTTTTATTTTTCCGCCTACTCACTTGAGTTAAATGGCCGGTCTGTATTTTCATTCCTACTCGTTTGAGTAGGACTTGTAATTTTCATTCTTTAATTTTCAGCCGACTCACTTGAGTTAAATGGCTGGATTTGATTTTCCGCCTACTCGCTAGGAGTTAAATGGTCGGACTTTATTTTGATGTAAATATTTAAGAAAGCCCTGTAATCGCATTTATTTTCTCCTACTCGTTGAGTAGGACTCGCTTTCATTTCAGTCCTACTCGTTTGAGTAGGACTTGCAATTTTCAGCTTTAATTTTCCGCCCCCACTCGTTTGAGTGGGACTTGCAAATTTCAATTATGCACTTTTTAGCTTTTATTTCCCGCCCCCACAAGTTTGAGTGGGACCTGCATATGTCAATTATGCAATTTTCTCTTATGTGTAACTTAGTTTTATTTCTTCCTTTTGTTATATGTTTGAATGAGTGCGGGTGTGTTTATTTGTAATAACTTTTCTAAAATTAGGATATTTTGCTTTTCTTGTTATTTTCTTTATAACCTTTCAGCGAATAGTTTAGGACGCTCGCACAACCAAACATATAAGCTATCCCCATTCCGATGAGTGGCTAATTGCTTTTAGCCCTCGGTATCGAAGAGCTTTGGGATCTAAAATGTTTTAAATAACCAAATGTCTAATTTTTCAATTTAATTAAAAACTTAAGGTTTACCCCAGGTTAACGACGCGTAGACCCACATATCAATGTGTGGGCTCTATTTCCGTTATCCATACGCTAGCTAGCCGAGAGGCCGTGCATATGGACAGATCACCCCTGGTTAGATAGAGTTCCGCACTAACCCTCGAGAGAGGAGGCGCGCTAACTCTACCGGATTGGGTTCCCCACCCAATAGCGGGGTTCTTAGAGTACTGCGGGCATTAAGGGGAATCCTTCGTCGGACGAGAGCCCGGTCGAATAGCCTTAATGTCTAGGTGAGCGATATTCCTAGAGATAGGTGAGCTCATTATTTTGAACCTCCACGGCCAAGTTTCCGCATTAATTAAATTGAAACCTTAGATATCTAGTTATTCAAATCTATTTTTAATCCTAACGCAATTCGATACCGGGAGTTATCTCTTCATCGACTACTTTCTTAAAATCTATTTTCGTTCCTATTTTACTTAAAACCCTCAACTTCTATTTCAGTAAAATAATAGTGATTTCGGAGTAGGGGTAATCAACCCGTTCCCGGGAATAATACGACCTCGGTATTCTCCCGAATATCGAGTACTACTTGCGATAGGTGCACTTGCCTACCCTAGCAAGCCCGCGGCGATCGACTCACCGAACCAACCACAGTAAGAGTCTGTTCGCGAGCTAATCAAGTTTTTGGCGCCGTTGCCGGGGACTTCTCTTTGAGTTGTTATTCCGAATCCGAACACTATTACTTTTACTTTTATTTCTAAAAACTACCTAAAAAAAACTTAAAAACTCTTCTTCAAAAATCCAAAAAGGAAGTTAATTTTCTACTTTTTGTTTTAGGGTGTATGACCCGTGGACAGCCTTCGGAGTCCGAAAATTTGGATTTCGATCCTGAAATCGAACGCTCTCTTGCGCGTATTCGGTCTCAACGCCGAAATCCCTCTTTGGATCCCGAAGAATCCATCGGAGAACCCTCTGCCGTTGCTATGGCCGACCCCAATCCGAACGCGGCCCTTGAGCGTACAATGTCATATTACGCTCGGCCAAATTTGGACGATTCTGGGTCCAGTATTGTCCGCCCGACGGTGGCGAACAATAATTTTGAGATCAAATCGAGCGTTAACCAAATGATCCAAAACGCCGTGCAGTTCGATGGACAGCCGGATGAGGACCCGAACGTTCATTTGTCTAGTTTCTTGGAGATTTGCGATACTTTTAAGATCAATGGTGTCACTGATGATGCCATTCGTTTGCGCCTTTTTCCATTCTCCCTCAGATCCAAAGCTAAGGCATGGTTGAATTCCCTCCCACGAGGATGTATCACCACCTGGGCCGAGCTTGCGGAGCGGTTCTTAACGAAGTATTTTCCGCCCGCCAAAACTGCAAAGTTGCGGGCGGACATTTCTTCGTTCGTGCAGAACGATTCTAAGTCTCTTTTTGAGACTTGGGTGCGCTTTAAGGAATTCCTCCGCAAGTGTCCGCACCACGCGCTGCCTGCGTGGTTGCAGTTCCAAATCTTCTACAATGGGCTTAATTATCAGACGCGTCAAATGATTGACGCGGCTGCCGGGGGTACCTTGAATAATAAGACCCCCGAGGCTGCCCAAGCTCTTATTGAAGAGATGGCTATGAACACCTACCAATGGAACGTCCCTCGGGGACGTCCCAAGCAGGCGGCCGACCTCTTCGAAGTGGATGCCACTGCCCACTTAGCCCTTTAAGTTGAAAGGCTGACGAAGCAGGTGGCGGAGATGTCTGCTGCCTCCACCACTCCTCCTTGGGTGATTCCCCCTAATGCCGGCGTAGCAAATGAATTCGTAGACTACGTGGGAAATGCTGGGCGACCTTCCTTCAAACCCAATATCAACCCTTATAGCAATAACTATAATCCGGGTTGGAGGAACCACCCCAACTTCTCATGGAGCAATCCGAATAATGCGCAGCGCCCCCCCCCCCCCCCCCCCAATTCTTTCGTGCCTGGATTTCTGCCGCCTCCCCCTCTTCCAAAACCCTCCCCGATGGAGGATAATTTTTTAAAATATATAGCTTCCAACGAGTCAAATATCCGGAACATCACCGGATCGCTAAAACACTTAGAACTCCATGTTGGACAGCTAGCGCGAATGATGTCCGAGCGCGCGCTCGGGGCACTGCCGGGAAACACGGAGCCCAATCCGCAGGAAAATATCAACGCTATAACCCTCCGTAGCGGAAAGGAGGTGATCGATCCAAAACGGACCGATCCTCAGGTACATATTTCAACTCCGACCCCTCTTCCCCCTTCTTTGATTACGCCGCCTTTACAAATTTTAAATGAAAAAATTATTAAAACGCCCTTGCCGTATCCGCATAAACTTAATAGTGAGCGTAAGGACGCGCAATTTGAAAAATTTATTTTATTATTAAAACAAATTCATATTAATGTTCCCTTCTGCGAGGCACTCTCTCAGATGCCTAAATATGCGAAATACCTTAAACAATTTCTTTCCAATAAACAAAAAATTAAAAAATATTTCGCATATTTCTCTTAATGCTGACTGCTCAGCGGCTCATACAAATAAATTGCCCCTAAAAAGAAATGACCCGGGACGGTTCTCCATCCCGTGCCTTTTTGGCAATATATTAGTAAAATACGCTCTTGCAGAATTAGGCGCGAGCATTAATTTGATGTCGTTCTCGCTCTTTCAAAAATTAGGTTTGGGCACTCCGGCCCCTACTAAAATGCGAATCCAACTAGCGGATCGCTCGGTTAAGTTTCCCGTCGGGGTAGTGGAGGACGTACTTGTCCGAGTTGATAAGTTTATATTTCCGGTAGACTTCGTCATCTTGGACATCGAGGAGGACACCGATGTACCAATTATACTCGGTCTCCCTTTTCTCGCCACCTCCCACGCATTAATTGATGTCAGTAACAGTCGTCTCCTCCTTCGGGTAGGAGATGACGAAGTTACTTTCTCTATTAATCCCTCCATAGGAGACTCATCATCGAGCGATGACTTTTGTTATAATTTAGACACATATATCGGAGATTGTTCTTCCCCTATTTTTGAGTCTACGTTTTTAAACGACGATCTTTTTGCGCTCGAAAATTTTAACTGCGATGAGGATACCTCTATAGACTTGCCTTTCGAACCAATTGGTAAGAAAGACATAGGAATTAAAACCTCGTTAGAAGAACCGCCCTACCTTGAACTCAAACCCCTACCCGATTCACTCAAATACGCCTTTTTGGGGAAAGATGATACACTCCCTATTATCATTTCTTCGCATTTGAGCGAATTGGAGACTTCTGATTTATTGGGAGTTTTGCTTAAACATCGCCACGCAATTGCTTGGCAAATTTCTGATCTCAAAGGGATTAACCCGTCTTTTTGCACCCATAAGATTTTCCTTCTAGATAATTGCCGCAAAACTATTCAGCCGCAGCGACGTCTTAAACCAAACATGAAAGACATCGTTAAGGCCGAAATTATTAAATTATTAGATGCGGGGATTATTTATCCCATATCGTATAGTACGTGGGTTAGTCCCATTCACGTGGTGCCCAAAAAGGGCGGTCTTACCGTAGTGGAGAATGAGCACAATGAACTCGTCCCAACTCGTACTGTTACGGGTTGGCGGGTGTGCATCGATTATAGAAAACTAAATGACGCCACCCGTAAGGATCATTTCCCACTACCATTTTTAGACCAAATTTTAGAGCGTTTGTCCGGTCATCCGTATTTTTGTTTTCTCGATGGATTATCGGGGTTTTTCCAAATCCCCATTTCCCCCGATGACCAAGAGAAAACAACTTTTACCTGCCCGTTTGGTACCTTCGCATATCGAATAATGCCATTTGGCCTTTGCAACGCGCCCGCTACATTCCAAAGATGTATGCTGGCGATCTTTGGCGAGCTTGTAGGAGACATTATGGAAGTCTTTATGGATGACTTCTCTGTTTTCGGAAGCTCATTCCCGTCCTGTCTTCGTAATTTAGACCGTGTCCTTCAGCGATGAGAGGACACGCATCTTGTTTTAAATTGGGAAAAATGTAACTTTATGGTTCGAGAAGGTTTGGTTCTCGGCCATATGATTTCGTCTAAGGGGATGGAGGTCGATAAAGCCAAAGTTGAAATTATCGAAAAACTTCCCCCGCCTTCCAACGTTAAATCTATTAGGAGTTTCTTAGGGCACGCGGGCTTTTATAGGCGTTTTATTCAAGATTTTTCAAAAATAACAAAGCCGCTTACTCTCCTCTTGGAAAAGGAATCAAATTTTGTCTTTGATAGCGAATGCGAGTCTGCATTTAATTTCATAAAACAAAAACTTATCAATTCACCTATTTTAGTGGCGCCCGATTGGACCCTTCTGTTCGAAATTATGTGCGACGCTAGTGATATTACCATAGGAGCCGTTCTTGGCCAACGTATAAACAAATATTTTCATCCTATTTACTACGCTAGCAAGACACTCACTTCCGCACAAGGAAATTATACGACAACGGAAAAGGAACTTTTAGCCGTCGTATTTGCTTTCGATAAGTTTCGCTCGTATATAACGTTATCCAAAGTTATCATATTTACCGACCATTCCGCCTTAAAATATTTGTTAGCAAAAAAGGACGCCAAACCACGCCTTCTTCGATGGATCCTCCTCTTGCAGGAGTTCGATTTAGAGATCCGGGATAAGAGGGGCGCGGAAAATTTAGCCGCCGATCACCTCTCCCGCTTAGAAAATCCCGCTGGCAAGCTCTCGTCGAATCTGACATAAATGACAGATTCCCCGAGGAACGCCTCCTAGCCATAACTACTAGTTCTTCTTCCCGCCTTGGTTCACAGATTTTGCAAACTATTTAGTTGCGAGGGTACTTCCAAAAGACTTTTCAAGCCAGCAAAAGAAGAAATTCTTTTCCGACTTGAAATATTTCTTTTGGGAGGACCCTTTCCTTTTCGTATCTGCATGGACCAAGCGGTCCGAAGATTTGTCGCGGGTGTGGAGTGCACGCAAATCCTTAGGCACTGCCACGAGGGTCCGGCTGGTGGGCATTATCAAGCTAACCGGACCGCACGGAAGGCGCTAGAGACGGGCTTCTTTTGGCCCACTCTATTCAAAGACGCTCACACTTTTGTTCGCGCATGCGATAGCTGTCAGCGGTCGGGTAACATTACTCGTCGCGACGAGATGCCCCAAAACATGTTTTTAGAGTGCGAAGTCTTCGATTTATGGGGCATAGATTTCGTCGGCCCCCTACCTCCGTCTTTCAAAAATATGTATATTTTAGTAGCGGTCGACTACGTATCGAGATGGGCGGAAGCGCAAGCTCTCCCCACCAACGATGCGCGAGTCGTCGTTACATTTCTTAAAAACCTATTTTCTCGCCTCGGCACTCCGCGCGCTATTGTAAGTGATAGAGGGACACATTTCTGCAACACCCAGATGGCTAAGACGTTAGCTAGATACGGCGTCACGCACAAACTTGCCACCCCCTACCACCCGCAAACTAGTGGCCAAGTGAGGTAGTAAATCGGGAGATAAAGCGCATATTAGAGAAAACCGTTTCACTTAATAGGAAAGATTGGTCCATCAAACTCGACGATGCGTTGTGGGCTTATCGTACCGCATACAAAACCACAATTGGTTGTACGCCGTATCGATTAGTGTACGGCAAAGCGTGTCATCTACCCGTAGAATTAGAACATCGCTCACTTTGGGCTTTAAAACTTTGAAATGTCGACGCTAACTTAGCCGCCCAAAATAGAAAACTACAACTAAATGAGCTCAATGAATGGCGTGCCAACGCTTACGAGAGCAATAAGTTCTATAAGGAGCGTTCTAAGTTTTATCACGACCGAAAACTCAAGCCCCCAAAAACTTTTTCTCCGGGCGATCTTGTCCTTCTTTATAACTCACGAGTTAGACTTTTCCCCGGGAAACTTAGATCACGTTAGTCCGGCCCCTTCAAAGTTGAAGAGGTTTGGCCTTATGGGACCGTACTCGTCTCCCACCCGGATAAAGGCTCGTTTAAAGTGAACGGTCATCGCTTAAAATTATACATAGCAGGCGTTCCTGTGGACGGTAATTTCGAATCCATAACCCTCCTAGATATATAAACCGCCAACATAGTCAAGCTACGCGACTATAAACAAAGCG
The DNA here is from genome assembly GCA_039583875.1 of Platanthera guangdongensis. Taxonomy (NCBI): domain Eukaryota; kingdom Viridiplantae; phylum Streptophyta; class Magnoliopsida; order Asparagales; family Orchidaceae; genus Platanthera; species Platanthera guangdongensis. The sequence goes on along the minus strand of CM077150.1, from coordinate 133,653,590 downwards.
CTCCTGGGAGGCACCCCATGTTTATCTTTTTCGCTATCTCTTTACCTTTTTCTTTGCTATCTTTCTTCCTAATGCAGGGTTCCTAAACTGCGCCTTCCCCACCTCCTCTAAGGGAAGCTTCTACCCCCGCCCCCATATCTTTCTTTTCTTTGTATATATTATCTTACATGTTTTGTTCCGCATACTTACGTTACAACATTGGGGACAATGTTGGACTTAAGTATGGGGGTTTTTTCTCGCTTTCTTTTTCATTTTTCTATTTTCTGCACTGTCTTTCTATTTTCTTCACGGTCTTTCTATTTTCTGCACTTTAAGCATAAAAAATTATGAACAAAACAAAAAAAAAACTATAAAAATAACAAAAACTTCAAAAAAAATTGAAAAGGAAAACAAAATCCCAAAAACCTAAGTTTTTTTTTCTTTTTTGTCTTTAAAATGTTTTTGTTTTATGTCTTTTTAAACCAAAAATCCCAAAAAAATTGTAAAACAAAACAAAAAAAATTCAAAACAATATATAAAACAAAAACCCCAAAAAAAATTATAAAACCAAAATTCCAAAAACATTTTTAGTTTCATTTTGTAAAAATCTGTGTACCAATTTTTGTAAATAATCTTCTCTCTCCACCTTCCTTTTCTCTCTCATTCTTGTGAATACCGTTTCTTTTTCTCGCACTTTCCGCAAAACCTAAAAAACCAAAAATATTTTGAAACAAAAAAACACAAAAAAAATGATGATAAAAAAACTCTAAAAAAACCAAAAAATATTTTGAAACAATTCCATCAAATATACCATCCTTAATTTTCTTGCTATCCAAAAATTTTGCTTTGAGTTTATTTATATGTGAATTTTATTAACTCTTTGTTTGTTATTCGTTTGTTAATTATTGATTGAAAAATTTAAATATTCGGGGTTAAGTTTTAAAGAATTCATTATGCTTTGTTAAAAATAGCGAACTCGTTTTAGACACTACTTCTAATTTTTCATTGATAGGAGCACGTGTATTATGTTAGAAAATAACGATTATATGATCCAATTATCTTTACTTTTAGCTTTCTGAAAAATTGAAACTTACAATTTATTAAGGTTGCTCTCAAAATTGTTTTTTAATAAAAAATCTAGTTTTCTTTTCTCACCGTCCTTATCATGACCGACTTGGCATGATAAAATTGTTATCCTTAAAAGATCCTATGTCAATGGGAATAAGATTTCGTTCCGTAAACATAGGAACCCAATAGATTAAAAAGATTATATGCTATGGAGTAAGAGGATAAAATTCATTACTCCTACACATATACATTGGGTTAAAATTTATTATGAAGTTGAAAAAAAAAAATCGATATTAGGAAAATAAGATTTCGTTTTCCTAATAATCCAAAAAGAATATGGAGGTTCGAGAAAAAATTACCTCACCTCAAAAATCAAAACCCTCTTCATAAACCAACATCAACCCCCTTAGCCAATTTCACGATTCTAGATTTAATTCAAAAATCGTTTTGAGAGCATAATTTGTAAATTGCATTATTTCTAGTAAAACTCCTATAGGCTAAAAGTTCATATAATTCCAAACTATTCTTGTTAATCTAACCATTATAATTATTGCTTTCTATTTGATTATATCAAGAAGTCTTTTGGCCAAAACTTCTGCGCTATTTAAATCATCTTCATAAATTTAGGACTTAACTCTTACGCCCCGTTTATTTATTTAGATCTCTCTTATAATTGATTAAATGATAGCTAAACTCAGAGTTTTTTTATTCCTTATAAGTTCATCTCAAACTTTTGCTCTGGAATAGCAAAAGCTTAAGTATGGGGGTATTTGATGAATTGTAAATATACCTACTTTTATGTACATTACTTAAGTCGTTTTATTTAAATTTTGTCATTTCTACTTGTTTTTATTCAATAAAATGCTCCTATTTTTGTAAATATTATACTAACTTGTTTTATTTTATTTGTCAGGAAAAAAAGTCAAAATCTGCAAAAAAAAGACATGCCACGCCCGTGACATATTGGTCATGCCCGTGACAAGGGCGTGACAGCTCAAAATCCCGAAAAGAAGCCAATTCTGAAGAGGAAATCCTGACACGCCCGTGTTCAATGATTCACACGCCCGTGTCTATCCAACACGGGGCGTGACCAAGCCGTGTCCATCCCGCTCGACGAGTTCAACTCGACGTTCGTCGACCCAAGAGGGACACGCCCGTGTCTGATGTGCGCCACGCCCGTGTCCGCCCTACAAACTACCGCCGGCGAATCCCGAAGTCAACATCGCCTTTAAGCGCCTAACGACACGCCCACCGTCACGCCCGTGACCTGTGGCGTGACCGCCCCGTTTTTGGCCGGAAAGTCAAATCACCGTCAAATCCGTCAGATCGCCGAATTCTGCTGTAAAATAGTGCTGACATGCCCCCCGACACGCCCGTGTCGGAGGGCATGTACTTGGAAATTTTTGCCTATAAAAATGCAGCTGTTGTATGAGTTCAGGGTTCCAAAAATCTGAACCATTTTGATGTATTAGGGCTGCCGTTGGAGCTGCTTTAGTGCTATGTAAGGATCCCCCCTCCCTCTCCTTTTTAAGTTTGTATGTTTGAACTCTTGTAATCACCCCTTTTTTGTAATAAAAATTGTTATTATTTCATCCTTACATGCTTTGAAATTTCTCCAAATAGCCTCCTTTTCATCAATCTTATACACTTTCATTTTTATTTCCATACTGTGTGAGTGCGTGTATGAGCTTAAAATTGCAGAAATTATGTTTTAAAACGCAAATGTTCTCATTTTCTTTTCAATTATAACAAAATTTATAGCCGTTATTATGGCCGTTTTCATCCTTAATTCTTTAAAATTGATTAGACTTAGGATTTTCACGCTTTAAAATACGCTCTTATGAACTTGTAAAACATTAAAAAGGTAGTTTTCATTCCTCTTAACTTAGCTTTTACTTTGTTTTAAATATAAAACTATTGCTTCTTTTTAGCTTACTCCCACTTTTTAAACCATTTTACAAGGCTATAGTAATGTATAAATTGTTATTTTTATTTTTCATCAACTTTCATTTTAAGTAATTACAAAAAATAGTTTCGCTCAAACAATTTTTATTTTCACTTTTTAAGCATTTCTATCAAAATCTAACGGTAAAAATGTAAACGTTTTAATTTTTCGGGCACTTGCCTTTCTCACTTTAATTTGAAAACTTTTTGCTCAAACAATTTTTATTTTGCCTTTTTATGCATTTCTACTGCATTTCAGCGGTAGAAATGCAGTCATTTTAATTTTTCAATAACTTTGATTTTTGCAATTAATTTAGCACGAGTGTGTGCGTGTATGAGATATTTTTCAGCTCCTAAGTTAAATTATGCAAGTGTGTATGTGTGTGTGTGTGTGTTTATTTATGTCGAGTGCGTGAGTAGTTACTTTCAAGTAGAGTGCGTGTGTTGTTTTTATTTTTCCGCCTACTCATTTGAGTTAATTGGCTGGATTTTATTCAAGTAGAGTGCGTGTGTAATTTTTACTTTTCCGCCTACTCATTTGAGTTAATTGGCTGGATTTGATTCAAGCAAGTGTTTGTAGTTTTTATTTTTCCGCCTACTCACTTGAGTTAAATGGCCGGTCTGTATTTTCAGACCTACTCGTTTGAGTAGGACTTGTAATTTTCATTCTTTATTTTTCCGCCTACTCACTTGAGTTAAATGACTAGATTTGATTTTCCGCCTACTCGCTAGGAGTTAAATGGTCGGACTTTATTTTGATGTAAATATTTAAGAAAGCCCTGTAATCGCATTTATTTTCTCCTACTCGTTGAGTAGGACTCACTTTCATTTCAGTCCTACTCGTTTGAGTAGGACTTGCAATTTTCAGCTTTAATTTTCCGCCCCCACTCGTTTGAGTGGGACTTGCAAATTTCAATTATGCACTTTTCAGCTTTTATTTCCCGCCCCCACAAGTTTGAGTGGGACCTGCAAATGTCAATTATGCAATTTTCTCTTATGTGTAACTTAGTTTTATTTCTTCCTTTTGTTATATGTTTGAATGAGTGCGGGTGTGTTTATTTGTAATAACTTTTCTAAAATTAGGTTATTTTGCTTTTCTTCTTATTTTCTTTATAACCTTTCAGCGAATAGTTTAGGACGCTCGCACAACCAAACATATAAGCTATCCCCATTCCGATGAGTGGCTATTTGCTTTTAGCCCTCGGTATCGAAGAGCTTTGGGATCTAAAATGTTTTAAATAACCAAATGTCTAATTTTTCAATTTAATTAAAAACTTAAGGTTTACCCCGGGTTAACGACGCGTAGACCCACATATCGATGTGTGGGCTCTATTTCCGTTATCCATACGCTAGCTAGCCGAGAGGCCATGCATATGGACAGATCACCCCTGGGTAGATAGAGTTCCGCACTAACCCTCGAGAGAGGAGGCGCGCTAACTCTACCGGATTGGGTTCCCCACCCAATAGTGGGGTTCTTAGCGTACTGCGAGCATTAAGGGGAATCCTTCGTCGGACGAGAGCCCGGTCGAATAGCCTTAATGTCTAGGTGAGCGATATTCCTAGAGATAGGTGAGCTCATTATATTGAACCTCCACGGCCAAGTTTCCGCATTAATTAAATTTAAACCTTAGATATCTAGTTATTCAAATCTATTTTTAATCCTAACGCAATTCCATACCGGGAGTTATCTCTTCATCGACTACTTTCTTAAAATCTATTTTCGTTCCTATTTTACTAAAAATCCTCAACTTCTATTTCGGTAAAATAATAGTGATTTCGGAGGAGTAGGGGTAATCAACCCGTTCCCGGGAATAATACGACCTCGGTATTCTCCTGAATATCGAGTACTACTTGCGATAGGTGCACTTGCCTACCCTAGCAAGCCCGCGGCGATCGACTCACCGAACCAACCACAGTAATAGTCTATTCGCGGGCTAATCAATCGCCACCAAGCTGGAGGATCCCATCCGCGAAGAGGTCAGGAAGCTCTTGGAGGCAAGTTTCATCTCAGAGATCCAGTATCCAGGCTGGATCTCCAATGTGGTAATGGTTAAAAAAGGGGGTTGTAAATGGAGAATGTGTATCGATTTCTCTTTGTTAAATAAATCATGCCCTAAGGATTGCTACCCCCTGCCTCGGATGGACGCGTTTGTTGATTCAGCAGGCGGTTTATCTATTATGAGCATTTTGGATGCTTTTTCAGGTTATCACCAGATCCGGATGCACCCTCCCGATGTCAAGGATTTTTCCTTCATTACGAGGGAGGGGTGCTTCAGTTATAAAGCGATGCCCATTTGGGTTGAATAACGCAGGGGCTACATACCAACGCATGATGGATCGGGTCTTCCGAGATCAAAGTGGGAAAAACATGGAGGTCTATGTCGACGACCTAATGATCAAGAGCAAGTGCGTGGATTCACACCTGAAGGATCTAGAAGAGATGTTCGCCACCCTTAGGTTGTTCAAGATGAGGCTGAAGCCCTTGAAGTGTTTCTTTGGGGCCATCCGCGGGAAGTTGCTTGGGCACCTCTTGACTCCGGCAGGGGTGGAGACTAACCCGAACAAGGTGAAGTCCATCCTGGATTTGGAATCACTTCACGACGCCAAGGAGGTCCAGCGCTTGACAGGCAAACTGGCTGGGCTGAGCAGGTTCCTCTCCAGGTCAGGAGACAAGTGTTCTTCAATCTTTAGGGTGCTGCGAGGGAACCAAAGGTTTGAGTGGACCGCGGAGTGCGAATAAGCCTTCCAAGGGCTGAAGAGACAGCTCTCTCAGGCTCCCCTGCTCCAAAGCCCAAAAGAAGGGGAGGACCTTACCTTGTACCTTGGAGTAGGAGCGAAGGCGGTGAGCTCCGTCCTATTAAGGGAAGAAGGAAAGAAGCAATTGCAAATCTACTACGTTAGTCGGATCTTGAAGAAGGCAGAGCTCTGCTACCCCATCCTTGAAAAGCTGGCTTACGCTTTGTTCATCTCTGCAAGGAAACTCCGGCCTTATTTTCTAGCACACTCGATTAGGGTCGTAACTGACCATCCTCTTCTCAAGATATTTGAAGGAGTAGAGCATTCGGGAAGACTTGCCAAGTGGTCCATTGAACTAAGCGAGTTCAACATCTCTTTTGTTCTGAGACTCTCCATCAAGGTGCAAGCGGTGGTGGACTTTCTGGCAGATTATGTTGTTGAAGTCGGGGAGGGAGAGCAGCAGCCACAGGAACCGTGGAAGATGATGGTTGATGGGGCCTCGGGAAAATATCCCCTCGGGGGAGGAGTGGTGTTGATCAGCCCCCAGGGAGTCGCGATAGAGCAGGCGGTGGCTTACGACTTCCCGGTGACCAACAACCAAGCAGAGTATGAGGCCGTGATCGCCGGCCTTTGCTTGGCAAAGTAGCTTGAGATCCAAGATGTGGAGGCCTTCACCGACTTAATGGTGGTTGCGTCACAGATTCGAGGAGAGTTTGAGGCTCGGGAACCTACCCTCATAAAATACCTATCCAAGGTAAGGGCTATCATCGGTGTGTTCCGGTCATTCTCAATCCAGCATGTCCCCAGGGAGGAGAGCACGGCCGCCGATCGATTGGCAAAGTTTGGGCCTCAGGGAGGAGGGACCCTGACTGAACTCTTTTGGCCAGCCATTGTGGAAGGGGAGTTGATGGAGGTAGGTCGGCGATCCTCGTGGATGGACCCGTTGGTAACCTTCCTGACCACATGCATGCTAGCAGAGGAGGTTAAAGATGAAAAGAGCTTCAGGCATAAGGCCACTCACTACCTGATGATAGAAGGGGGGCTGCATCGTAAGATGTTGTTAGGGCTCCTAGCTAGATGTGTGACAAAAGAAGAGAACCCAAGGGTCTTGGGAGAGGTGCACTCAGGTGAGTGTGGCAGTCATTCGGGAGGTAGGATGTTAGAGGCGAGGGTGGTCAGGCAGTGCTACTTCTAGCCCACCCTAGGAAGGATACCGCGGAGATTGCAAGGAAATGTCAAAAGTGTCAGCTCTGCACCCCCCTCCAGCTATTGGTAGCTCAAAGACTCCAAAGCATCACGGCACCGTGGCTGTTTACCATCTGGGGGATGGATTTAGTTGGGCCTTTTCCTCCGGCTAGTGGACAGAGGAGGTTCCTCTTGGTCATGGTCGATTATTTATCAAAGTGCCTGGAGGTTAAGGCCTTGGCCAAGGTCACCTCGCAAGTCATAAGGAAGTTCATCTGGGGGGAGATCATATGCAGACACGGGCAGCCCCAAGCGATAGTGATAGATAACGGTCCCCAGTTTGCCAGTGAAGAGTTCGTCAACTTCTGCGCCAAACTGGGGATAGACCTCAGATTTGCCTCTGTCCACCACCCACGGAGCAACGGCCAGGTCGAAGCGGCAAACAAAATCTTTGTAAACCTACTAAAGAAAAAGGTGGAGAACTTAAAGGGAAATTGGGTGGAGCAACTCCCCTCGGTCCTATGGGCCTTGCGAACGACCCCGAACACGGCCACCGGTGAGACCCCCTTCAAGCTTTCTCACGGGTGTGAGGCGGTCTTACTAGTGGAGTTTGAGGTTCGGTCCCCGCGGGTCACAGCTGCGAGCGAAGGAGATGAGACTTTGATAATGGAGAATGAAGAGGGGCTACGCCTCTCGCTAGATATGGTGGAAGAACTGCGGGACGTGGAAGCTATCAGGCAAGAAGAGATCAAGCGGCGGATGGCTAAGTATTTTGATAAGCATGTCAGGGTCAAGCAGTTTACTGAAGGAGATCTGGTGCTGAGAAAGGTTGACGCGGCAGGAAGGTCGGCTCCCGTGGGCAAGCTCAACCAGAACTGGGAAGGACCATACATAGTGAAGGAAGTTCTTGGAACAGGAGGTTACTACCTCCAGGACGTGGAGGGGAGGGCCTTAAGCCACACCTGGAGCGGCGATGACCTGAAACGCTTCTACCCATGAAATGGGAAGGATGCAATTATGTATCCAAAATTAAACTTATTATACTGCATCAGTTGTCTTGATTTTCCCTTGCCTATTGTGAAATTTTTATAATAGGACGTAATTATGTGTTTTGTAATACCCCGAGCTCGGCTCGGCACCAGTTAGACCCACTGCGCAGACTCTCATGTAGTTGGTAGGTCCGAAGGCTCGCCTGTGGAGGATAGGTTTGGTTAGAGAACTTCATTGGCACCCCGAGCTAGGCTCGACCCCAGGTAGACCCGCTGCGCAGCCTCTCATCTAGCTGGCAGGTCCGAAGGCTCGCCTGTGGGAGATAGGTTTGGTTTGAGAACTTCATCGGCACCCCGTGCTCGGCTCGGCCCCAGGTAGACCCGCTGTGCAGGCTCTCATCTAGCTGACAGGTCCGAAGGCTCGCCTGTGGGGGATAGGTTTGGTTTGAGAACTTCATCGGCACCCCGAGCTATGCTTGGCCCCAGGTAGATGATGAGTCCACTTTATATACCTATTTTCGCACTCATCTAGGCTAGTTTTCACGCATTTGCACTTCACTTTTAGTTCATTATCATATATATTTCATCTTGCCTATATTTCCATAGGAAGTGCACATTTAAGCGCATGGTTGTGTATTTTGTTGTTTTTATAGTTTGTACTCCCTTTTGTGATTGTCTGAAATGTCTACACAGATTAGTGATTGGTTTTTCCTTTCGGTACAGGGGTCGTGTGCGTGTTCCGGGATGGTGGTGAAACAGGAATACTGCGCACGATCATGGGATCTAATGCGCACGACCACTGGTCGTGCGCCCCTGATCGTGCGCACTACTCTACGTTTTCCAGAATCTGCCTAGGGTAAGCGCACGACCACTAGACATACTGCGCACGACCACCGGTCGTGCGCCACTGATCGTGTGCATTGATTCCTCTTTTCTGGAGTCCTGTTTGGGTAATCGCACGATCATTGGACTTAGTGCGCACGACCACTGGTCGTACGCCACTACTGGTGCGCATTATCCCAGTTCTTCTTCCTGTTATTCCATGCCAATGCGCACGAGCACAGGACATAGTGCGCACGACCACTGGTCGTGCGCCTGTGATCGTGTGCATTGTTCATTTCTGCTTTTGTATAAATAGTGCAGGTCTCGCCCTAATCAAAAAAACCGGAGATCGCTCGTTTTCCTCCGCTGTTTTCCGCCTTCTCTGCAGTTCCCCTTCATCTTCCACCCTAGGGAGGTGCTCCGGGCAACCTTTCACTGCCAAATCCAAGCCAGAGCTTCCTCTCGGCCTTCTCCTTTATCCGTGAGCTTCAAGTAGGTTTTAACGCCATAGCCATCAAGCAAAGGAAAGTTAGCAAACTTCGTCCGCTATCGTGAGACGAAGAAGACGGGCCATTGGAAGGTGGTGACAGCCCTTCTCTACCCCGGACGCAGTTGAGGAACGAGCTTGGATGCGGAATGACAACCCGACGATTCCAACCGTGAATCCTCAGCAAGACTTCGGATTCGGTCGATCTCTTGACTTGTACTTGCTTTATTGTTGAATATTGGTGTTTTTAAACCTATTTATATTGATGAAGTGCACAGTGGTTGTTTATGTTATGTTTTTCATGTCTATGTGATTCCTATTTCATATTACTGCCTAAGTTGCTTGAGTTGCGCCTTATATTCCATCCACCATCCATCCACCCTTGCCGCACTAGCAGTTGCTAGTGGCGTGCGTTGCGAAGAGGTGCTTACGACCCTTATTCCGCCATTCTCACCACCTCATCCGCGAGCCTACTCTTCCATCCGCCTAGCGATTCGGTGCATAGCAGCCCGACTAGTCTTCCATCCCGCCTGGCGAAGCATCGCATAGCGGCGTTGCATAGGAGTAGTTGTTAGTTTTTATTTTATGTTTCCGCAACAATCCAAACCCCACTTAGATAGCTCCGACCTGAGGACTTCAATCTCAAGTCCTCCTCGAAATTAACTCCACCTTACTGTGTTCCTTGTGAGATCGATACTTGGGAAAGCCCACATTTTATATTACTTGTGCGACTGGTTCACTGCCATGATCTATAACATCAAGTTTTTGGCGCCGTTGCCGGGGAACACAGTCGTGTGAGTTTTTGGAGAGGGAGATAATAGATTGAAGCCCTTTTCCATTTGTGCATATCATTTTTTTTATTTGCTTTTGTTATTAGAATTTTTATTTTGCTTATTTCTTTTTCCCCTTTTCTGATTTTTGATTTAGATAGCAGATCCGTGCTATTTTCATTTTAGCTGTATAGCACTTTTTCAGTAATTATTTTTGTTCGTGATGGATTCTGATGCTGAGTGCCGTATCCTTGACACTTTGCGCCGCTCCATCGATGTCATTGCTGTTATGAATGTCGAGCATTGCATTCGGTGTTTTTATGTCAAGGTGAGGGCCACATGTTGAAGGATTGCCCTCGTTTGTCCAAGCCCTCTCCCTTTGAGGGCGTGTGCACAACAACCTCCCGTTCGTGAAAGACTGTTGTGGACAGGCCTACCAGGGTGTTGCCTGGCCCATACACTGATATAACGCACTTTGCTCCTTCTTTACCCGTTGAGATTACTGAAGAATCTCTAGCCGCATACAGCTCTTTCATGGGTCCCTCGATCCCTTTTTACGAGCTTTCCTTGAGTGATGATGATCACTCTGGTGTTAGCCAACAAAACGAGGAGCAGGAACTCATGGACGCTCCTGTATGGGACGATGAGATTGTTCCGGTCGTCGACGGGGTGGCGTCAACGAATGATTTTGTGATGGGACCTGCTCATTCAGTGCTTGATTTTGAGAGCAGCCTTGGCCCTCCGCAATTTTTGTCGGATTGTGCTATTCCTCTTTCTTGTGAGTCGGTTGATGATGTTGTATTTGTTGATGATTCGGTGCCCGAGATTGCGCCGAAGTGGGATGATGATTCCTCTATCTCTGACGGAGACGGTGGATCTTCAGAACATTTTTACGCACCCCGGTGGGATGAGGAATACCCTATTTCTGATGCGGAGGTTTGCTCCTCCTTATTGGATGAGGCCGTTCTTCTTACCACCGCGGACCTCGAGTTCTCGGATTCCCCTCGGTACGACTCATATGATACCGACAGTGATCTATGCTTGGATCCTGCTGAGAGTGATACCGGGATAACTCTCCATATGTCTGATTATTTTAGTTCTTCTTCTCTTTTATTACTTGATCCCCCTTCTTTATCTCAGCCTGTGCAGGATGAGTCTCCACAGGTACGTTGGGATGACGATGAGCTTTGTGCTCATGTCATTGTCATCACCTCCTGCGGGCCTGTGATAGACGATACCTTGCTAGGCAAGGATTTGTTTTGTGGTGAGATGAGTGAGGACTAGGCCTCCTCCTCATCCTACTTCCTATTTCCTCTACCTGTGTTGGGCAGGTATTATTATTTAGGTAGAGGGGTAACTGTTTTATCACCGTATCGGTACCCGTTACCGCAACGGATAATGAAACAGTTGCCTGTGCATTTTTCTTTTCATAGACCCATTAGCTAGAACATTTTCATAGCCGAATAAGTCGTGGTGGGATGACAATAACCCCAGTACTTATCTTTCATTTTCTGCATTTTATTTTTCATGTCTATTTAGTTGTAGTATTTCTTTGTAGATTGTATATTTTTGTTTTGTTTTTGCGGAGCTCACCCCTGCAGGTATTCATGACAAATCGCATTGGCGGGGTTCTGATTCTTCATATGGCGGGCCTGCTTCAGGTTTCCACGCATCTTCTGGTAAGCTCACTAGCTGAGCATGGGGTAAACTCTTCCCTTAGCTCTTTATGATTTTAATTTCTCTATCTTATGATTTGTAGTTTAGTTTAAGTCTGGGGGAGAGTCAGTATTTGTTACCTTTTGCACGCACACACTTCTTGCATACTAGAAGCCTTTATTGTTATTATTTTGATTAGTTCGTTGCATCACACACCACTGCACCCACATGAGCGCGTGTTTAGCTGTTTGTGTGCTGCGATTTAAACTCATTTCTTCGTTAGATTTGGGAAAATTATGGTGCTGACATAGGATTGTGAGACGGAGTAAAATGTTGGTCTTGTTGTGATCCTAGTCAACTGCTCTCGTCTCGTGTAGAAATTGGAGTAGATTTAATTTTTCTGTGTGCTTTTAGTTTTATATTTTTCTAATTGCGTAAATACTTTTTATTCTACTCAAAAGTTGGTGAATCCACTGTGAATCCGATGGTAGCTTAGGGATGTGTGTAGACGGCTGTTAGGTTAGTATTGCTCGAGTCGGGAGGATGGATAGTCTTTCTCGTTGGCTAAGAACTTGCCCCAAGCTATTCTTGAAACATTGGTATAGGTTAGTCATGCATGAGCGTGATGTAAGCCATCATTTTGGCCCGGTTGAGCTTTGTACCGTTCCTGACATCTTATCCTCGCTAGCCCCATTGAGCCTACCCTTCTTTTGATTCAGCTCCACCATCATTCACCAAAGCCCCATAGCCTATCCTAGTCGCACAACCGAGTTGAGCTATAGAGTTTTACATTTTAATGTTGGGATGTGATGTGGTGATTTTATTTGTGAAAATGTGGAAGTGCCCCCAAGTTTATATTTGCTGAATTGTGAAAATCAAATGAAGAAAAAGAAAAAAAAATATTTGTAAAGAAAAAGAAAAGAAAAAAAAAGTGAAACGAAAAAGTTTAAATTGAAAATCTTTTTGGGACATGTGATTTTATTTGGAGTAGGCGGTGCACACACTCATATGTTAAAAGTTAAGTCTGGGGGTGTGGTGTACCCGCATGTATTTTGGCTAGCTGATAGATTCATTTTATACTAGCTCATTTGGGTTTGGTGCATAGCCATTCTTGTTTATCCTTGTTTACCTCACCGAAACCCAAGCCCCATCTCTTCACCTACAGTCCTACTGATTCGTGTGTGAACCAAACCAGTGTCGTGGAGAGAATCCGAAACGGCAAGCATGTGGTCACCGACATTGGTGGATTCCTTTGGAGGTTATCCGGAGCCCCGATCTTTGGCAATGCTCGCCTAGCGATTAGTCTACTTTCTCCCTACGAATGACCGGATGATTCACCGTGATTCTATTTTTGAGTAATAATAAAATGTTGATACGCATTGTGAAAAGTATAAACTATTTTGTATACTTAGAAATTTCTTCTATTATATTTTTACGCGCGCGAGCATGCGACTTCCCATGGTACTTCGTATCACAATTTCTTTGTTAACTAGTATTTTTCCCTATATGCTTAGATTTTGTTTGCTCGGGAGGCGCAAACAGTTAAGTCTGGGGGTGTGATGAATCCACTTTATATACCTATTTTCGGACTCATCTGGGGTAGTTTTCACGCATTTGCACTTCACTTTTAGTTCATTATCATATATATTTCATCTTGCCTATATTTCCATAGGAAGTGCACATTTAAGCCCATGGTTGTGTATTTTGTTGTTTTTATAGTTTGTACTCCCTTTTGTGATTGTCTGAAATGTCTGCACAGATTAGTGATTGGTTTTTCCTTTCGGTACAGGGGTCGTGTGCGTGTTCCGGGATGGTGGTGAAACAGGAATACTGCGCACGATCATGGGATCTAATGCGCACGACCACTGGTCGTGCGCACCTGATCGTGCGCACTACTCTACGTTTTCCAAAGTCAGCCTGGGGTAAGCGCACGACCACTGGACATACTGCGCACGACCACCAGTCGTGCGCCACTGATCGTGTGTATTGATTCCTCTTTTCTGGAGTCATGCCTGGGTAATCGCACGATCATTGGACTTAGTGCGCACGACCACTGGTCGTGCGCCACTACTCGTGCGCATTATCCCAGTTCTTCTTCCTGTTATTCCATGCCAGTGCGCACGAGCACAGGACATAGTGCGCACGACCACTGGTCGTGCGCCTGTGATCGTGCGCATTGTTCATTTCTGCTTTTGTATAAATAGTGCAGGTCTCGCCCTAATCAAAAAAACCGGAGATCGCTCGTTTTCCTCTGCCGTTTTCCGCCTTCTCCGCAGTTCCCCTTCATCTTCCACCCTAGGGAGGTGCTCCGGGCAAGCTTTCACCGCCAAATCCAAGCCGGAGCTTCCTCTCGGCATTCTCCTTCATCCGTGAGCTTCAAGTAGGTTTTAACGCCATAGCCATCAAGCAAAGGAAAGCTAGCAAACTTCGTCCGCTATCGTGAGATGAAGAAGACGGGCCATTGGAAGGTGGTGACAACACTTCTCTACCCCGGACGCAGTTGAGGACCGAGCTTGGACGCGGAATGACAACCCGACGATTCCAACCGTGAATCCTCAGCAAGACTTCGGATTCGGTCGATCTCTTGACTTGTACTTGCTTTATTGTTGAATATTGGTGTTTTTAAACCTATTTATATTGATGAAGTGCACTGTGGTTTTTTATGTTATGTGTTTCATGTCTATGTGATTCCTATTTCATATTACTGCCTAAGTTGCTTGAGTTACGCCTTATATTCCATCCACCATCCATCCACCCTTGCCGCACTAGCAGTTGCTAGTGGCGTGCGTTGCGAAGAGGTGCTTACGACCCTCATTCTGCCATTCTCACCACCTCATCCGCGAGCCTACTCTTCCATCCGCCTAGCGATTCGGTGCATAGCAGCCCGACTAGTCTTCCATCCCGCCTGGCGAAGCATCGCATAGCAGCGTTGCATAGGAGTAGTTGTTAGTGTTTTATTTTCTGTTTCCGCAACATTCCAAACCCCTCTTAGATAACTCCGACCTGAGGACTTCAATCTCAAGTCCTCCTCGAAATTAACTCCACCTTACTGTGTTCATTGTGAGATCGATACTTGGGAAAGCCCCCATTTTATATTACTTGTGCGACCGGTTCACTGCCGTGATCTATAGCATCAGTAGACCCGCTGCGAAGGCTCTCATCTAGCTGGCAGGTCTGAAGGCTCGGCTGTTTGGGATATGTTTGGTTTGAGAACTTCATCGGCACCCCGAGCTAGGCTCGCCCCCAGGTAGACCCGCTGCGCAGGCTCTCATCTAGCTGACAGGTCCGAAGGCTCGCCTGTAGGGGATAGGTTTGGTTTGAGAACTTCATCGGCACACCGAGCTAGGCTCGGCCCCAGGTAGACCCGCTGCGCAGGCTCTCACCTAGCTGGCAGGTCCGAAGGCTCGCCTGTGGGGGATAGGTTTGGTTTGAGAACTTCATCGGCACGCCGAGCTCGGCTCGACCCCAGGTACACCCGCTGCGCAGGCTCTCATCTAGCTGGCAGGTCCGAAGGCTCGCCTGTGGGGGATAGGTTTGGTTTGGTAACTTCATCGACACCACGAGCTCGGCTCGAGCCCAGGTAGACCCACTACGCAGGATCTCATCTAGCTGGCAGGTCCGAAGGCTCTCCTGTGGGGGATAGGTTTGGTTTGAGAACTTCATCGGCACCCCAAGCTTGGCTCGGCCCCAGGTAGACCCGCTGCGGAGGCTCAAATCTAGCTGGCAGGTCCGGAGGCTCGCCTGTGGGGGATAGGTTTGGTTTGGTAACTTCACTCTCATCTAGCTGGATGGTCCGAAGGCTCGCCTGTGGGGGATAGGTTTGGTTTGGAAACTTCATCGACACCCCGAGCTCGGCTCGGCCCCAGGTAGAACCGTTGCGCAGGCTCTCATCTAGCTGGCAGGTCCGAAGGCTCGCCTGTGGGGGATAGGTTTGGTTTGGTAACTTCAATGGTACCCCGAGCTCGGCTCAGCGCCAGGTAGAACAGCTATGCAGGCTCTCATCTAGCTGGCAGGTCTGAAGGCTCGCCTGTGGGGAATAGGTTTGGTTTGAGAACTTCATCGACACCACGATCTCGGCTCGGCCCCAGGTAGACCCGCTGCGCAGGTTCTCATCTAGCTGGCAGGTCTGAAGGCTCGCCTGTGTGGGATAGGTTTGGTTTGGTAACTTCATCGGCACCCCGAGCTCGACTCGGCCCCAGGTAGACCCGCAGCTCAGGCTCTCATCTAGCTGGCAGGTCCGAAGGCTCGCCTGTGTGGGATAGGTTTGTTTTGAGAACTTCATCGGCACCCCGAGCTCGGCTCGGCCCCAGCTAGACTCGCTGCGCAGGCTCTCATCTAGCTGGCAGATCCGAAGGCTCGCCTGTGGGTGATAGGTTTGGTTTGAGAACTTTAACGGCACCCTGAGCTCGGCTCGGCCCCAGGTAGACCCGCTACGCAGATTCTCATCTAGCTGGCAGGCCCGAAGGCTCACATGCGGGAGGGAAGTTTTTGATCCTAGGATACACTCCGACTCAGATTCTCTGAGTAGGGCAAGAAATGCAACCGGAGCACAGAATGAAGAGTAAGAGCCCTTCAGGCAGGAGAGGTCTCGGCCAGAGAAGATCTTGGAAGGGGAGGTCCATGTCAAGGAGATCTCACCGAAGGAAGTTCTCGGCGGAAGGCCCCTGACAAACTATTCTTGGTCAGACAGCGAGAAGTGTTAGGCTAAAGCTTCGAATGGCTCGTGCAGGGTAAAGAGGGACGGCCTCGTCCTGAAGGGCACACGAGCAATGTTCCCGGCTGACGGCTTTCGGCAGAACGCGGAAACGAAACGTCTAAGCCCAGGGCTCTTTTGACATGTTCCCTCTTATCCATCACTAAGGGAGACTACCCTAGGGAGGCCAAGGGCCTCGGCGGGAGCGTGCTTGAGAAGCACTCGGCCACAACAATTGTATCAAACCTTTTGGGTACATTGGAAAATGTGTACCAGATTTGAAGAAGCCTCACCCTACTCAATTATATATATCAAGGTGTATTTGATGTGTTTTCAGTTTATTTGTGCAGGTTAAGTAATTGCAGGAAATGCAAAAAAAATTTCTAAGTCCATGTGTCGACACCTACAGAGGCTGTGTCGACACTTATGAAGGCTTGTGTCGACACTGAAGAAAAGTTGTGTCGACACTTGGAGTTAATTGTGTCGACACTTGGAAAGGCTGAGTCGACACCAGAATCAACTGTGTCGACACCAGAAGGAATGTGTTGACACACAGTGAAGATCAGTCGACACATAGAGAAGCAAAGTCAACAGAATCAGTGTCGACACCAAAAGGCAGTGTCGACACACAGGAATACTTAGTCGACATCAAATATGTCGACACATAGAGGCAGTGTCAACCCAGAGTAGTATTTGTCAACATCAATTGTGTCGACACACAGGACTTGTGTCGACACATGGCAAAGCTTAAACAAAGTTAAAGTAAAGAAGTACTTGTGTCGACACAAAGGAGATGTGTCGACACATAGCAAGTTTCAACAAAGTTAAAGAAAAAAAGGCTTGTGTCAACACATTCTGAAGAAGCAGTGTCGAGAAGCTGTTACAACAACAAAAGTAGTTGTGTCGACACCACCAAGGCTAGTGTTGACACTTAGTTGACTTGTGTCGACACTTGGTCTAATTGTGTCGACATATAATGAAGTTCAGTCTCGACACTTTAAGACAGAGATAGTGATTTCAAGAAGTGACTGGATGACTTGACAGCTGCCATTTCTAACCGGTCAACTACTACTGTCAGAGCTGTCAGAAGGTTGTTAGAAACTGGATCAGTCGGTTACCATGGAGGAAGACTATATAAAGGCTTTCTCCTTCAACAGAAACAGATGATCAATCATTGAAGAATACAGATTCTAGGCAATATAGATAGAAGTAATATACAGAAGATTTTCGATAGAAGATCTAGAAGAAGTTGGAGAGAGAGAGCTCCATCTAAGAAGAGCAGTTGCTGAACCAGGCTGCCAAGAAAGATTCAGATTGTGATCTTGTAACGCCCCGAAACTCAAATGAGTGATGGGGGGCATTTTGGGCCAGTTTTGGGTTCTGGCTGGAGGCACACGGCCTGGGACACGGGCGTGTCCCAGGGCGTGTCAAGCCTGTGTCGACACTAAGCCGGGAAGTCGACACTTTGGTCTCGACATTGTGTCGAGACTGGGCACACGGCCTGCGACACAGGCGTGTCGCAGGGCGTGTCGACTCGTGTCGACACTTAGCCGCGAAGTCGACACTCTGCTTTCGACGAAGTGTCGAGACATGGCACACGGCCTGCGACACGAGCGTGTCGCAGGGCGTGTCGACCCGTGTCGACACTCGTCCCGGGAACTCGACACTTTGGTCTCGACATGGTGTCGAGACAAGGCACACGGCTTAGGACACGGGCGTGTCCAAGGCCGTGTCATCAGGTCGATGATCTTCGCTCGACGAAGTGTCGAGTGTCGAGACCGTGTACACGGCCTGGGGTCCAGGCATGTTGAGGTGACACGGGTAAGGACACGGGCGTGTCCTAGAACCCGTGCAGTGCTCGGGTTGTTTTCGGGGAAAAATGATGTGGGTACACGGCCGTGTCATGTGGAACACGGGCGTGTCAGCTCGAACATGGGCGTGTTCGATACCTGTGTGAGGTTCCAGGCGAGCCGATTTTGACGGCGAATGAGGCACACGGCCCTGGACACGGGCGGGTGCCAGGCCGTGTTCGGTCCAGATTGGGCATTTCAGTCCCGAATCAAAGCCGTTCGTTTCCTTATTTTGAGATCCAACGGCTGGGGGTTGTTCCTGAAGGGATATACCCGGGATTGGACTTTGAAACCCTCACTTTTCATAAGTTATCATCTTTCTAAAACCTTAGAGAGAGAGGAGAGCCAAGGAAGGAAGAAGGAGCTAGATCCCGCCATTGGAGGAGCTTCGAAGCTCCAAATCGCGAGCCGACTCCGGATCCACGGAGGCAAAGCTAGTGCGGTGCTTTTCATCCGCTTACTTTTCAATGGCGCCAAAGAGGAACGCTAGGGTAACGATCCTCATCTTGAGCATGAGTAGCTCTCTTTCTTTGCATAGGAAGCCCGCTCTCGCGAGTTTGCGGAGAGTTGGAGGCGTTCCTTCGGGTAGATATGTGAAGTCCCCGTTTTTTAGAGTCCGTAAGCGTGAACGGACATAGGCATGATGTGTGAAGCCTACCCGGACATGTTGGTCTGGATCGGTGATGTTGCATTGCATAATGCCGGAGAAGACTCCGTGCTATTGGTTGTTTTTCGGGTTTTCTACGCGGTAGATTGCAACAGGGAGCCTTGGGGACTAACCCAAAGGTGCACCCGAAAAACTGGGCGGATACGAGATCTTGCCAACTTGGTGGCCTGAGAGCCAACTTGAACATAACCGGGTTATGTGAATTTTGATGGAAACGGGACTCGGTGGAAGTTTGACCCGCGCAAATGGCTTAAATTGTCGTTGCGATGTGAGCACGGGTTAGATGGAACTGTACCCGCTCTATGTTGTTCAGTTAAAGAGATCTAAAGGCATGTGGCACTTGCCGTTGGCATAGATTAGGGTCTTCGGCGGTCGATGGCTTAAATTGTCGTGACCCAGGCCAAGAAGACAAATTGCTCATAGGTTTGGCCATCTAAATGGCAATGGTGAGTCCGTAATGCCTATGGCTTAAATTGTCGTGACATCGACCGGTTCACCGAGAATGTGTCCTGAGAGCACGGGGCGTGTGGCCGTGCGAGCCAACGTCTGTGATGAAATGGCTAAATATATATATTGCTCGCTTATGCTAATGAAATGCAGGGAAGGAGCATCGCCACCCCGAGTTGGGGGCTGGATCGTTATAATTTGGTCAGCATTGCTGACCGTTGCCTTGTTTTGCCACCGTACGGTGGTATGTTGCTTGCAGGTGCTGCTGGACCAAGCGATCAATAGCGGGCTAAAGCCCTTGTTGCGAAGCCGGCCCTCGAAGGCCCAAATGGAAGTGTTTACTATTTTATTCATGTATGACCGGCCTGCGTGCCGTGGTTTGTAAATCATGTAATGTCAAGTGAAACATTTTGTAACGCCTTAAGGCTTGTACTGGTGTATTTTGTAACATTCCTATTTGGGTATTAGTGGACATTCATTCTCCAATGCTGGGTTCTTACTTTGCAACTCTTATTAAACTGCTTCCGCTAGAATGCTCTGTGTAGGACGTTGAGATTGGTTGGATGGTTTCTATAAGTAACCACCCGGTCTGTTTGTGGCATACGGCGTCGGGCCCCGGCCGGACCTACTGCTATATGTTATGCGACGGATAGGGGGTGTTACAATTTGGTATCAGACTACTGGTTTTGGTCGGGCTTAAGATGAATTCGTGGGCGAATTCTTTTTAAGGGGTGGTGAGCACTGTAACAGTCCAAATTGTTGAAACAGGAATTTTTGGGTGACACGGCCTGGGACACGGGCGTGTCCCAGGGCGTGTCAGCGGACATGGCCTGTGACACGGGCGTGTCACAGGGCGTGTCGAGGTTGTGTCGACGATCGGCCTCGGTGTCGATGATTTTTCGCTCGACGATGTGTCGAGAGGAGACACACGGCCCAGGACACGGGCGTGTCCAAGGCCGTGTCATGTGCTCGACGACTGTTACCCGACGATCGTCGAGTGTCGAGACATGAGTGTCGAAACGTGGGTGTTGAGTGTCGAGAAGTTGCACACGGCCTGTGATACGGGCGTGTCACAGGGCGTGTCAAATCGGATCGACGAACTCAACCCGACGAAGCATTTCGACAGGGCGTGTCTTTGTGCTGTGTCTGGGCACACAGCCTGGGACACGGGCGTGTCACAGGCCGTGTGAAGTCTCGTGATGATTTGGGATTTTTTTCGACCAGGCACACGGGCGTGTTCGAAGGCGTGTTGGTGACACGGCCCATGACACGGGCGTGTCCCATGGGCGTGTCACTGGTTTGGATAAGTCGGTTGACCACCGCTTGAGGCACACGGCCTAGGACACGGCCGTGTCACAGGCCGTGTCAGGTCAAATTTAGCATTTTTGGCAAATTTCTGGCCGTCCATTCCTTCAGCTAGGATCCAAGGGCTGAAGCTTCTTCCTCTTTTTCTTAAAGGCCGAAAGTTGAGAAGTGGTTTTCATTTTATTTGGCCTTGATCTTTCGTCAAGTTAAGAGAGAAAGAGAGAGAGAAAGGAGGAGGAAGAAGGGGAAGGGCTGCTGCTGGTGGTGCTGCGTTTTACCGACGAGAAATCCAAAGCCGGCGTTGCGGAGGAAACGCTCTTGCGAGCCTTTCAAGCAAGCTTTGAGGTCATTGTACCGAAGCGGTCGTCAAGGGTAACGACCTTTCTTCCTAGCCATGTGAAGGCTTCCTTTTGGCATATCTTGTGATTTCCCCCACCAAGAGGTGGCTGATTTGGGAATCTTTAGGTGGATACTTGACATCCCCTTTGTTAGCATATAGATCCGGAACTGGAGTACGGAATAGGCATGCTGTGTGAAGCCCATCTGGACAGGTTGGTCTGGATTGGTGATGTTGCATACGAACCAGAGAATACTCCGTGATAACGTGTAGTTTAAGGAGTCTACGGTTTATGCCTGCGAAAAGGAGTAGCAGGAAGTACTGGGGTGGTAGCCCAGGAAAAATAGCCATGTGATGTTTTTGGGTCCAACCTGTGAATGAGGCACATGAAGTACTGGTGTGACCAGGAAAGGCCCTTTGTGATGCTTGATGTCGTAGGGTGTCCACCTGTGAAGCGAGTAACAGGAAGTACTGGCATGATAGCCAGGAAAGACCCCTGACATTTGTGTTTGTCGGTGTCCACCTGTGGAGAGAGTCACGGGAAGTACTGGGAGGCCCAGGAAAGACCTGTTGTTGTGCTAAGAAAATGGGTATAGCGAAATACCCAGGCTTGAATGCCAAGAACAGGATTGGTGAGACCGACCCGCGCCTTTGATATAGCCATGAGTACGCTGTACTCGGAGTAGGCAAGGCGATTTGAGCAATGGGGGGTGGAGGATCCAACCTGCGCTATGTCTGTCTGACGTGAGACCAAAAGGTGCGGTCTGTTGGAGCGCATAGCAAGAGTCTTCGGCCTGCGCGCCATGACACAATGGGGGGCTACGGGCCATCCGGTGTAGGAAGACTAACTCCGGCTGCACGCCATGGAGTAAATGCTCAAGAGATGTACCGTTGGGTTGTGACCCTAATACGGTGGTGGGCAAGAGCTTTGCCAGAACACCAAGAATGTGCCCTGAGTGCACGGACCGTTGGGCCGGGTGGCGAACGGTTGTGATGGCTTGTGTTCGTGAAAGTACATTTTGATGATATATTGCCATACTTGTGATATAATATGCTTGCAGGGAAGAATACCGCTGCCCCGAGAGAAGGGGTAGGGTCGATATAATTTGGTCAGCTGAACGATGACCGTTGCTTTTGTTTGCCACCGTTGGGTGGATTGTCCCTGTATAGGTGCTGGAGAGCCGAGCGGGACGCATAGAGGTTGATGTACCTGCTGTTGTTGCTGCTACTGTTGTGAGCCCTCGAAGGCTCTATGTTATGTTGTGTGTTTTCTTTTCGTGTGGCCGGCCTGCGCGCCAATTGTTTTAGGCCACTGTTTGAAAGTCATGTAAAGGCCATAAGGCCAACTCTTTGTACTTGTTGTAAGACAGTCCTATCCTGTATAAAATGTGGAGTTTTATGTTTGGACATTCATGAGGAGTTCCAGTTGTAGTCTAGGCTTCCGCTAGAATGATTTGTGATAGGTGTGATGCGCTACTCTGGATTCATCCTGTACCTTCACCGTCTGTTTTGTGATATATACTGTGGGGCCCCGGCCGGACCTTCTAGAATATACCATATGAACGGATGGGTTTGTTACATTTTTGGTATCGGTTGTCTTGGTCTTTCCCTCTCGAAGTCGTGACCGCCTTCTTTTGTGGGGTGGCGAGCACGTGTTTGTGCAAACCACAGTCTACGGAGGAACTCCTGAATGTCCATGATAGGAATGCAAACTTGATGTGTTTAAGGAACCTGTGTGTTCTTATTTTGTGTTGTTTGCTTGGGTACGACCGCTAATGTGTGTGTCTTGTCCACCTTTAGGTGACACGAAGTGGAGCTGGGCCGTCTGAGCCCCAGCATTCTGATGAAAGTACGGCACCAGCCGCGGTGCCTACACCTCCACCGTCTGCGGAACATGTGCGGTTAGTTGCGGAGGCCTTATTTACCATGATCCAAGGCCAGCCACTTAGGCAGGAACAAGCGGCTGTGAGGCCAGAACAGGTGGCGGCAAGGCCTGAACATGTCGTGGATGTGGCTCCTCGAGCGGCTGAGAAGCAACTAACGCGGTTTATGAGTTTCCATCCGCCTACGTTCTCGGGAGCGGGAACTCCGACGCAGGCTGAGGATTGGCTATCGCGTGTCAAGTGAGTGATGACGGCGATTGGAACGGCGGAGCATCAGCAAGTTACCTTAGTTACCTTCTTACTTGAAGGAGAAGCTCGATTATGGTGGGATGAGATGGAGTTGCATCATTTGGCGGGTCGTCCGATAACCCAAGTATCGATGGAAGAATTCTCCAGACTCTTCCTAGCGAAGCACCTTCCTGCGGCTCAGTGGATAGCCATGGAAAATGAATTCCAACGGTTGACCCAAGGTGATGGCAGTGTGGACGCCTACCTGCATGAATTTACTCGCTTGGGGAGGTATGCGGATTTTATATTTACTGATGAACAGAGGAAGACCAATATGTTCTATGAAGGACTGAGGGACGAGCTGAGGTTCCTTGTGTCAAGTTCTGTGAACCAAGGTTTCCAAGCGTTGGTTGATACTGCAAGCGCGCTGGAGAAGGATATGAAAAGGGTGCAAGGGAAGAGAGCTTTGGTTGTGGCCCAACCGGAGTGGAAGGCGCCCCGATCGGGAAAAACATTTTATAAGAAGAGATGGGGCAAGAAGTCCAAGCGTAGTGGATAAGCTCCTTCATCCGTTGCAACGGGAGCAACATCAGGGGCGACCTCCAAGCCAGATACTCGGATCTGCTTCAATTGTGGCCGAATGGGGCATATTGCGCGAGATTGTAGGATGACGCCAAAGAGTGAAAAGAAGGCGGGAGCATCTTATGCGGAAAAAGGAAAGGCGGTGGTGGATTCCTCTGCCTCGCAGGCGCAACCCCAGGTGTACAATCTTGGCCTGCAAGAGGCCATCAAGCAGAGTGACGTGGTCACAGGTATGTTTGCGGTTTGTGTGTGACATGTTTAGTTGTGTATATGCTAGTGTTTGTCTGCTTTGCTTAGTACCCCTATGTTTGCGGTTTGTGTGTGACATGTTTGTCATAGGCTTTGTGATCATTCGGGACACGCTGGCGCGAGCACTGTTTGATACGGGTGCATCGCATTCTTTTCTGTCTAGCGAATTTATTACGCGGCTTGGGATACCCAGTCGTGCAAAGACAGATAGCGTCAGAGTGGTGTTGCCGAATGGCTGTTGGATGCTTGCGGATCAAGCTTGCGATGTGGCGGTGCAGTTAGGAAGTCGGGATTTTCATTTAACTGCATTTGTTTTGCCAATATTGGAATTCGATGTGATTTTTGGGATGGATTGGCTTGCGGAGCAACATGCTATGATTGATTGCCAGTCCAAAGAAATCACGTTGGGACAGAATACCGAACAGGAGACAAAGTTCGCGGGTATGCGAGGAGTGGGCGGGACGTTGATGTCTGCACTCCAGGTAGTCAAGGCTGTTCGGAAGGGTGCGGAGTGTTATTTTGCACTAATTCAGGCTGTTGCGCTTAAGGCCAGTTTGTGCGAGGTTCTGATTGTGGCAGAATTTACAGATGTGTTTCCTATGGATCTCCCTGGGCTACCACCCCAGTGGGAGATTGACTTCACGATCGAGTTGGTGCCAGGTGCGAAACCTGTGGCCCGCTCGCCATATCGCGTTGCGCCAAAAGAGATGGCTGAATTGAAGGTTCAAATCCAAGAAATGCTGGAGCAAGGTTATATACGCCCAAGTATGTCACCTTGGAGCGCGCCTGTGCTTTTTGTAAAGAAGAAAGATGGTGGGTTGCGGTTGTGTATTGATTACCGTGAACTGAATTAGCTGACCGAGAAGAATAAGTATTTGATACCCCAGATTGATGAATTATTCGATCAGCTGGTGGGCTTGACCGTCTATTCAAAGTTGGACCTGAAGTCTGGTTATTACCAGTTAAGAATTCGGGAAGGTGACATTCCCAAAACCGCATTTGGAACGCGTTATGGGCACTATGAATTCACAGTCATGCCATTTGGACTGTGCAATGCGCCCTCAGTATTTATGGATCTGATGCACCGTATTTTTCGTGAGTACCTGGATCTGTTTGTGATTGTGTTCATTGATGACATCCTGGTGTACTCAAAGTCCAAAGCCGAGCATGAGATTCACTTGCGGTTGGTGTTGAACACGTTGAGGCAAAATCTGCTCTATGCCAAGTTCTCGAAGTGCGAGTTTTGGCTATCGTCAGTGGCATTTTTAGGCCATGTGGTGAGTGGAGCGGGCATTGCAGTGGATCCAACGAAGATAAGGGCCATACAGGAGTGGCCAATGTTGTC
Source organism: Platanthera guangdongensis (assembly GCA_039583875.1). Classification (NCBI taxonomy): domain Eukaryota; kingdom Viridiplantae; phylum Streptophyta; class Magnoliopsida; order Asparagales; family Orchidaceae; genus Platanthera; species Platanthera guangdongensis. The sequence goes on along the minus strand of CM077150.1, from coordinate 133,628,368 downwards.
TTCCGTGGCCGAGGTCAGGAGTTTTCTTGGACTTGCGGGCTACTATAGAAGATTTGTGGAAAAGTTCTCGCGGATCGCTTTGCCGCTAACCACACTGACGCGAAAAGATCAGAAGTTCGTTTGGACGCCAGATTGCGCACGAGCTTTTGAAGAGCTGAAGAGTCGGTTGACCACGACGACGATGGATTTGTGATTTATAGTGATGCCTCAGGGAGCGGCTTAGGCTGCGTTCTTCTGCAGAAGGGAAAGGTTATTGCTTATGGCTCACGCCAGCTGAAGGTGCACGAGCGAAATTATCCCGTCCATGATTTGGAACTAGCGGCGGTGATTTTTGCACTCAAGTTGTGGCGACACTACCTTTATGGTGTGAAGGTGGAGATCTATACCGATCATAAGAGCCTAAAGTATCTTTTGGAGCAGAAAGACTTGAACATGCGACAACGAAGGTGGTTGGAGTTCCTTGGGGACTACACTTTCGAGATTCACTATACGCCCGGGAAGGGGAATGTTGTCGCGGATGCCTTGAGTCGGCGGGTTCCGGCTAGAGCGAATTGGTTACAAAGGCATGATCAACGTCTTATCCAGCAGTTGGAGGCGTTAGAGATCTATTGTGTAGACAAGAATTGCACTGCCACGACATGTTTGAACTGGATCGAGGTGCAATGTGACCTTGCGGACCGAGTTCGACGGGCAACGGAGTTGGATGAAGATCTCTTACGCTATGTGAATGAAGGGCCAGAGGGCAAATTCACCTGGATTGACGGTCTTTTGCGAAAAGAGGACCGTTTGTGCGTCCCAAATGTGGGGAAATTGAGGGAAGAATTGATATATGAAGCGCATTATACAAAGTATTCCATTCACCCCAGGAGCACGAAGATGTTCAACGATATGAAGAAGCTATTCTGGTGGCCAGGGCTCAAGAAAGATGTTGCCCTTTATGTCTCTAAATGCCAAACATGTGCAATGGTGAAGGCGGAATGCCAAAAGCCGGGCGGTTATTTGAAGTCACTGCCGATCCCAGAGTGGAAATTTGATGATATTTCCATGGATTTTGTGCACGGGTTGCCAAGATCGCAGCGAGGAAATGATTCTATCTGGGTGATTGTTGACCGGCTAACGAAAGTGGCACATTTTCTCCCGAACAGGCAGGATGATTCAGTGGAAAGTTTGGCAAAGTTATATGTTGACCAGATTGTGCGGCTTCACGGTGTTCCTCGGAGCATCGTAAGTGATCGAGATGGGCGATTCACGTCAAATGATTGGAGACTAGTTCACCGACTGTTGGGCACGAAGTTAACTTTCAGTACGGCCTTTCATCCCCAAACGGATGGCCAAACTGAACGTACCAACAGAACAATGGAGGACATGCTCCGAATGTGCGCCCTTGACTTCGGAAAGAGATGGGAAGATCATCTCTATATGGTAGAGTTTGCATATAATAACAGCTACCAGGCGAGCATTGGGATGGCACCATATGAAGCTCTATATGGAAGGAAGTGTCGTACTCCATTAGCTTGGGTAGAAGCGGGCGAAGCTCGGGTTTTTAAACTAAATGAGGTTGATGAAGCAAACTCAACCATTGATAATACGTTTGTAGTCAATTTTATTAGGATATTTTCGGGGTTTTAAAGCCAATCATGTCTTGTAAAGTACTTGTTTTGATTCCCCTTTGTATATATTTTTGTCGCTAATGCATTTTTTCTGCTTTTTGCAGGTTTTCACGGCTTTCAGCCGAAGTTTGCTGTGACACGCCCCAAGGTCACGCCCTACCAGGGCGTGTACCTAGGGCGTGTACCCAGAGGAATGAAGCAATTGGTCCGAAACTGCATTCCATGGAAACTTAGTGTACACGCCCTCGGTCACGCCCGTGTATACCAGACACGGGCGTGTACTATAGGCGTGTCCCCAGGTTCCGAGGAATCGCCGCAGCGCGCTCGTTTTTCCCGCTCCACCGTCGCACCGAAAGTGTCACGCCCCAGGGTCACGCCTGACCCGGGCGTGACATATGGGCGTGTACTTCAGCAATTCCGCCCGTCACCTCCAGCATTCAATTTCAGCCCGAAAAAGTCACGCCGCAAAGAACACGCCCCAGGTACACGCCCTACCAGGGCGTGACTTGTGGGCGTGTACCGCAACAACTCCGTCAGAATTCAATTCCTGCCCGAAAAAGTCGCGCCGAATGTGTCACGCCCCAGGGTCACGCCCGACCAGGGCGTGACAGGGGGCGTGACCCGACCCGAAAAATTCTATAAATAGAGCCCAACTCCAGGGGTTTTAGGACAACTTTTCACTTGAGAGGGGAGGTTCTGTCCTTTGTTTTTCTGAACTTTTAAGCATGTATTTTCATTTCTAGTTCGTAGCTCTAGCTTTATGCTTTCCCTGTATTAGCTCCTAGCTTCTTTCTGTAGTATGACGCTAATGATAGTGTAGTTTCCTTTTCATGTTCTTGTAATCTCTCATTTTCAAGCTGTAGATCACTGTTTCTATAAATAAAAAGTGTTGTTTTCTTTTTCGTTCCTGCTCTGTTTTCAGTATTTTTCTTCTACTCATCCCCCTCTTCCACCTCACCATGATTAACTAATCCTCCATGTACTCGATCTTAATGATCCGAGGTTCGAGTGATTAGGTTATGATGCTTTGAATCTTACCTTTTCTTTTTAGGGTTTAGCTTTGAATTACTCTTGATTTATCACGGGTTGGAGGTATATTATCGATATATACTCTCCACCTTTGCTTTCATTCTGGGTTAGCCGAGAGGCCAAAGTTTGAAATGAGCACTCAAGAGTAAAGGGAGTTGTTCGCACCCCTCGAGAGAGGCAGACGTCAAATCTCCCGGATTGGAGTAAAATCCATTAGAGGGGTTCACCGCGTAAAGCGAGTTTTAGGCCTCCGATTTAGGCGAAAGTCGGTCGGACCTTCCTAAACTCAGTTAGGCACGGCCTTCGAGAGAAGCGTGTCAATATTCATGGAACCTCCACGGTCAAAGACCTTTACCCTAATTAGCTTAGGTTTATTTATCGTATTTTTCTAATCACTCTTGCCGAGGTGATTTCTGATCGAGTGCATTTTCCCTTCATCGTTACTAAGCTTAAGTTAATCGCTCTCTTTATCTTTTCATACAAGTAGTTCTCTTCTTTTAGTACATTTAGCCAAGCCTTATTTTGCCGTCGATAAAATAATAGATTTCGTGTGAGTAAGCTTACTCAACTGTTCCCGGATTTCAATACGACACTTGTGTCCCCTAGCTGCATTTCGATAGGTATACTTGCCTTGATGAATTGTTAGTTTGGTATTTTCTCTTTGCAGATATCTCAGAGACAATCAAGTTTTTGGCGCCGTTGCCGGGGAAGCAACGCTTGTTGATAAATTGAAAACGCGAATATATTAATTTTATCACTTCTCTTTCTCAGCCTCCTTCTTAAATTTTTTCCGCCTACTCACTTGAGTTAAATGGCTGGATTTTGTTAAGTGTGCGTATTTTATTTTTCCGCCTACTCACTTGAGTTAATTGGCTGGATTTATTTCAAGCAAGTGTGCGTATTTTATTTTTCCGCCTACTCACTTGAGTTAATTGGCAGGCTTTATTTCAGTAGAGTGTGTTTACTTTCTGTCGAGTGGGTGTGTTTTAATTTTCTGACGAGTGCGTGAGTATAGCTTTTCATTTCCGCCTACTCGCACAGAGATAAGTGGCTGGATTTTAATTACCGCATTCGTAATAGAAACCCACATCACAAAATTTTCTACACCACCTAACTCTCTCGAAAAGGGCAAAGTGGCTCTAAATGCCACTATCTTGTCTAGTACCTTGCGAACCCTTCACCGGTAGCCCTTGGGAAGTTCGGGAGTTAAAATATAAAAAAATCTATTTCAAAAAAAAAAAAAACTTTTCCAACTTCATTAGCTTTTTTTTTACTTTTTAGTCTTGCTTCTCCTCTCTTCTTCTAGTGTATGACCCGCGGAAGTCCGTCGGTTACTTTGGACCTGGACCACGAAATTGAGCGTACTCTTCGGAGAAGATCGCGATTTCAAGGCCCTACTACCCAAGTGCCGGTTGAGGATTCCGAGTCATTTTCTACCTTAAGAATGGCAGAACCCAACGTGGAGGAAGTCGTGCAAAGGCCTATGTCCTATTATGCACGACCAAATCTCGAGGGTACAGAAACGAGTATAGTTCGCCCTGCAATAAATAATAATAATTTTGAACTGAAGCCTAGCATAATTCAAATGGTGCAGCAGTATGTGCAATTTGACGGGCTTCAAGATGAAGACCCGAACGCACACATAGCCAGCTTTCTTGAGATTTGTGACCCCTTCAAGATAAATGGTGTCACAAATGATGCTATTAGGCTAAGATTATTTCCTTTCTCTCTTAGAATTAAGGCTAAGCAGTGGCTGAACACCCTTCCTAAAAATAGCATAACTACTTGGACGCAATTAACTGAAAAATTTTTGGCCAAGTATTTTCCGCCTGCTAAAAAGCTAAACTTAGGAATGACATTTCTGCCTTTGGACAGATAGACTCTGAGACCCTTTACGAAACCTGGGAAAGATTTAAAGAATTATTAAGACGATGCCCACATCACGCTCTGCCTGTATGGTTGCAGGTGCAGACGTTTTATAATGGGCTAAATCAAAGCACGAAGCAAATGATAGACGCAGCTTCTGGCGGTACTTTAAACCATAAGACCCCGGAAGCAGCTCTTGAGCTGTTTGAAGACATGGCCATGAACACTTACCAGTGGAATGTGCCTAGGTCCCGCCCAAACAAACCTGCAGGTCTCTTTGAAGTGGACAACGTCTCACAACTCGCACTGCAAGTTGAAATATTAAGCAAAAAAATTACGGAGATGACTGCTGCCTCCGCCCCTCAGGTATGGGAATCTGCAACTCCTCCCGCCGAACATTTGGATTATGTAAATAATATGCCTAGAACTGCTTTTAATAATTTTTCTGCTGCGAATTATCATCCTCCTGGTTTTAATTTTCCGAATAGTTATAATCCTGCGTTAAGAAATCATCCGAATTTTCGTGGAGCAATCCATCGAATGCTGTGCGCCCGCCACCGCAAAGTGATTTTTCTGCTCCACCACCACCTCCTCAAAGTTTTCCAAAACCTCCAAATTTGGAGGAAGTGTTTTCAAAATACATGAATGCTAATGACGCTACGATTAGGACCTTAACCGGAAGTGTTAAAAACTTAGAAAATCAGGTAGGACAGCTCGCTAAAATGATTTCTGAGCGACCCGTAGGGTCTCTTCCTTCCAATACCGAGCCCAACCCGAGAGAGCAAGCGAAAGCTATAACTCTTCGGAGTGGGAAGAAAGTTCCTGGTATGGTAAGTGAAGAACCCGAGGCAAGCTCCGCTCCCGTTTTTAAAAATCAAAGCTCCGCTCCCGTTTTTGAAAATCAAAGCTCCGTTCCCCTTTTAAAAATTCCATCCTCTGCCGAAGAAATTATCACCCCTATCGTAGAAAAAGAATTCACTCCACCACCCACCTTTAAAAATAATCCATCCCCGCCATACCCTTCCGAACTTAATAAACAACGACAGGATGATCAATACACCCGTTTTTTGGAAATGTTTAAGCAAATCCACGTAAATCTGCCTTTCCACGAAGCCATATCCCAGATGCCGAAGTACGCAAAATACCTTAAGGACCTCCTAACTAACAAGAAGAAGTTAGAGAACCTTTCTCATGTCACGTTAAATGCCGCGTGCTCGGCGGTTTTGACAAACGGATTACCGAAAAAAATCAGTGACCCGGGTAGTTTCTCTATCCCGTGTGTCTTTGGTGATCTCTTTGTCAAACATGCTTTAGCCGACTTAGGTGCGAGTATTAATCTTATGCCCCTCTCGTTGTTTAAAAAGTTAGGAATTGGTAGTCTCAACCCCACACGAATGAGTATCCAGCTAGCCGACAGGTCAGTCAAATACCCGTTAGGAATAGTGGAGGACGTCCTAGTCAAAGTTGACAAGTTCATCTTCCCGGTGGACTTTGTCATTTTAGACATCGAAGAAGACGTCGAGGTTCCCCTGATCCTTGGCCGACCCTTCCTTGCCACCTCCCGAGCTATCATTGATGTAAGCAATGGTAAGCTCTTCCTTCGAGTGGGCGACGATGAGGTAACTTTCTCTATCACCCCCTCGATGAAGAACACACTAGCTAATGATGACTCCTGTTTTTTCATGGATACCATAAGTGAAGAATCCTTCTCTCCCACCTCTGATTTTGACAAAGAATTTTCCAATTTTTGTTCCTCTCCTACTCTTCCAACTGAATCTCTACACCTAAGTGAAGAATCCTCCACTCGCTCCTCTGATTTTGAAAAAGAATTTTTTGATTTCTGTTCCTCTTCTACTTTTCCAACTGAATCGCTGCACGAAGCCTCCATGGCCGCTAGCAACACCCCTTTTAATTTTACATTATAAAAAAGTGTACGAGGACATAGTTTTTGAAAAAGAACAAATTTCCAAGACCTCGTATGATGACCCCCCTACCTTGGAACTGAAAGAACTACCAGAGCACCTTCAATACGCTTTCTTAGAAAAGGACTCTAAGCTGCCTGTCATAATTTCGGCCTACCTCACAGATGCACAAAAAAATAAACTTCTTTCAATTTTACAAAAGCATCGCCAAGCTATTGCTTGGCAGATATCTGATATCAAGGGCATAAGCCCATCTTTCTGCACTCATAAAATCTTAATGGAAGATAATTCTCGTAACTCTATACAACCTCAGCGCCGTATAAACCCAAACATGAAAGACGTAGTTAAGGGCGAGGTTATGAAATTGTTAGACGCAGGAATTATCTATCCTATATCCGACAGTAAGTGGGTTAGCCCAGTACAGGTAGTACCAAAGAAGGGAGGGATAACGGTCGTAAGTAATGAAAATAATGAATTAATCCCGACTCGGACGGTGACCGGATGGCGAATGTGTATAGATTACCGTAAGTTGAATGACGCCACCCGCAAGGATCACTTCCCCTTGCCGTTCATTGATCAAATTTTAGAACGACTTTCCGGACATAGCTTTTATTGTTTTCTCGATGGCCTCTCGGGGTATCTTCAAATCCCCATCTCCCCCGAGGACCAGGAGAAAACTACGTTTACTTGTCCCTTCGGCACCTTCGCCTACCGAAGAATGCCGTTTGGATTGTGCAATGCGCCGGCTACATTCCAACGATGTATGCTCGCCATCTTTGACAAGTACGTAGAAAGCATTATGGAAGTCTTCATGGATGATTTCTCCGTCTTCGGGAATTCCTTCGATAGTTGCTTAGAGAACCTCGAAAAAGTCCTAGAGCGATGCGAAGAAACTAACCTCGCCTTAAATTGGGAAAAATGTCATTTTATGGTAAGGGAAGGGTTAGTTTTGGGACATAAAATTTCTGAAAGGGGTATTGAAGTAGACGTTGCGAAAATAGAAGTTATCGAGAAACTGCCGCCACCTACGAACATAAAAGCCATAAGAAGTTTCCTGGGTCATGCGGGTTTCTACCGCCGCTTCATAAAGGACTTTTCCAAAATCACCAAGCCCCTTACCCATCTCTTAGAAAAAGACGCCCCATTCATCTTTGATGACCTCTGTCTAGCTGCCTTCAATTTAATAAAAGAAAAATTAGTTAATGCGCCAATCATGATAGCTCCGGTGTGGGATCTTCCATTTGAAATAATGTGTGATGCGAGTAGTTATGCGGTGGGAGCCGTACTAGGTCAACGTATTTCCAAAAACTTCCACCCCATTTATTACGCTAGTAAAACACTCACATCTGCACAGGAAAATTACACCACAACCGAGAAGGAGCTCTTAGCTGTAGTATTCGCATTTGACAAATTTCGCCCTTATATTACTCTTTCGAAAATCATTGTTTTTACGGACCACTCGGCCCTCAAATATCTTCTCTCTAAAACGGATGCCAAGCCTCGCTTGATTCGCTGGGTCTTACTCCTCCAGGAGTTTGACTTAGAGATCCGTGATAAGCGAGGTGCCGAGAACTTGGCCGCCGACCACCTTTCGCGCCTAGACAACCCGTTTATCGAGCAATTAGATGAAAATTCTTTTCATTACTATTTCCCTGATGAGAAGCTTTCGTAATTAACACATCTACTTCTCCTTGGTTTGCCCGCATCGCCAACTATCTAGTGGCTCGTGTGCTCCCAAAAGAGTTCTCGTCTCAGCAAAAGAAGAAATTCTTTTCTGAATTGAAGAACTACTTTTGGGAGGACCCGCATCTTTTTAAAGTCTGTGCAGACCAAGTGATCAGGAGGTGTGTTTCCTTTGATGAAGGATTAGATATTATTAAACATTTGCATGAAGGACCGACAGGTGGGCACTATCAAGCTGCTCGCACCGCTCACAAAGTGTTAAGCGCGGGTTTTTACTGGCCCAGCCTGTTTAAAGACGCGCATGCCTTTGTGAGTAGGTGTGATAGTTGCCAACGGTCGGGGAATATTTCGAATAAAAATGAAATGCCACAAAATTATTTCCTAGAGTGCGAAGTTTTCGACCTCTGGGGGATTGATTTTGTCGGCCCTTTTCCTTCTAGCTTCGGGAATAAGTATATTTTAGTTGCCGTTGATTATGTTTCACGTTGGGCCGAAGCCCAAGCTCTTCCTACGAATGACGCCCGAGTCGTAGTTAATTTCCTCAAAAAATTATTTTCTCGATTCGGTACGCCGCGCGCTATCGTTAGTGATAGGGGTTCCCATTTCTGTAACGCACAATTTTCAAAAATCCTAACTAAATATGGCGTTACTCATAAGCTTTCCACTGCCTACCACCCCCAAACTAACGGACAAGTCGAAGTAGTGAATAGAGAAATAAAAAGAATTTTAGAAAAGACTGTTTCAACATCTAGAAAAGACTGGTCAGCCAAATTAGACGATGCTCTATGGGCCTACCGAACAGCGTACAAAACCGCCCTCGGATGTACGCCATATCGGTTGGTTTATGGAAAATCGTGTCATTTACCCGTAGAGTTAGAGCACCGCGCCTTTTGGGCCTTACGATTTTTAAACTTCGATCCCCACTCTGTCGGCGATTTTAGAAAATTTCAACTTAACGAACTCGACGAGTGGCGCTCTTACGCATATGAAAATAACAGACTTTATAAAGAGCGGACGAAGCGTTTACACGATCGACATCTTAGGCACCCAAAAATCTTTAAGCCAGGCGACCAAGTGCTTCTTTATAATTCTCGTTTACGTTTATTCCCGGGTAAATTAAAATCACGTTGGTCTGGGCCTTTTACTGTTTTAGAAGTCTTTTCTTATGGTACTGTTTTAACTTCTCACCCTGATAAGGGTACTTTCAAAGTGAATGGTCAGCGTCTTAAACTGTATTTCTGTGATGATGTCAGTCTAAACCCTGCTAACTCTATCTTTCCGGTCCTGACATTTGATTAATCTGAACATTATTTTACTCACAAACTTTGACATTTATTCGAACTTTATTTTTAAACAATATTTGGGACATTATTATTTTGATGCGTCGAGCTCAAACGACGCTTTAAACAAAGGGCGCTCTTGGGAGGCAACCCAAGTTATCTTTTTCTGTTTTCTTTATTTTACACTTTTTGCCCCGAATGGCTCCGACAAGCTGAAACTTCTGCGATCACCTGCTCCAACGGTTCTGCTTCCATGCCAAAGTCCGCCAGACGACGTTTCATGAAGATCCACAGCACAGGCATGGAGGAGCGGCATCACTCAACTTGTCCTGCAAAATAAAACCGGGGAAGTACCTGCTTTTCAATTCTGTCTTTTATTTCTGTACTTTACTTTTCTCTCGTTCTCCGACCTCCTTCTCCATTGCGGACAATGTAGATTTTAAGCTTGGGGAGGACTTCCTCCTTCTTTTTGTTTTCTTTTTGTTTTGTAAATATCCCAAAAAAAAAAAAATCCAAAATTTCACAAAATTTCAAAACATTCTTATATATATAGCTGCATTTTGGTATTTCAATAAGTACCCCATGTTTATGTTTTGTTTTTCTCAAACTTCTTTATAAACAACGTAGTTAGTTATAATTTTTCTAATCATTCTTTTTAATCATATTTCACAAGTAAAATGTTGGCCATGCTGTGTTTCTAATTCACGGTAGCATGTTAAGGTAAAATATTTCTCTAAACCGTGCATTTCTATTATGGTTTTCCGTTCTTTATTTTCTTTACTTTCTCTAAAAATTTATCATCCACTATTTTCCTTTTCGTCTTTAGATGATTTTTGTAAGAACATATTTTGAATAACGTAGTAGATATGAACGATCCAAGTGACATATTATTTTTATTTTCAAGATAATTTCATCAATCTTCTTTTATTATCTCGAACTTGCTTTTTGAAATTTATCGACTCTATGTTTTAAATAAATTTTAAAAAAAAATGCGTGAAAATGATTTAGGCCATTTTTGTTTACGTTTGAGCTTTCTTGCCAACCTAAACTCTTTCACCACTAGTTAGCCGCTTTTGAGCCTTTTTTCCAAATTCATTTGATAAACTCCACACACCATTTTATTTTCACCAAAGCCCAAATTCCTACCTATCTAATCACGCTACTTTTGTTTGATAGGAAATTTTGTGTTATCTTTGGAGAAATTGTTGAAAAAGTGTACTCAAAAGCAATAAATTGAAAAAAAAAAGAGAAGAAAACAAAAATGAATGAAAATAAGAAAAAAAAAGAGATAAAAAAAATCATAAAGAGAAAAAAAAAATTTATTTATACATATTTTGTTTAAAATAAATTTATTTTTTTTTTGAAACTCGTTGTTTTGGTTTAGTGTGATTTTTAAGCCTCCATGTTTATATTTGAATTCCACTCCTATTCATATTCCTAAACCAAACGTTTCGGTCCTATTAAGTCCTTTTGATTCACGCCCCTTTTTTTTAATTTTATTTAACAACTAAGAAAAGAAGAAAAGTAAATCAGTTTTAGTTTTGGATTTAAACTTAGATTTTTGTTATTTAATTGATATAATTATAATGCATTGCTTGGATCTAGTAATAACTCAATACGTTCTTTTCATTTTCATTGCCTTGCTCAAATCTATTTAAAGAATTTCGTCAAAATTCTGGATGATTTATTTTTATTAAGTAAAGTTTATAAAAGTTAAAACCATACCTAAATAATTGTTTTAGATTTACGTTTTACATTCTCCCTGCCTAAGAATTTCGCATAGTACTTGTGTGAGTATGATTAAAACTTTTTGAATTAGTCACTTTTTATGATTAGCTTGTCTTTATATCTTTGCTTGGGGACAAGCAAAACTTAAGCTTGGGGGAATTTGATAATACGTTTGCAGTCAATTTTATTAGGATATTTTCGGGGTTTTAAAGCCAATCATGTCTTGTAAAGTACTTGTTTTGATTCCCCTTTGTATATATTTTTGTCGCTAATGCATTTTTTCTGCTTTTTGCAGGTTTTCACGGCTTTCAGCCGAAGTTTGCTGTGACACGCCCCAAGGTCACGCCCTACCAGGGCGTGTACCTAGGGCGTGTACCCAGAGGAATGAAGCAATTGGTCCGAAACTGCATTCCATGGAAACTTAGTGTACACGCCCCTCGGTCACGCCCGTGACATACCAGACACGGGCGTGTACTATAGGCGTGTCCCCAGGTTCCGAGGAATCGCCGCAGCGCGCTCGTTTTTCCCGCTCCACCGTCGCACCGAAAGTGTCACGCCCCAGGGTCACGCCTGACCCGGGCGTGACATATGGGCGTGTACTTCAGCAATTCCGCCCGTCACCTCCAGTATTCAACTTCAGCCCGAAAAAGTCACGCCGCAAAGAACACGCCCCAGGTACACGCCCTACCAGGGCGTGACTTGTGGGCGTGTACCGCAACAACTCCGTCAGAATTCAATTCCTGCCCGAAAAAGTCGCGCCGAATTTGTCACGCCCCAGGGTCACGCCCGACCAGGGCGTGACAGGGGGGCGTGACCCGACCCGAAAAATTCTATAAATAGAGCCCAACTCCAGGGGTTTTAGGACAACTTTCACTTTGAGAGGGGAGGTTCTGTCCTTTGTTTTTCTGAACTTTTAAGCATGTATTTTCATTTCTAGTTCGTAGCTCTAGCTTTATGCTTTCCCTGTATTAGCTCCTAGCTTCTTTCTGTAGTATGACGCTAATGATAGTGTAGTTTCCTTTTCATGTTCTTGTAATCTCTCATTTTCAAGCTGTAGATCACTGTTTCTATAAATAAAAAGTGTTGTTTTCTTTTTCGTTCCTGCTCTGTTTTCAGTATTTTTCTTCTACTCATCCCCCTCTTCCACCTCACCATGATTAACTAATCCTCCATGTACTCGATCTTAATGATCCGAGGTTCGAGTGATTAGGTTATGATGCTTTGAATCTTACCTTTTCTTTTTAGGGTTTAGCTTTGAATTACTCTTGATTTATCACGGGTTGGAGGTATATTATCGATATATACTCTCCACCTTTGCTTTCATTCTGGGTTAGCCGAGAGGCCAAAGTTTGAAATGAGCACTCAAGAGTAAAGGAGTTGTTCGCACCCCTCGAGAGAGGCAGACGATCAAATCTCCCGGATTGGAGTAAAATCCATTAGAGGGGTTCACCGCGTAAAGCGAGTTTTAGGCCTCCGATTTAGGCGAAAGTCGGTCGGACCTTCCTAAACTCAGTTAGGCACGGCCTTCGAGAGAAGCGTGTCAATATTCATGGAACCTCCACGGTCAAAGACCTTTACCCTAATTAGCTTAGGTTTATTTATCGTATTTTTCTAATCACTCTTGCCGAGGTGATTTCTGATCGAGTGCATTTTCCCTTCATCGTTACTAAGCTTAAGTTAATCGCTCTCTTTATCTTTTCATACAAGTAGTTCTCTTCTTTTAGTACATTTAGCCAAGCCTTATTTTGCCGTCGATAAAATAATAGATTTCGTGTGAGTAAGCTTACTCAACTGTTCCCGGATTTCAATACGACACTTGTGTCCCCTAGCTGCATTTCGATAGGTATACTTGCCTTGATGAATTGTTAGTTTGGTATTTTCTCTTTGCAGATATCTCAGAGACAATCAACCATCCGGACTATTCGAGAGAAATTGCTTATTGCTCAAGATCGACAAGCAAAGTACTACAACGGCAAGCACCGGAACGTGGAATTTGCGATTGGCGATTGGGTCTACTTGAAGATCAAGCCATGCAAAGGTGTATCCAGGATTCGACAATTGAAAAAGTTGAGTCCAAGATATTTGGGTCCTTTTGAAGTGGTTGAGCGAGTTGGCGAAGCGGCTTATCGGCTAGCTCTGTCGGCAGACTTAAGTGGATTACATGATGTATTTCACATCTCGGTGCTTCGGAAGGCCGTGAAAGATCCAGCTCAAGTGATCTCGGATGATCGTGTGCCGGTGGAGTATGGGCTAACAACGAAAGTTAGACCCATTCAGATCGAAGATCGAGCCGAGAAACAGTTGAGGAACAAGACGGTCGCCATGGTGAAAGTCCGATGGGACAACTGCGGCCGTGAGGAACTGACAGGGGAGCGCGAGCAAACCATGCGAGAAGAGTTCCCTGAGCTGTTTTTGCGTAATCTCTAGAAAGGATGTTGTAACATAAAATTTTGTATGTTGTAACATATTTCTTGCTGTTTACTGTTGCCTTCCTGTGTCTGAATTTCGAGGACGAAATTTCCTGTAGGAGGGGAGGATTGTAACAGTCCAAATTGCTGAAACAGGAATTTTTGGGTGACACGGCCTGGGACACGGGCGTGTCCCAGGGCGTGTCAGCGGACACGGCCTGCGACACGGGCGTGTCGCAGGGCGTGTCGAGGTTGTGTCGACGATCGGCCTCGGTGTCGACGATTTTTCGCTCGACGATGTGTCGAGAGGAGACACACGGCCCAGGACACGGGCGTGTCCAAGGCCGTGTCGTGTGCTAGACGACTGTTACCCGACGATCGTCGAGTGTCGAGACATGAGTGTCGAAACGTGGGTGTCGAGTGTCGAGAAGTTGCACACGGCCTGTGATACAGGCGTGTCACAGGGCGTGTCAAATCGGATCGACGAACTCAGCCCGACGAAGAATTTCGACAGGGCGTGTCTTTGTGCCGTGTCTGGGCACACGGCCTGGGACACGGGCGTGTCACAGGCTGTGTGAAGTCTCGGGATGATTTGGGATTTTTTCGACACGGCACACGGCCACAGACACGGGCGTGTTTGAAGGCGTGTTGGTGGCACGGCCCATGACACGGGCGTGTCCCATGGGCGTGTCACTGGTTTGGATAAGTCGGTTGACCACCGCTTGAGGCACACGGCCTAGGACACGGCCGTGTCATAGGCCGTGTCAGGTCAAATTTAACATTTTTGGCAAGTTTCTGGCAGTCCATTCCTTCAGCTGGGATCCAAGGGCTGAAGCTTCTTCCTCTTTTTCTTAAAGGCCGAAAGTTGAGAAGTGGTTTTCATTTTATTTGGCCTTGATATTTCTTCAAGTTAAGAGAGAAAGAGAGAGAGAAAGGAGGAGGAAGAAGGGGAAGGGCTGCTGCTGGTGGTGCTGCGGTTTACCGACGAGAAATCCGAAGCCGGCGTTGAAGAGGAAACGCTCTTGCGAGCCTTTCAAGCAAGCTTTGAGGTCATGGCACCGAAGCGGTCGTCAAGGGTAACGACTTTTCTTCCTAGCCATGTGAAGGCTTCCTTTTGGCATAACTTGTGATTTCCCCCACCAAGAGGTGGCTGATTTGGGAATCTTTAGGTGGATACTTGACATCCCCTTTGTTAGCATATAGATCCGAAACTGGAGTACGGAATAGGCATGCTATGTGAAGCCCATCTGGACAGGTTGGTCTGTATTGGTGATGTTGCATACGAACCGGAGAAGACTACGTGATAACGTGTAGTTTAAGGAGTCTACGGTTTATGCCTGCGAAAAGGAGTAGCAGGAAGTACTGGGGTGGTAGCCCAGGAAAAATAGACATGTGATGTTTTTGGGTCCAACCTGTGAATGAGGCACAGGAAGTACTGGTGTGACCAGGAAATGCCCTTTGTGATGCTTGATGTCGTAGGGTGTCCACCTGTGAAGCGAGTAACAGGAAGTAATGGCATGATAGCCAGGAAAGACCCCTGACATTTGTGTTTGTGCAGTGTCCACCTGTGGAGAGAGTCACAGGAAGTACTGGGAGGCCCAGGAAAGACCCGCTGTTGTGCTAAGAAAATGGGTATAGCGAAATACCCAGGCTTGAATGCCAAGAACAGGATTGGTGAGACCGACCCGCGCCTTTGATATAGCCATGAGTACGCTGTACTCGGAGTAGACAAGGCGATTTGAGCAACGGGGGGTGGAGGATCCAACCTGCGCTATGTCCGTCCGACGTGAGACCAAAAGGTGCGGTCTGTTGGAGCGCATAACAAGAGTCTTCGGCCTGCGTGCCATGACACAATGGGGGGCTACGGGTCATCCCGGTGTAGGAAGACTAACTCCGGCTGCACGCCATGGAGTAAATGCTCAAGAGATGTACCGTTGGGTTGTGACCCTAATACGGTGGTGGGCAAGAGCTTTGCCAGAACACTAAGAATATGCCCTGAGTGCACGGACCGTTGGGCCGGGTGGCGAACGGTTGTGATGGCTTGTGTGCGTGAAAGCACATTTTGATGATATATTGCCATACTTGTGATATAATATGCTTGCAGGGAAGAATACCGCTGCCCCGAGAGAAGGGGTAGTGTAGTTATAATTTGGTCAGCTGAACGCTGACCGTTGCTTTTGTTTGCCACTGTTGGGTGGATTGTCCCTGTACAGGTGCTGGAGAGCCGAGCGGGACGCGTAGAGGTTGATGTACCTACTGTTGTTGCTGCTACTGTTGTGAGCCCTCGAAGACTCTATATTATGTTGTGTGTTTTCTTTTCGTGTGGCCGGCCTACGCGCCAATTGTTTTAGGTCACTGATTGAAAGTCATGTAAAGGCCATAAGGCCAACTCTTTGTACTTGTTGTAAGACAGTCCTATCCTGTATAAAATGTGGAGTTTTATGTTTGGACATTCATGAGGAGTTCCAGTTGTAGTCTAGGCTTCCGCTAGAATGATTTGTGATAGGTGCGATGCGCTACTCTGGTATCATCCTGTACCTTCACCGCCAGTTTTGTGATATATACTGTGGGGCCCCGGCCGGACCTTCTAGAATATACCATATGAACGGATGGGTTTGTTACAAGCACATTGTGTGCGTCATCGTTATAACAGTAAAAGAACCCATGAATGTCCACTTAGGAATGAAAATACTCGTGTATGAGGAACCTGCGTGTTCCTATAATTGCTGTTTGCAATTTTATTTGGTCGCTTAATGGTGTTTTGTACCACTATAGGTGACCAGAAGTGGTGTTGGGCCGTCAGAACGACGGGTTTCTGAGGCTAGTAGTGCACCGGATGTTGCTCCTGCAACACATCTGTCGGCTGAGAATATACGACTGGTGGCTGAAGAGGTGTTGGCCGTGATAAATGCGCAGCCTGTAAGGCAAACGCAGCAGCCCGCTCCTGTGATGGAGCAGGAACCTCTTCAAGAGGCTGAGCCGAGGAGAGTGGAGAAAGTGGTTGTGGAACCGGTGGTGCCAAGGAGGGCTACTAAGAGGCAGCTTAAGCATGTTATGAGCTTTAACCCTCCGTTATTCTTGGGGTTTGGAACCCCATCTCAGGCTGAAGACTGGCTCTCCAGGGTGAAGAGAGTCACGACAGCAACAGAGATGGAGGAGTGGCAAATGACCACCATCGCTACGTTCCTTCTGGACGGTGGAGCGAGGATATGGTGGGAAGGTTTGGATCTGCATCATTTGAGAGGTAGGCAACTTGGTGATGTCTCGATGGAGGAGTTCTCGAGATTGTTCTTGGCTAGATACCTCCCTTCGACACAGAAGATAGCGTTGGAGAATGAGTTTCTGAAGTTGGTTCATGGTGAGAAGAGCGTGGATGAATATCTCCATGAGTTCACTCGTTTATGTCGATATGCTAGCTCCACCATCGTGGATGAGGAGCGCAAGACTAATCGCTTTTATGAAGGCTTGAGAGATGAGTTGAGATTACTACTTTCGGGGCCGATGACGCAGGGTTTCTTAACCTTGGTCAATGCTGCCCGGTCCTTGGAGAAGGACATGAAGAAAGTGCAAGCAAAGAAAGGCTTGGGTGATAGGAAATCTGAATTTAAAGTGTCGACTACTTCAAAGACCGGCTATCGGAGGTCTTTCAAGAAGCATAGGACTTCGGGTCCAGCTCCTTCTGGCGCTTCTGGGGCGACTACGGGTCGGACCCCGGGTACGTGTTTTACTTGTGGAAAGACAGGGCACTTTGCCCGTGACTGTTGGAGCGGACGTCCTAAGTCTGAGAGAAGGCCGGGAGCTACTTATGAAGAGAAGGGCAAGGCAGTGGAGTCGACCACATCCCATTATGCTCCGGCCCAACCAAGGGTCTACAATCTTGGCCAACAGGAGGCCATAAAACAGGCTGATGTGGTGACAGGTACGGTTTAATTTATAGCAAGTCAATTTCTTTAAATACTTGTTATGCACATGTTACCTTACCACTGCTTGTTTAGGATTTGTATTGATTTGTGAAAATCCGGCACGAGCACTCTTTGATACGGGAGCTTCACACTCCTTCTTGTCCGAAGGATTTATATCACGCATCGGAGTCCCTTCTTCGATGACGATGGATAAGTTGGATGTGTTGTTGCCCAATGGGTGTTCGATGCGAGCGGATAGGATCTGCGATGTTAAGATTCGTATTGGGAATCAGGAGTTCGACCTGCAGGCGTCTTTACTTCCGTTGGTGGAGTTCGACGTTATATTTGGCATGGACTGGCTGCGGAGCAGCAGGCCCATATAGATTGCGGTAGCAAGGAAGTCATGCTGGGAGCAAGTCGTGAGACGACTTTTACGGGCTTAAAGGGGTCGAGCAAGATGTTGATGTCTGCTCTTCAGGTGGTGAAGGCGGTTCGTGCAGGAGCAGAACTGTTCTTTACACTAGTGGAGGTTGCAAAGCCGAAGCTCGCGTTGGATTGTATTTCAGTGGTATCAGAATACCCTGATGTGTTCCCCGCAGATCTTCCTGGAGCCCCGCCTCAGCGGGAGATAGATTTTACAATTGACCTAGTGCCAGGTGCAAAGCCTGTGTCACGATCTCCTTATCGGCTAGCGCCTAAGGAAATGGCGGAGCTGAAAGTTCAACTACAAGAGTTGTTGGAGCAAGGGTATGTGCGCCCGAGTTCTTCGCCTTGGAGCGCACCGGTCCTCTTTGTTAAGAAGAAGGACGGAAGCTTGAGGCTATGTATTGATTATCGGGAGCTCAACAAGCTGACGGAGAAGAAAAAGTACCCGATCCCCCGGATTGATGATCTTTTTGATCAGTTAGTCGGGTCGACGGTGTACTCGAAGTTAGATCTCAAGGATGGGTACTATCAGCTGCGGATAAGGGAGAGTGATATCCCGAAGATAGCGTTTAGTACGAGATACGGACATTATGAGTTTACGGTCATGCCGTTTGGGCTGACTAATGCGCCGTCAGTGTTCATGGATTTGATGAACAGGACTTTCAGGGAGTACTTGGACCATTTCGTGATCGTCTTCATCGACGATATTTTGGTGTACTCGCAAAGTGAGGAAGATCACTTCAAGCATCTTCATTTGGTTTTGGAGACGCTAAGGAGAAATCAGTTGTATGCTAAGTTCTCGAAGTGCGAGTTTTTCCTATCCTCAGTTGCGTTCCTCGGGCATATAGTGAGTCGAGAGGGTATTGCTGTGGATCCGGCGAAGATCGTTGCCATACGGGAGTGGCCTGAGCTTGTTACGGTAGCGGAAGTCCAGAGTTTTCTAGGGCTTGCCGGCTATTACAGGCGCTTCGTAGAGAACTTATCGCGAATAGCGTTACCCCTCACTACTTTGACGAGGAAGGAGCATAAGTTTGTTTGGACGCCGGAGTGCGCGCGAGCTTTTGAGGAGTTGAAGTGTCGGTTGACCACGGCGCCGGTGCTGAGTTCTCCATGTGGGACCGAAGGCTATGAGATTTATAGTGATGCTTCGGGCAGCGGTTTGGGTTGCGTGCTACTGCAACACGGAAGTGTAATAGCTTATGGCTCGAGACAGCTAAAAGTGCATGAAAGGAACTATCCGGTCCATGACTTGGAGTTAGCGGCCGTGATTTTTGCCTTGAAGCTGTGGAGACACTATTTGTACGGTGTGAAGATTGATATCTACACCGATCACAAGAGCCTGAAGTATCTTATTGATCAGAAGGATCTGAATATGCGGCAGCGTAGATGGATGGAGTTCCTGGGGGACTATACTTTCAAGATCCATTACGTGCCTGGCAAAGGGAATCCGGTTGCGGACGCGTTGAGTCACCGAGCCCCAGCTCAAGCCAATTGTCTATCGGTGCATGATGAGCGGTTGGTGCGGGAGTTGGAGGCGTTGGAGATTGTTTGTGTGGACAAGCAATCAAGTGCTGAAGCAGTTCTGAATTGGACTGAAGTCCAATATGACCTGGCTCATCGTATTCGGCAGGCTTTGGATATGGATGCTCATATGAAGCAGTTCGTGGTAGAGGCTCTGGATGGGTCAAATCCCCAATTCGTTGTGGAGGACGGATTACTTTGGAAGGACGGTCGTCTATGCGTCCCAAGTGTGGGCAATTTACGGGTGGAGTTGTTGTACGAGGCACACCATACCAAGTACTCGATTCACCCGGGGAGCACAAAGATGTACCGTGATGTGAAGAAACAGTTTTGGTGGCCGGGATTGAAGAAGGATGTGGCGCTATACGTAGCGAAGTGCCAAACTTGCGCCTTGGTAAAGGCGGAGTGCCAAAAGCCGGGAGGATTTCTTAAGTCCTTGCCTATTCCGGAGTGGAAATTTGACGACATCTCTATGGACTTTGTGCACGGTTTTCCAAGGTCGCAAAAGGGGAATGACGCCATTTGGGTGGTTGATTGATCGATTAACGAAGGTGTCGTATTTTATTCCGCATAGGAAGGATGATCCGGTGGAGAAGTTGGCAAAACTTTATGTGGATACATAGTACGGCTTCATGGTATGCCCCGCAGCATCGTGAGTGACCGAGATGGGCGGTTCACGTCCAACGATTGGAGGCTAGTGCAACAAATGTTGGGAATAAAGTTGAAATTCAGCAGAGCCTTCCATCCGCAAACGGATGGGCAGACCGAGAGGGTCAATAGAACTATGAAAGACATGCTTCGCATGTGTGTCTTGGATTTTTGGAAAGAAATGGGAAGACCACCTTTATTTGGTGGAGTTCGCATACAACAACAGCTACCAAGCGAGTATTCAAATGGCGCCCTTCGAGGCCCTATATGGTAGAAAATGTCGCACGCCATTGTCTTGGTTAGAAACGGGTGAGTCAGAGTTGTATAAGAGATCGGAAGTGGAGGATGCTACTTCTTTGGTGAGAACCATTCAGGAGAGGTTGCTTATCACTCAGGACCGGCAAGCAAAGTACTATAATGACAAGCACAAGAACGTGGAGTTTGCTGTAGGCGATTATGTATACTTAAAGATCAAGCCGTTCAAGGGTGTCTCGCGGGTACGGCGGTTGAAAAAGCTAAGCCCGGGGTACCTTGGACCGTTTGAGGTTTTGGAGCGAATTGGAGAAGCGGCCTATCGGCTGAAGCTTCAGTGGAGCTTGGTGGATTACATGATGTATTCCATATTTCGGTGCTTCGGAAGGCGATGCAAGAGCCTACGCAAGTGATCGCGGTTGATCAAGTGCCGGTGGATAGTGGGCTAACGACAAAAGTCAATCCCGTACGGATTGAGGACTCGGAGGTCAAGCGGCTACGCAATAAAGAGATCAGGATGGTCAAGGTCCGGTGGGACAATTGCGGTCGTGAGGAGCTCTCTTGGGAGCGAGAGCAGACTATGCTTGACGAGTATCCGGAGTTGTTCCGCTCAGGTACAAATTTTGGTTTTGTATATGTCTTTCCTTTATATAATTTCGAGGTCGAAATTCTTTTAAGAGGGGGAGAGTTGTAACGCCCCGAAACTCAAAGGCGTGACGGGGCGCCATTTTGGGCCAGTTTTGGGTTCTGGCTGCAGGCACACGGCGTGGGACACGGGCGTGTCCCAGGGCGTGTCAAGCCTGTGTCGACACTTAGCCGGGAAGTCGACACTTTGGTCTCGACATTGTGTCGAGACTGGGCACACGTCCTGCGACACGAGCGTGTTGCAGGGCGTGTCGACCCGTGTCGACGCTTAGCCGCGAAGTCGACACTCTACATTCGAAGAAGTGTCGAGACATGGCACACGGCCTGCGACACGGGCGTGTCGCAAGGCGTGTCGACCCGTGTCGACACTCGTCCCGGGAAGTAGACACTTTGGTCTCGACATGGTGTCGAGACAAGGCACACGGCCTAGGACACGGGCGTGTCCAAGTCCGTGTCATCAGGTCGACGATCCTCATCTTGAGCTAGAAAGGAGAGCCAAGGAAGGAAGAAGGAGCTAGATCCTGCCATTGGAGGAGCTTAGAAGCTCCAAATCGCGAGCCGACTCTGGATCCACGGAGGCAAAGCTAGTGCGGTGCTTTTCATCCGCTTACTTTTCAATGGCGCCAAAGAGGAACGCTAGGGTAACGATCCTCATCTTGAGCATGAGTAGCTCTCTTTCTTTGCATAGGAAGCCCGCTCTCGCGAGTTTGCGGAGAGTTGGAGGCGTTCCTTCGGGTAGATATGTGAAGTCCCCGTTGTTTAGAGTCCGTAAGCGAGAACGGACATAGGCATGATGTGTGAAGCCTACCCGGACATGTTGGTCTGGATCGGTGATGTTGCATTGCATAATGCCGGAGAAGACTCCGTGTTATTGGTTGTTTTTCGGGTTTTCTACGCGGTAGATTGTAGCAGGGAGCCTTGGGGACTAACCCAAAGGTGCACCCGAAAAACTGGGCGGATACGAGATCTTGCCAACTTGGTGGCCTGAGAGCCAACTTGAACATAACCGGGTTATGTGAATTGTGATGGAAACAGGACTCGATGGAAGTTTGACCCGCGCAAATGGCTTAAATTGTCATTGCGATGTGAGCACGGGTTAGATGGAACCGTACCCGCTCTATGTCGTTCGATTAAGGAGACATAAAGGCACGTGGCACTTGCCGTTGGCATAGATTAGGGTCTTCGGCGGTCGATGGCTTAAATTGTCGTTACCCAGGCCAGGAAGACAAATTGCTCATAGGTTTGGCCGTCTAAATGGCGGTGGTGAGTCCGGAATGCCTATGGCTTAAATTGTCGTGACATCGACCGGTTCACCGAGAATGTGCCCTGAGAGCACGGGGCGTGTGGTCGTGCGAGCCAACGTCTGTGATGAAATGGCTAAATATATATATTGCTCGCTTATGCTAATGAAATGCAGGGAAGGAGCATCGCCGCCCCGAGTTGGGGGCGAGATCATTATAATTTGGTCAGCATTGCTGACCGTTGCCTTGTTTTGCCACCGTGCGGTGGTATGTTGCTTGCAGGTGTTGCTGGACCAAGCGGTCAATAGCGGGCTAAAGCCCTTGTTGCGAAGCCGGCCCTCGAAGGCCCAAATGGAAGTGTTTACTGTTTTATTCATGTATGACCGACCTGCGTGCCGTGGTTTGTAAATCTTGTAATGTCAAGTGAAACATTTTGTAAGGCCTTAAGGCTTGTACTGGTGTATTTTGTAACATTGCTATTTTGGTATTAGTGGACATTCATGCTCCAATGCTGGGTTCTTATTTTGCAACTCTTATTAAACTGCTTCCTCTAGAATGCTCTGTGTAGGACGTTGAGATTGGTTGGATGGTTTCCATAAGTAACCACCTGGTCTGTCTGTGGCATACGGCGTCGGGCCCCGGCCGGACCTACTGCTATATGCTATGCGACAGATAAGGGGTGTTACAGATCTGAATCTCAAGTCAAAAGCTTATTGAAGATCATCTTCTCAGGAGATTCAACCCTACTGAGTTCAGATTCAAGAAGCTTTGAAGAAAGCTAAGGGAGGTTGATCTCTGCCATCAAGTTCTTCCAAGAACTATTCAAGAAGCCATCCATCCCATCTCTCTCTATCTGGGTGGTGGATAATTACTTTGTGTAATCAAATTTCTGTAGGATCTAGTATAGATCTGAGCTGTTAGCCTATTTTATAAAGGCTGAGTGTAAGAGATTTAGATCTCTGAGTGTAGGTCTTGTTGAGGACTGAGGTAGGGATTTGTGCCTGAGTTGTAGGAGACTGTGTTCTCGGAGTATAGGCCTTGGTGAAGGCTGAGGTAGGGCTATTTGCCTGAGTTGTAGGAGTGTGGACACTCTGAGTTGTAGGAACCCGGTTTGTGTTCTGAGCTACTGTAAGATTTGAGGATCTGAGGAGAAGTGCAGAAGTTAGGCCGAATCTAGTACACTACTAGATAGGCGAAGGGGGAAAGTGGATGTACCCAGACCTTGGGGAACCACTATAAAATACTGTGTGCACTCTGTGAATGATTGTTTATGTGATTTCTGTGTTGATAGCTGTAGAATTTGCAATTGCTGCTTAAATTAGAAGAGATTGCCTGTCTTTAAAGCAAAAGAAAAATTACACCTATTCACCCCCCCCCCCCCCTCTAGGTGGTTAGACACAAATTCTTTCAAGTGGTATCAAAGGGAGGTTCCTCAAAGGTCTTAACAGTCAGAGTGAGATCCTTAAGGCAGATTTAAGAATCAAGAAAGAATCAAGAAAATGGGTTCAGGTGAAAATCACAAGGAACTAGGTTCAATGAAACTACCCATATGCAAAAAGGAAATATTTGGTATCTGGAAAGAAAGGGTCAGGCTGTTTATGGAGGCCTCTGATCCAAGTATCTATATTACAGTCAAAGAAGGTCTTTATGTCCCAATGAAGATTTCAATTCTGGATGCTAACCAAAGAATTCCTAAGGATTATTCAGAGATGACCAAGGATGAGATCATCTTGGCAACTATGGATAAGAGGGCCCAAAATATCATAGTAAGTGCCATTGATGATTCTACCTTTCAGAATTTGATTCACTGTAAGACTTCAAAGGAAATGTGGGATACTTTGATAGTCTATATGGGAGGGTCTGAAGAAGTAAGACAAGACAGAAAATCTATGCTAAACCAGGAATATGAAAGTTTCAGACAAGGGAAGTCTGACAGCATAACTGAGTGTTACAAAAAGTTCTATAGGATAGTGAATGAGTTGATGTCCTATGGAAGAATCTTCAGCACATATGAGCTGAATGATAAATTCCTGAGAACCCTATCCAAAGATTGGGACACTAAGATTTGTACCATTAGAGAAGTGGCCAAACTTGCAGAAATTTCTCCTCCAACCTTGTTTGGAAAGCTGTTATCTTATGAGATGCAAATAATGGCTAGGAAAGAGGAAGAGAAGAGTACAAAAGGTGAGCATAGAGAAAAATCTGTGGCCTTAAAGGTTGAATCCACTAAGAAAAATATGAGGACGTCTCCATCATCTCCTAAGATTGTTGCTGAAACTGCTTTAGAAAATTCAGACAACCAGAATACAGACAGCAGTGACTCAGATGAAGATTTTGCTGCCTTCATAAGGCAGTTTCAGAGATTTCTGAATAAAAAGCAGTGGAAGTCTAAGCCTTCTACATCTATGCCTAAGGATGATTACTATCAAAAGAGGAAGTCATCCAGGAAGGACAGGAGCAAGTCTAAGCCAAACAAGTCTACAACATCAAAGATTGTTTGCTACTGTTGTAATAGGCCTGGACATGTAGTGGCTGAATGTCAAGATAAAAGAAAAGAGACTGCAGATAAGAATAAGAGTCAACACCAAAGCAAGAAGGGGAAATCCTTTGTTGCTAAGAATGAGAAGACCTTGTGAGATCAGTCATCTTCAGAGTCAGAATCTGAAGCTTAGGCTTACATTGGTCTGTTTGCTGTAGATGAAGAAAAAGAGTTTCTCCAGTTGCTGAACTCTATATATGAACAAGAAGACCATCAGTGCAAGGAGATGATGACTATATCAGAAGAGAACAAGTGCCAGGATCAGCCTGGTCCCAGTAAGGTACAATGTCTTTCAGATTGCAGTACTGAGTCAGAGTCAGCAACATCTGCATCAAGTGATGTGGATGGGTCTGAGTCTGAAGGTGATATTCATCAACTGAGTGATGAATATAGAGATCTATTGCAGGCACTTAAGAAGAGCAAAAATCTGGTCAAATCACTGACTAAGGAAATTGCTGATCTTAAGGTGGCTGCATCTGATTCAGAAAAACTGCTGGATCAAAAACTGAATGAGATTGCCCGATTGAAAAATATAACTGTTATTCAAATGGGCACAATCACATTCAAGAATGATCAGATTAGAAATCTGGAGGTTAGACTTCAGAAAGAGAGAGATTGTGGCTAGCTTTTCTAAACCTAAATCTATTTTACCATTGATTGATGAGTTTGTACCTCAAAAAGGTAAGGCTGGATTAGGTTTAAAAAACCTGCCCGGACTGCTAGGTCCAAATCTAAGGGCAAAGCCCCAGCACAAAACAAGAAGCCTGCTGTAGATAATTCAGCTAGGGCTATACCTAAACAAAGGTACACCAAGTTTGAGTGCTGGTGTTGTGGCAAGGTAGGCCACTTTGCAATAGATTGTTGGCACAATTCTAGTGTCAAGGAGAATAACAGTCTGCCTGTGAGAAGACCTACAGGCAGATTTGTTAGATTTCAGGCTAACATGAACCAAGGACCCAAAACTCATTTGGGTTCTAAGGTTAACTAGTCTTTATTGCAGGTGAGTCCAAGTGGTCATGCCCCAATATGGTACTTGGATAGTGGATGTTTCAGGCACATGACTGGAACAAGGGGGTTGCTGTTTGACTACACACCTATCATGGATGGCGCTAAAGTTACCTTTGGTGGTTCAGAAAAAGGAATCATCAAAGGCTTTGGTAACATTTCTAGTAACCAGATTACTATCACTCAAGTGGCCTATGTGAAGGGTTTGAAACATAACCTCATTAGCATAAGTCAGCTGAGTGATTTAGGATATGACATCTCATTTGTTAAGAATGGTTGTCATATCAAAAGGTCAAGTGATCAAAATATCATTTTGACAGGATATAGGAAGAGAAATGTTTATTGTCTTAACTTTGTGTGTGAGAACAATGTTTCTCCTATTTATCTTGTAGCTGATCAGAGATTCTCACATTGTGTTAAATGGCACAAGAGGCTGGCTAATCTTTACTATAAGACTATTGGCCAACTCTTTAGCAAAGAGTTAGTGAGGAATGGTTCTCAAGTTAAGTGTATAAAGGATGGGATATGCTCAGCTTGTCAAAAAGGCAAGCAGACCAAATTCACCTTTCATAGTCTTGAAAATAAGGATTCTGTGAGGTGTCTATACCTCTTGCATATGGATCTTTTTGGTCCTATGCCAGTTCATAGTATAGGTAGGAAAGTCTACACATTTGTGGTGGTAGATGACTATTCTAGATATTCCTGGGTGTTCTTTCTAAGACATAAATCTGAAACCCCAAGTATCTTATATAGTTTTGTTAAACAAATTCAGAATGAGTTGGACAGTACAGTGCTCAAAATCAGAAGTGACCATGACACTGAATTTCAGTCTGAAAGTATGACAAAACTGTGTGATGAATTTGGGATTTTTCAGGAATTTTCCTCACCAAGAACACCACAGCAAAATGGTATTGCTGAAAGGAAGAATAAAACATTGATAGAGGCTGGTAGAACTCTATTGAGTGACACTTCTCTCCCAGAATATTTCTGGGCTGAGGCAGTAAATACTGCATGTCATGTGATCAATAGGGCTACTATCACCAAGTGCCACAAGAGACTCCCTATGAGATTGTGAAGGACAGAAAACCAAATTTATCCTATTTCAGGATGTTTGGTTGCAAGTGCTATATACTTAACAATGGCAAGTCTTATCTAACTAAGTTTGCTGCCAAATCCCAAGAGGGGATCTTCGTCTGGTACAACAACAATAGTAAGGCTTATAGGGTTTACAACTTGGTTACTCAAGTTCTAGAAGAGTCTATACATGTTGTCTTTGATGAAACAAGACTGATTAATTGTGAGTTGCCAAGTAGTGCTTGCAGTTCTACAGCTTTAAAAGAGAGAATGGACAAGCTTACCATTACAGAAGATTCTACTGCAACTCAGGAAGTGGAAAATGGTGGCTGCTGTCCAGGGGGAGTACAAGATACTCCTGATGCTGATGAAAACCAAGACGTGCAACATATTAAAGAAACTGGAGGTGTTCAACCAAAAGATAGACTACCTCCAGCTAATAGACACTTAAAGGATCATCCAGCAAATCAGATAATTGGTGATCCAAGACAAGGAGTGCAAACAAGAAGCAGGAATCTGAGTACAGTTCTTTACTCTAGTTTCCTATCACAAGTGGAACCAAAGAAATTTGAAGAAGCAGTTCTAGACCCACATTGGATTGATGTCATGCAAGAGGAGCTGAACCATTTCAAAAGATGCAAGGTTTGGAAGCTATTTCCTAAACCAAAAGCCAAAACATTATTGGAACAAAGTGGATCTTTAGGAACAAATTGGATGAGAATGGAATCATTGTGAAGAATAAAGCAAGACTTGTTGCAAAAGGATATAGGCAGGAAGAAGGTATTGACTTTGATCAAACCTTTGCCCCAGTAGCAAGACTGGAAGCTATCAGGATGTTCCTTGCTTATGCAACATATCAAGGGTTCAAGGTATTTCAAATGGATGTAACGTCAGCTTTCCTAAATGGAAATCTAAAGGAAGAAGTCTATGTAGAGCAGCCCTCAGGTTTTGTTGATCCTCTCAAACCTGATTATATTTATAGACTTAGGAAAGCATTGTATGGGTTGAAACAAGCCCCAACGGCTTGGTATGAAACCCTGTCTAGTTTCCTCATTGAGAACAAATTCTCAAGGGGGAATATAAACAAGAATTTATTCCTTAGGGAATCTAAAGGAAAGATTATCCTAGTCTACATATATGTAGATGACATAATATTTGGGTCTAATGAAAGTAATATTTGCAGAAAGTTTGCAAAACTTATGCAAGGAAAATTTGAAATGAGCACTATAGGGGAACTTAAGTTCTTCTTGGGTCCTCAAGTAAGACATACTGAAGATGGCCTGTCCATATGCTAGTCTAAGTTCACTCTAGAGTTAATAAAAAAGTATGGTATGGAATCATCCACTACCATAAAAACTCCTATGGGGTCAAGTATGTCTCTAGGCAAAGATGATGCAGGGAAACCTGTAGATGAAACTTTGTATAGAGGGATAGTTGGCTCCCTTTTGTATTTGACTGCTAGTAGACCAGATATCATGTATGCTACATGTGTCTGTGCTAGGTACCAAGCATGCCCTAAAGAATCTCATCTAACTGCAATCAAAAGGATTTTGAGATATCTTAAGGGCACACCTTATCTAGGCCTTTGGTACCCTAGGAATAGAGATTTTCTACTGACCGGTTATTCAGATGCAGATTTTGCAGGTTGCAAGGAAGATAGAAAAAGTATTATAGGCACCTGTCAATTTCTAGGTGGAATACTAGTGTCTTGGAGTAGTAAGAAGCAGACCAGTGTGGCAATCTCCACAGCTGAGTCAGAATATATTGCTGGAGGAAGCTGTTGTGCACAACTTTTATGGATTCAACATCAGCTAGTATACTATGGTATTCAAGTAAGTAGAACACCTTTGCTTTGTGATTCTACAAGTGCAATTTCTATAGCTAATAATCCTGTCTCACATAGTAGGACTAAGCATATAGAAATTAGATAGCATTTTCTTAGAGAACATGTAGAGAAAGAAGACATTTCACTAGAATATGTCAAAACAGATAATCAAATTTCTGATATGTTTACTAAGCCCCTAGATGAAACTAAATTCAATAAGTTTAAAATTGAATTAGGAATGTTGAACTTAAATTAGTTTCACAAAATTGGCTAAGTAAAATGGTGTCGACACAAGGAGTTGTCTGTCTCGACACATAGAAGTGGTGTCGACATTCCAGAGAAATGATGTCGACACATCTAATAAGGTTGTGTCGACACTTCAGAGAAATGGTGTCGACACATCCAGAGTAGGTGTTGACACATCCAGAAGTGTTGTCGACACTTAGGATTATACAGATTTCGTCGAGTAGAGTATCGACTAATCGTCAAGCGCAGATGTATTTGTGTCGACACATCATCATTGGTGTCGACACATATAAGTCAATACTGTTGTCGAGACTTAAGTAGTCAGTGTCGACACTTTTCAACAGTGTCGACACGTTTAGAGGATTATGACGCGCCTTTTCACATTCATTTTTAGAAAGGTATAAATAGGTCTTCAACATTGTTTGTCGACACGCTCTCAATAGTTTCGAGAACAAAACTTTGTGTCGAAATGTCTCTCATCTAAATTCAAGATTTCTCCAAACCCTAATGGTACCAAAGCTCGAGGAGAACGTCAATGAGGGATATGAGCTAGTACGCAATGCATTTGACCATGCAAAACCAAAAATTCAGGAGGTTGTAACCCTAATTGCAGAGAATGGGTTGGAAGTTCTAGTTTCTGAGCCAACCAAGATTTGGAAGAAGGAAGTACTCGAATTTTATGGTGCAGCCACGTTGGATTCAACTGGACTCAAGATCAAGTCTGCATTTCATGGAGTAAAAGAAAAACTCACCCAGAAGAGTTTGAGAAAAGTTCTACATCTACCAAGAACTCAAGAGGAAGAAGATGTACCTGCTTCTAAGCTTAGGGAAGCACTGCAATGGTGTGGACTAGATTCAACCATGAAGATTGGCTCAGTATTTAACAGAAGAGGAATGAATATGCAAGGAAAGTTTTTGTCTGAAGTAGTAGGAAAGGCGATCTTGTGCAATCCAGGTGGGCATAATAGGATATCAGCTCATATGTTCAGCTTAATGACAAGGATCATCTTTAAACTAAAAACTGATTGGTCGGCAGTGATGTTTGAAAAGATTAAGGAAAGTCTAAAGAAGCCCAATTTGGGTAGGATAATGAGTCTATACTTAGCTGGAACTATTCCAGAAGTAATGGAACAAAGTGTTGGTTCCAAGATTAATCATATGAGAAAGATGGATATCAGGATTATCTCAAGATGGGATAGGGTGTTAACTAAGGACATGCCTACTCCAGAGAAGGAAGTTCCTCCACAGAAGAAGAAGAAGAAGAAGAAGAAAGCCATAATGGCTCCTGAAACTTCCAGTAGTTCAGAGGAACAAGTAGTTTTCAGTTCTAATGAAGTAGTAGTTGATAATACTGGAAGGTCACCAGTAAGAAATGAAGATGATTAGAGGTAGGTGGAGCAACCATCTGCTAGCCCCATCCACCTGGATCCACTCCAGGGGGAGCCTCAACATGTGGAAGAGCCAACTCACTTAGACAGTGAAATGGCAACTCAAACAATCCTTGAGGTAATTCATGAAGTTAATCAATCAATTTTCCATATTGAGGATGTAGTATTAACTGAGTCTTTAATTGATGTTGATCAGCAAACTCAGTTAAATAGTCAAGCACAAGATGTGATCATGTAAGATACATCTATTGCTACTGATGCTCCTGAGATAAGAGAATCTTCAGTCCCTACTCAACATGAGTTTACTCTAGCAGAGCTGTTTCCTGATATTAAGGGGGAGCATGCTGGTTTTGAAGGGGAGAAAACTGCTCTTGGGAAGGACCAAGCTAACCTTGAGGGGGAGCATGTAAGGTCTCATGAGGAGTCTGCAAGAAATGAGGTGGAGCAAATTAAAACTGAAACTGACGAGCAAAGGACTCAAGGGGAGCTAAAAAACACTGCACAGGACTTGCCATCTAGTTCAAAGAATAGAGTTGATATTGCCAGTACCTCAGAATCTGAGGATGCTGCTGAGGTTCAAGCAAAGAAAAGGAAGCTCATGGTCTTCAAAAGAAGAAGCAAGAGCTACAAGAAAGCATTGCAAACAGTTGCTCCACAACCTGCCCCAACAATTGATTATAGTTCTTTGTTAGTATCCATGCAAGTGAAGTTCGATGAGCAAAGGGTAGCAATGGAGAAGTATATAGATGAAACTCACAAAGATCTCCAATTCTCCTTGGCTACAGATATAAAATCTATAAGATTTGAGGTGAATCAAAATAAGAAGAAAATGACTGACTGTTTTCACAAAGGGGGCAATGTAGTGGTTTACCTAGCAAATCACCAAGAGAAAATCAAAACACAAGTGGATGATATAGCAGTTAAGCCGGGATATGTCTTAGAAAATAAATTAAGGATGAATGAAAACATGACTGAATCACATAATGTGATTGTCACTGATATGAAAAATATTGCTACTACACAGTCTGCAGCAAGGGCTACAGCCAAAGCAGAATTTGATAAACAATTACAAGAAGGAATATCTGCTGTAAAAACTGCTATTGAAGATTCTCAACAGAATATTATTGCAAAGCTACAAAAACTGAAGCCCTTCTATAAAGATGGTGTTAATTATCTTAATGCCCAAATCAGATTTCAGAAAGATGATCTCAGGGATCATATTGAAAGAGAAGTCATAAAGGTGGAGAAAGTACTAGTCAAAGCTGGATCTGACCATGCTAAATGGATTTCCAATAGCATCAGAGCCACACTTGGATATCCACCCCTGTGTGATGATGACAATGTAGCTGAATCTGGTATACATCCTGCATATTTTGGAGGAGAACACGTTGAAGTTGCTCAGCTAATTTATCCTCCTGCCGATTTTGAGATGATTCATCAAGAAGTACAATCTATGTACAGCCCTCCTGAGGGTAATAAGAATATTATTCTAGAACAAGTAGATAAGCCAGTGCCTGAGAAAGTAGATAAGCCAGTGCCTGAGGAAGTTTTGTCCAAAGAGAAAGAAACTCTTTTGTCCAAGAAGAGATTCAGAGAACAAGCTGAATTAAAGCCAGATTTTGAGCAGTGGAGCCCAACTTCTAGAAATATTATACTGACTGCTTGGAAAGCTGCAAAGGACAATACCCTAGAAAGGGCAAATGGTACTCTGAACAAGAGTGGAGAAAGCATGAAGTCAGGCAAGAGGCTATTGTACAGTATAGAAGGAAGGCCAACTTGGGAAGCTACCTCCTAATGCACAGGAGTCTAGCAAATATTTCCCAAAGCCTTATCATTATTTTGAAAGATAAAAGATAAGAGCTGAAGAGCTAAAGAAGAAAGATCTTAAGGGAAAGAAGCCTACTGATGACACTGATGCTCCAGTTCAAGCCAAGATTCAATCAGGCAAGGGCATTGTCATCAAGGAGCCAGAGTAGCCTTAGAATAGAATTACTTGAGTTTACATTTTGTAATCTTTAGTGTCAAACATCTATGTAAACTTTTGTTCATGAAACTATTGGAAGTTGCAACAAAACAATGTTTAATGTTAAATCTGTTACATTATTATTCTGTGAAGATTGTTTATACATGTTTTGTTTAGTATTTACCCTGTCTTATAATATTGTTATACATCAAAATGTGTATTTGTTGAGAATGGTGTATATCATTGACTAAAGGTTATGACTTCTCAAAATAGGGGGAGATTGTTGGGTACATTGGAAAATGTGTACCAGATTTGAAGAAGCCTCACCCTACTCAATGATATACATCAAGGTGTATTTGTTGTGTTTTGAGTTTATTTGTGCAGGTTAAGTAATTGCAGGAAATGCAAAAAAAATTCCTAAGTCCATGTGTCGACACCTAGACAGGCTGTGTCGACACTTATGAAGGCTTGTGTCGACAATGGAGAAAAGTTGTGTCGACACTTGGAGTTAATTGTGTCGACACTTGGAAAGGCTGAGTCGACACCAGAATCAACTATGTCGACACCAGAAGGAATGTGTCAACACACAGTGAAGCTCAGTTGACATACAGAGAAGCAAAGTCAACAGAATCAGTGTCGACACCAAAAGGCAGTGTCGACACATAGGAATACTTAGTCGACATCAAATGTGTAGACACATAGAGGTAGTGTCGACACACAGAAGTATTTGTCAACATCAACTGTGTCGACACACAGGACTTGTGTCGACACACGACAAAGCTTATACAAAGTTAAAGTAAAGAAGTACTTGTGTCGACACAAAGTAGATGTGTCGACACACAGCAAGTTTCAACAAAGTTAAAGAAAAGAAGGCTTGTGTCGACACACAGAATCAGTGTCGACACATTCTGAAGAAGCAGTGTCGAGAAGTTGTTACAACAACAAAAGGAGTTGTGTCGACACCACCAAGGCTAGTGTCGACACTTAGTCCACTTGTGTCGACACTTAGTCTAATTGTATCGACACATAATGAAGTTCAATCTCGACACTTTCAGACAGAGACAGTGATTTCAAGAAGTGTCTGGATGACTTGACAGCTGCCATTTCTAACAGGTCAACTACTACTGTCAGAGTTGTCAGAAGGTTGTTAGAAACCGGATCAGCCGGTTACCATGGAGGAAGACTATATAAAGGCTTTCTCCTTCAACAGAAACAGATTATCAATCATTGAAGAATACAGATTCTGAGCAATACAGATAGAAGTAATATACATAAGATTTTCGACAGAAGTTCTAGAAGAATTTGGAGAGAGAGAGCTCCATCTAAGAAGAGCAGTTGCTGAAGAAGGCTGCCAAGAAAGATTCAGATTGTGATTTGAATCTCAAGTCAGAAGCTGATTGAAGATCATCTTCTCAGGAGATTCAACCCTACTGAGTTCAGATTCAAGAAGCTTTGAAGAAAGCTAAGGGAGGTTGATCTCTGTGATCAAGTTCTCCCAAGAACTGTTCAAGAAGCCATCCATCCCATCTCTCTCTCTCTGGGTGGTGGATAATTACTTTGTTTAATCAAATTTTTGTAGGGTCTAGTACACATCTGAGCTGTAAGCCTATTTTATAAAGGCTGAGTGTAAGAGATTTAGATCTCTGAGTGTAGGTCTTGTTGAGGACTTAGGTAGGGCTTTGTGCCTGAGTTGTAGGAGACTGTGTTCTTTGAGTGTAGGCCTTGGTGAAGGCTGAGGTGTAAGACCCCCTCCCCCTTACCAAGGAGGGCAACCCGGTCTTATGCCCAGAACCGTCGTCTTACGGTGACACTAACGCACATGTTAGTTGACACCGCAACACGCCGATTCTGCCGGCTTTTACGATCATATAACCTGTAGGCCAATATGAGAAAAGAAGTATAGCAGTGTAACAAATCTACTAGTGCACAAGTCATAGAGTACATATCATATATATATGAAATGAAAAGTACAGAAATGTAGTCCACAGGAGCACAAAATGAAAGAGTAATAAGGGCTTATGCCTAGTACACCATATCAACTCTCTCTCTCGAATAAAAGCGGAAGCTATACTAATACATCAGAATTCGTCATACCTGAGGACGCACAGTAGTGGTAGTAGCCTGCTGTAGCGGTATCTGCTCCTCAAGTCCTGTAAACTCGACATACTGGTGCTCCATCTCCACGGGCTCCTAAAAATAGTATGGTCACCGACCATTAGTCAAAAAGACTAAGTCGTTTCCTCCGCACCTCGCCCCGCAACTCCTAGGCACCGAGCGGGAGGACGAAGCGAAGGACAACAAGGGGTAGCAAAAGTGGAAGCAGGTGACAGGAACTAACTAGCAGTTGTAATAGGTATTATTATTCTACTCTAGCAGTTCTAAGTATATAGTACAAGTAAGTAAAGTGCAGTACTAGTAAAGGAAGTAAAGAACAGAAAGTAATAGCATGGAAATAAAACTATTCTACTACTATACTACCATCATAAAGTACCCTAACTTATATAAATGCCCATACAAATATATAAGTTAGGATTTCCAGTAAATTTAACTTATCATATAAAAGAGCTCATACTAATTTATATGATAAGGATCTATGAAGCGTATGACCTAATATGAATGAATATTATGATGCAATTTTATGCACAGGCAAGTGCAACTCACACACAACGACTCTGTGATCACAGACCTTTAGTTCCCACTTTTTGGGAGCTAGCATCACTCTCGGGTACCACCGCTGTGGCTACGGCAGTAGCGGAGCGGGCGTCTCCACTTCTAGGCCGGTATGCACACTACCAAACCTTAGACCCCTCACATACGCCTCTGTACATGTCCAAGGTGTACTCTAGAGTCTCGCGTACGTACTTTTCTAACAACCCGTCAGTCTTGTTGGGTCGGATGTGCGTTATCGGGGATCGTCCTCCAGACCGCAGTGTAAAACAACCCACTAGCCCCTCTAACCCTCACAACCGCCTGGTGCACCGTACTGCCATCGTTGTGACGAACGGCTAGTACCGCATACCCCGCCACTATATTTATGCACATGCAAGTATTTCATTCCATGCCCTTAGCTCGCAGGACCAACCTGCCCTGAATCCCTCAAACCCAACACGGGTGAGAACGCACAATAATGCCTTTATTCTAATTCCCTCAAACCCTACACGGGTGAGCATATATCATGAAACTCTCCAACCCTACAAGGGTGAGAATGTACTACAATGTCCTAACCTATTAGACTACTATTGTCTACGGATTATTTTACTTAGTGATTTAAGGTGAATCCCAGGACTGCGCAGGGTATACCCGGTGAAGGGCTCTCGGGGGCACTAGGAACTACGATGGGATTACGCCCAAAGTTCCCTTTCACAAGGATGTTTACTTTAGTTGATGACTACCCATAATTCACCCCAGCTCTCATTGTTGCTCTGGAACAATCCAAATGACTTAAGACATAACCGGAAAACCGACGGTCTTCCGTCGGCCTCCACTCCAGTTACTACCTAAGCACTTGTACTTTTATTCTCATCACTAACAATACTACCCACCAGGGTTAGTCACCAACTTCAGTCTCCAGCTCAACGTCGATCTATCCCCCGGCGGTCTTTATATTCTAACTCATTTATGCTATACGCATCCCATGACCTAAAACCACCCCGAAATGGAACTTCCAATCCCTCTATCCACATACCTCAAATCATTTATCCTAGGGTGGTATGGACATACATGATAACTAGGATGAATTTCCATAATTTTCCTAAGTCATTAAGGGCTTTAATTAAATTATTAATGTAATCCCCTAAGGCATTTAATACATGAAGTATCATAAATTTAAATCCACTGAACTAAGGAATTTTTCTTGAGATGTATCTTGCTGTCATAGTGCTGTCTAACAAAATTTATAATTTTCCTTTGATTATTTCTATTTATTCCTTGATTAATACAAAATTCATACAATTGTCATTTTCCAAATGAAGTAAGAGGAATACATTATTGAAAATTCTAGGAAACTAATGGAGCTTATATATCATTAATTTAAGGCTAATGACAGAGTTTCATCAACTTCTATAGTGTCATGGCCTACCAAATTCAATTCTTTACAATTTATCAAAATGCCATTATAAATTTTAAAAATTTACAAACCATCCAGAAATTCTGAGATAAATATCCAAGGTTATTTATTCACAAATACAGCCCTAGAAAGTTTTTCATAATATTCTATTGAGTATTCCATCAATTTCTAATTAAATGTTATAATGACAAAAACTGTAATTTCTGCATAACTCCACTTAAAATTCATCAAACAAAGGTATAAAAATTTTCAGGAGTTAAGTCTAACATGATATTGACCTGACAAAAATTGGGTATTTTATCTCAAGGATAAGCCTATTCTAAAATTTATTTATCAAAAAGTCCAATTTTTCAAAAATTCCAAATAATGGGATTTTTGCTTCCAAAAATCTCATTATTACTATGAGGGGTGTACTACACCCTACTATGTCCCTATAAATAAAATCAGGATTTTTGAGTGTTCCATGTTGGCTGAATACACAATATTTCATTTTAGGATAAATGCACACCAAGCCTATATCAAGCCAACACATGCAAGTGGAATTACCCAACATGCATTTGTCCAAATTGGCTGCAATTTTAAACACACACTGATAATACCACTAAGGACATGCCACCAAAATTTGGGGCCATTTGGAGCCATACAACTCAATTTATTTACTTTTTTATGATTAAGCAAAAACTATAGGAAATTTATCCCTAAAAATTCTCAATTTTTGGCAGGGGCTAAATATTCCCTAATCATGCATGTACCAAAAATTTTGGGCCATGTTGATTAATGGTTTTCCTTGGGCATCAAAATGAATTTCTGTCCTTATTTAGGACCAGCCCTAGCAAAATGTTCCTACAGGTTAAACCACTGGACTAATCCTCAAGTTTAGGGTGGCAAATTACAGGTAAGACAGTTAGCTACAATTATCATTTAGAGTCCAGTTTCTGGAAATACCTCTAAGAGGCCTAAAGGTGACATGCAATGTCATGGAATAAGTGTGACAAATATTTAATTTCATTTCATTTAATGTAACAGAATAATTTGATTTTAATTAAAGTACTGCACGAATCTTAAAGCAGGAATGGACGGAATCGGGTTATCTCCTTCCTCCAGCCAACGGCTGGGATCGAATCTGACTGGAGCATCTTTGCTGGCTGTTTTCGGCCAGCTGAGGCGGCGCCACCCCCGGCCAACGGTGTCATCACCTTCACGGTGGTGGTGGCTATCATTTTCCGATGATGAGGCGGCGGGAGACGGCGGCGACGGCGATCCCGGGCGGTAAGGAGAAACTTGAAAAATCTCACATTTCTCTCATGGCATCGGGCTCAATTGAGCCCGATATCTCTCCCTAAAGATCTAGAAATCTAGCACAGGTAGAGGTGAGGTGAAACGAACCTGAATGGGGGCACGACGGCGAGTTTGGCGGCGGGTGGCCATGGTTCTACAACTCCGGCGATCTCCTGCTCAAAATCATGATTCTCCAACATTTTCTTCGATCCAGTAGACGATTTCCACTCCTCTCCTCTCTCTGAAGCTAATGGTGTGAGTGATTTGGGCTGAGAGGGGGTGTATGGAGAGATAAGTCCAATGTGAGCTCGGTTTGAGCTTTGGTTGTGTCACCATGGGTGCCATGTGGCCAACATGCTACCAAAATTCTCTGGAATAATCAGAGGAGGCCGGCCAGCATGCTTAGGCAGTGAATTGCAGCTGAAGGAGTGGCCATGTGGCCACCCTTCCTCTTCATCCCCATTTCTCTCTCCTCTTCCTCTCCAAATTCCCTTTCTACCCCTTTGCATGTATTCTCTTTCCTGATTTAGGGGGTTAGAAGTTGTCTTTGACCACTTGGGTTGGGCTTGGGCTGATTTGGATGGGCTTAGCCCAATGGGAATGGGCTTGGCCTTCATTTTCTCTTTTAGGTTAAATGGGTTGACTTGGTTGACTTGAGTTGACTGTGTCAACCAAGGTGAGTGGGCTGACCCCACTTTGATGGTCATGAGCCTAGTGGCACCACCCAACTTGGGCTGGGCTAAGGGGATGTCCCACTTGGGCTAATTGGGCCTATAGGTATAGGTTTGACCATAATAGGGCCATGGTTGACTTTGGTCAATTAGGGTCAAAGGGTTGACCTAATGGCATGCCCTAGGGTTCACTTAGATTGTTTTAGGGTTAGGGCAATGTGGTGGGGACATGGTGTGGTTAGGGTTCCTATTTAGGCTAGTTTGACCTAGTTTGACTTTGGCACCTTAGTGGGCCCACATGGCTACAACCCACTACCCAGGGTCAAACCTAGCTAAATCCCCTGTCACCCACTCCATGCCTAACCCAATCTAAGTGAAAGGGGCCTAGAAGTAACATGGGATGTTACAAATTGCAATAAACAAGAAAATAATTTCATCCCCGGAATTTAAGTTCGGGTATACGGGGTTCTACTTGCAAGAATTATAAGAAATTTTAAACGTATAAACTAAAGTATACCTAAAGTGAACAACTCCGGGTGTCGCTCCAGCATTAGATCCCTCGGCTCCCAAGTGTGTTCCTCCCATCCATGGTTGGACCACAGCACCTTCACAAGAGGGACCTTCTTCTATCGCAACACTCGGACATCTGTATCATCAATCCGGATCGGCTCCAATCTGACGGATCTGTCTGGCGCTATCGGACCGGCTGTAGTAGTAACATGCTGCTCCGGCCGTAGGAGAGCTCTTCGTAAGGAAGAGACATGGAAAACGTCATGTAGTGCACCCAACTCCAGTGGCAGCTGCAGTCGGTAAGCTAAGGGACCGATCCGCTCCAGGATCAAGTATGGCCCCATATATCGAGGACTGAGCTTCTTGTGCCTCCGCACCTGAGAGACACCGTGTACTGGATGTATCTTCAAGAAAACCATGTCTCCAACCTGGAACTCCACCTTTCGGTGCCGAGCATCATAATACTTTGCCTGTCTGCTCTGGGCCTCTAGCAGCCGATCCCTGATCAAATATACCTGGGCCTCAGTATCCCTCATATAATCTGACCCAAGAGCCTTGGTATCCACGTCCTGAACCCATGACAGCGGTGTCCGAAATTTCCTTCCATAAATTTCCTCATAGGGAGCCATCTTGATGCAAGCTTGGTGGTTGTTATTGTATTAGAATTCGATCAGCGGTAGTAGCGTTTCCCAAGGCTTCCCTGTATCAAATATGCACAGTCGGAGTAGATCCTCCATGGTCCGGATGGTCCGCTCGGTCTGTCCGTCGGTCTGCGGGTGGAAGGCGGTACTAAAAGTAAGCCGAGATCCCAAGTAAGCATGCACGGCCCTCCCTCGCTCGAAGTGAACCGACCATCACGGTCCGAAACAATCGTCCGGGGAATGCCATGGTATCTGACAAACTGCTCAATAAATAGTCTCACAAGAACCGCAACTGGGGAATCCTTCCGAACTGGAATAAAGCGCGCTACCTTGGTCAGTCTGTCTACTATGACCCATATAGAATCATGCCCAGAGTAGGAGCGAGGTAATCCGTGCACAAAATCCATAGCAATGTCCTCGAACTTCCACTATGGGACTGACAGTGGCTGTAGCAAACCTCCTGGGCTCTTACATTCCGCCTTCACGCGCTGACATGCCTCGCAGAATGTCATAAAATGAGTGATCTCCCTCTTCATCCCAGGACAATACATAGACCTCCGCAAATCTGCCCACATCTTGGTGATGCTGGGATGCACTGAATATCTGGAGCAATGAGCCTCTCTGAGTATGTCAT
This sequence comes from Platanthera guangdongensis, assembly GCA_039583875.1. NCBI lineage: Eukaryota > Viridiplantae > Streptophyta > Magnoliopsida > Asparagales > Orchidaceae > Platanthera > Platanthera guangdongensis. The sequence continues at coordinate 133,588,367 of CM077150.1, read as the reverse complement.
CCCAGATACTCCCCCCTGCTGGTATGTAAATGCATCCACGGAATCGAAGAAGATCAACCTGTAGCTTGTAGTCCTCAACCTTGCCCCTTTCCAGGGCACTGAAAATCGGCTGTAATGCAACATCCAGCCTCTGATGTGTTCGGATGCGCTCCCGTATATCATCATCACTGATCACTGAGCTCAAATACTCTCGATATATCTCTGGTTCGGCCTCAGATACCATGGTAATGTGCATGTCTTCCATCATCCGTAGCAGCTCTATAGACATCAACCGAGGCTCCGGTCCAGAAGTGCCAGCCCTCCTACTCAAAGCATCTGCTACTGTGTTCGCTTTCCCCGGATGGTAGTGGATCGTATAATCATAGTCGTAGAAGAACTCCAGCCATCTCCTCTGTCGTAGGTTTAAGTCCTTCTGCGTATCGATATATTTAAGATTCTTGTGATCTGAATAAATATCACAATGAATCCCGTATAAGTAATGTCTCCACATCTTTAGGGCGAATACCACAGCCCCGAGCTCTAAGTCATGTACTGGATAGTTATGCTCATACTTCTTCAACTGTCTTGAAGCATAAGCAATAACATGTCCATGTTGCACCAGGACAGCACCCATCCCCTGGTAAGAGGCATCTGTGTATATCTGAAATCCTTCACTCCCGGATGGAAGTGTAAGAATAGGGGATGAGATGAGTCGGTCCTTCATCTCCTGAAATGCTGTCTCGCACTGCTCTTACCAAACAAAATATGCATCCTTATTCGTCAAGGACGTGAGGGGGAGTGCTATCCTCGAGAACCCCTTCACGAACTTACGATAATACCCTGCTAGCCCCAAGAAACTGCGAATGTCGGATGCTGTCTTTGGCCGTGGCCAATCCCACACTGTCTCTATTTTGGCTGGATCCACTGCTAATCCAGCCCCACTGATAGTGTGCCCCAGGAAAGCCACCTCATGTAGCCAGAACTGACACTTTGAAAACTTCGCATTCATCTGGGACTCCCTCAGCCTCTATAGCACCTGTGTCAAATGACTTGTATGCTCCTCCTGAGTCCGGGAATAGATCAAAATGTCGTCGATGAATACAGTCACGAAGACGTCTAAGAAGGGCTCGAATAAACGGTTCATTAGACTCATGAATGCGGCAGGGGCATTCGTGAGCCCAAAATACATCACCATAAACTCGTATAATCCATAGCGTGAACTGAATGCTGTCTTCAGTATGTCCTCTTCCCAGATGCGGAGCTGGTAGTAACCGGATCACAAATCTAGCTTAGAGAACCAGAAGGATCCCTGCAGCTGATCAAATAACTCATTTATCCAAGGCAGTGGGTAGGTATTGCGGACCATTAACCGGTTCAGCTCCCGGTAATCGATGTATAGTCGTAACGACCCGTCCTTCTTCTTCACAAAGAGAACTGGCGCTCCCCACGGCGATGAACTAGGCCGCACAAATCCCGACTCAACTAGCTCCTGAAGTTGAGTCCTGAACTCTGCCAACTCTCTAGGAGCCATCCTATAAGGTGCCCGGGACACCGGCCTCGCTCATAGTACTAAATGAATCCTGAAATCCAAGTCTCTGGCTGGTGGTAGCCCGGGAAATTTCTCCGGGAACACGTCGGGGAAATCCCGGACCACCGGAATATCTGAAATAGAATTCTCTGCTCCCACAATCTCAAAGCAGGTAAGGTAAACTTCTTCTCCCTGCTCGTGGGCCTTCACAGCCTGTACAGAAGATAACAATAGGTGGCAGATAGGCTGAATACCTTCGATGATAACATGGGAGTCACCATGCCTTAGTGTGATCCTCCTTGATGGGCAATCTATCTGAGCATGGTTCTGATGTAACCATGTCATGCCCAAAATCAAGTCGAAGTCCTGCAGCTTCAGAATAGTTACTGGCGCCTCAAATGCCTTGCCGCCAACCTCGGCCTCCATATCATAATGGGCAGTGGTCCGCAGTTCTGATCCATCGGGTAGACGCACCCTCATCTCTAGTCCCGGAAATCTTTCCACGCCTTCGAGTCCGTCTGTGAAGGCCTCAGATACGAACGAGTGCGAAGCACCCGTGTCGAAAAGAGTATGTGTGGGCTTGCCGCTGATCATAACTATGCCTAAGGTTTGTTTAAGTTAAAATTAATTGTTACCCTATAGTTCCAGGTACTATATAATTGAAAACTCAAGGAATTTAATAATTAACCTTAAGTACCTGTGATAACCTCCTCGGGGTTACTCTGCTCCGTAAGGTCCAAAGCGTATATCTGCTCCTAATTGAATCCCCTGTCGTGATATCCCCGGCCTCGGCCTCGTCCTCGGACTCGACCTCGGCCTCAGCACTGCTGTACTGGGGCCACTGGAGGTGGAGGAGGATGGAATCGATGCGGGCACTCTGACTTAATGTGCCCGGGCTGGCGGCATCTGTAACAAACTACCTGTCGGTGGCCATGGTCATCCTGTCTCCTCGGATCATGCACCTGTAGAGGTGGGGGAGCTAATGGTAGAGGAGGCCCCTGCTCCTGCCTGAAGTTGGGACGACGACGTCCCCCACCCTTCTTGTATCTGTTAGTCCCGCCTCTCTGAGAGCCCCTGCTGCTCTCTCCTGATGTCGACCCATCAAACGATCTCTTTCCTCTGCCTTGCACCATTAGCTGGTCAGTCTCCAGCTTCTTTTCCATCTCTATGATCTGCCTTGAGGTACCATGACAGATGAACAACAAGGCCTGCCTCAAATCTTCCCTGAGGCCACGGTAGAACCTCTTGGCATACTGAAAGTCCACCTAGTGTCAGCTATATGCACCTATGGGGGGGGGGGGGAATAGGTGACGTGTGGTTCTTTTGCGGAATTTACGGATGTACCTGCACAATAAAAACAACAAGCACAACACACAGAATACACAGCAAATTTATAGTGGTTCCCCGACTTGGGTACATCCACTTTCCCCCTTCGACCTATCTCCCCAACAAGGGACGACTCGGTCACTTCTCCAACGGGATTGAAATCCAATCCCTTCACTAACGGAAGGAGCCCTTCCACACGTGAGAGTCAACACTCCCACAAAACGGGTTGCACCCAACCCTTACAACACAGAACAAAAGTTCCTTTACAACAAAAGTAAATATGGAATGTATATGAGATACAAACTTCTTTCGGAGAATACGGTGTTCCTCTTCGTTCGACGACGTGTTCTCGAGGTCGATGAAGAGTCTACGACCTTGGTCTCACTTGGAGAGGATCTCCCCGGAACCGGCGGCGGCACACGAGCGGCGGCTAGCTTCGGGATCGGCGGCTACGATGAAGAGCGGCTGCTGAACTTGGAGATCCAAACTTCGTAGCGAAGCAAGCTAGGTCTACCAACGGTCACTCTAGGATCAGTCGTCTCGATCGATTCGGACGGGTGAGTTTTTCCCGGTCAACAAATCGAGAGACAAGAGATCTCCGGATAGACGCGTGAGACTCAAGCTTTGCTAAGCTTCTGTCACTGGAGATCGGGAAGAAGAGCGATCAGCAGCGGCGACCACTTGACGCGAGCGGCGGCGGCGGAGCGGAGCGATTTCGCGAATTTAGGGTTACGTCGCGGCTCGGTTTTCTTTCTCTCTTATCTGTAGATTTACTATTCAAAATACCCATGTATTTATACCCTGTAGATACAACAAATTTGACCGTTGTGGGATCCACAGGTATAACCCCGAAATCCGGTTCAAACTGGTCCAAAGGCAGAATCTGGTTCAGGAAATTCCAGAGAAAACGCCAAGGAAAATTCGGCGAGAATCGCAGGCGATTCTCGACGAATCGGCGAGAATCACCAAGTGATTCTCGTCGATTCGTCGAGAATCGCTTGTGATTCTCGTCGAATCACTTATTGATTCTCAGCGAATTTTACTTTGTATACATGAGCTCCTTGGCCACTGGTTCAGCGAGAATCACTAGTGATTCTCGCCGAATCTTACTTGGCACCATTTAGAGGTGGCCAGAGGAGTCGGCGAGAATCACTAATGATTCTCGTCGATTCGGCGAGAATCACTAGTGATTCTCGCCGAATCGGCGAGAATCACTTGGTGATTCTCGTCGAATTTGCCTTGGACGAATTTTCGTCTTCCACCCAGGAGCTGCTCCTTGATCCTCCATGCTCCTTGTCTTCTCTTGCATATGAACGGCCCTGTACTTGAAAGTAAGTGCACTCCAATAGAGAGAGTACACATAGGCCAACACACTGATCTGCTCAACGAGGGATTACATCGTGCAGACCCGTGTATATTGACCTACTGCACCCTGACATTGGTGTGCACTTAGCGTGGAGGAACTGCAAGCACAACTTAAGATGTTTCGTCAAATACATTGTGAATTCATCTTAGCTTGACAGGTGGCTTCCTCAAATCTAGGTAATCGTGGATACAATACCCAACAATCTCCCCCTATTTGACGAAGCCAAAACCCTACTAGCTAAGATGAATAACACTTATCAAGTAATAACATAGCATTCAAAAATTAAACATGCAACACAAGAGAATATATGCAATCAGAACAGGACTTGAGTCATTCACACATTCAAATATATATAAACCAAGAGAAATATATTCACATATAATCCAGAATCGTTCATACGACAGTAATAATCATTAAATGTTCTTAAGACACAGTGACCAGCTATAAAATGATGACTATTTGTCCTTAGCTACGTCACCCTTAAGAGTTTGAGCCAAGTACTTTTTGCTTTGCCTTTCCATGTATTCCTTGGGCTTCGGGTAGTACCTAGGAGGAGCAACTTTGTCTGGATCCTTGTTGTTTCTGAAAAAGATGTTGCGTTTCGCTTCAAATGCTTTGTGCCTTTCCCATTCATACTGGCTATATGCTTCATTTCGATTGATCTCTCCTCTTTCGTACAGCCGGAAGGTGTCTAAGATGATGTTCCTTGAAACTGGACTCCACCTTTCGTTTCGTACATCCTCCTCACTCATTCTGATTCGCTTCTCAGCTGGAGTCTCCATGGAGGTCCCTTCCTGAACTTTTCTTTTTCCCCTGGCTTTTGCTAAGGCCTCTTGGTCAAACATGCTCCTCAATTTAGCTTTGGAGAGAGCCCTAGCATCAGCTTCATGTGTGGGAATATCTGCAGCAACACTTGCACTAACATCCTCAGCAACACTTGCTTCCTCAGCAGCCTTAGATGTCTCAGGGACATGAATACCGGCAGGGTTGTCAGGTAGGACGACGCCTAACGTACCTAGCGCCTGTTGGAGCATCCACCAGCAGCTTTCATAGACGAATTTGCTTGATTGTGCGAAGTTTGCATCCATGCTTTCTTGAAGCTCGGCCAACTTAGCGATATACTCTTTCTCCCCCTTTTTGGCTTCGTCAGCTATGCAGTTAGCATATGAGTGCAGGGAGTCATCAATATGCTTCGTTGTCTTGGTGAATTCAGTGATCAGGGCCTGCTGATTGGCATTTAAAGTGACCATATTACCATCAAATAGCTGAATGTTGTTGGCTACAACGTGTGCGTTCTGATTTACGACAGCCAGGGTATCAGTATTCTTTTTCAAACCGGCCATTAAGAGTGTGACAGCTTCGCCGGCCGCGGTGTACTTCTCCTCAAATTTCTTCTCCATCATGTCCAGCTTATGGTTGATTTCCACCATATTCTTCAGCATGAGATCTTCAGAAGTCTTAATCTCTTGCAGCATTGTTTTCTGAGCTTTATCAAAAGAGGTTTTAAGCTCATTCACGATGCCCTGAATTATATGTACAGTGTGAATGGCTAGGTCATCTCGTAATGGAATAGCTGGAGGCACTTCTTGGCCTTGCTCTTGCTCGTCAGCAGACGCATCGGTGGAGCTGGATACTATCACAGTCTCTATCGGAGGAGTGTGGGTGGCCTTTGTAGATTTATTTAACTCCCCCTCCACTGGTGCAGACTTATCAGAAGGAGGTTCAACAGCATCTGGAGACTCAAGTACTTCATGTCCCTCATTTTCATCGTCCTCTCCATCCTCATTCAAGATTCATCTATGTCAGCAGGTTCTTCCACTTCTTGGTCAGCAGTCTCCAGCACACGGTCACATTCTTCTTGAATATCGGCCACAGCATCCCTGGCCACCTGGGCGATTTCAGATATTGCATCTGTATGAGGGGGTAGAGTCTCCCCCTCGATTCCTGCAGTCACAGTGTCAGGAATTTCACCGGGGGAGGCTGCGGGAGATACTTCCTCATGCTCTTCCACAGCAGGCTGCCCGATGCGCCGCTCCCATCGATCAAACACAGTAGCATCCATCTTTTTCAAGTAGTGGAGAGGAACTCCTTTGCTCATGTCGAACTTGTCTCCGTTGAGCTGGTTGAGATATAGACTGATGATGCGGCCGAAACTTGGAGTGCCCAGAGTGTCCTTGATCTTTTGAAACAGCAACTCCCCCCAGTTGAACCTCTTTCGGCAGACCACAGCTATGAGAATTTTAAACATATCTCCGGAGATATGATCATGGGACCCCGGCTTGCAGATGAGCACTTTTCCTATAACGTCAGATAAGAGCTTCCCTTCTTCATTCATCTCTTTTCTCTTTACTGATCGAGTGCCTCTTGGAAGACCGCAGAACAGGAGAGTTCTGGCTTTGTCCTCGTCCTCCAGATAGTCCTCCTGCTCTGAACTTGAAAGCTGCAAGTAGCGAGTTAGCTTACTGCCAGACATCTTTACTTTTGTCCCAGCCACCTTGCTTTTGATGATGGAGTCTCTATCTCGGAGTCTTGCGGTAGAGAAGAACTCCAGCACTTCTTTATCCAGGACCTTGCAAGGGTGCTCCAAGACGAAGGTTAACCCAGCCTCTTCTAGCATTAGAATGATATTTCGGAACTCGTCCGAGGCATGAGAAAATCCAGTGCGAACCAGCTCGCAACCAGAAATCAAGCCTGCAGTCGTCCTTGGAGCCATTGAAGATCTAGAGAGAAGCCCGACTCTAAGCATTAGTGAACAATCAAAAAGAAAGTATCACTTGGGGTTCGGCCTTGGAGCCATTGAGGAGGAGGTTACCTAAGGGCTTACACGGAAGTGAGTTGATGAGCTTCGGGAAGATCTTCGGTGGATGGAAGAGTATCCTGTGGGGTTCGGCCTTGCTGGAACTCTCTTGGCGTCGACGAGAGCGTCGGAGGGCTGCGGGTTTCGGCGGGAGTCGTCGGAAGCCTTTCGAAGAGAACGTCGCGAGACCCTAGCGGGAGCTTAGGAGGAGACCTCACGAGCTGCTGCGAATCGGCGGAAGAACTCCTGCGGGTTGCGGAGAATTCTTGCGGGAGAAATCTTGTGGGTGTCGGGGTACTTGCTGCAGCGTGAGGCGGGAGTCGTGAGGAAGGCGAAGAGTTTTGCGGGATTTAAACGATTCGGCGAGATTTGTCAGGAATGCGAAGGGTCTTGCGGTATTTGACTGATTCGGCTTTGTCAAATTCGGCGGGATTCAGGAGATTTGGTTAATTCGGCTTCTGATACAATTTATCTGATTCGAAATTGAGGGGTCTCTTGACTAGGGATTTTCACATTTGAGAAGCTTGCAATAATTTAGAAATTTTCCGATGTCAAATAAACAAAAATGATAAATACACGTATATTCTAAAGTCAATCTATTTGAATTTTACTGAGGTTTTTCAAAAATCTTCTTAATGTCAATTGTGTGGTGTCGAGATTTACAACGACATGTCTTCGTTAACCCTTTATTGAGGTGTAAAGGTTTGCATGCATCGAGTTAACCAATCCTTAGACGTGCATACATACACTAATATACAAAGAAGGATCTGTATATGATGATATATATAAGTATATATATTTTTTGAATGAGGATCCATCATGACACAAGTCCTTGAACTGATCAAAATTACCTGTGATTTTGAGAGTCATTGGCTTAGTCCCACAGGTAGAACACATCAGAAGCTCAATGTGAGTATGCTCAAACAGGTAGCACATCTGTTATTGCAGATGCTTGTTCCACGTTGGCCTTGAGCCACCTACTGTCCAGATCCCATCGTATTTACGGGGATCTAGACTACCCTGCAAGACAGAATTACTTTACCTTAGGAACCCAAATCATATTGGGTCCTAGGTTTCTATTAGCATAAGCACGCAACTGCCTTCCTTAAGAAAGCCTGTCTGGAAGACTGCCTCTGTCCCTATAATGTGGATAAGCCCTTGTTGTGGGCACAGAGAGGTTGTGCCAACAGTCAATGGCAAAGTGTCCCACTTTGCCGCAGCACCAACAAGGGTGAATGTTGTATCGCCGTTTTCGACCTGATCTAGTGACTGATGTAGTCACGGTCCTAGGTCTAAAAGGGATAGGGCATGTTCTTGTCGCACAAATTCCTCTTCCATCGAGGCATGAGGAAGGGTGGAACGAATGCATGATGTGAGCGTTATGAGGCCGAGAAGGTGGTGCCATTCTTTCAGGCATCTTCCTTGCTGAGGCTCCATGAAGCCTGACATCATGACTTCTATTCTCCCTATCCCGTGTCCTCGAATGGAGAGAATTCTTCTGTGAACTAGGACATGCAGATCCACACTTTGTTGTGGCAGTGGCCGTGAATACAAAGGGCTCAGAATGAGCCTTAGGTATTTCCTCATGGGTGGCCATAACGCCTCTTGCACTATGGACGTTTCCACATGGGGACAAATCACCCTTGCAGTGACCACGATTATTCCTGTGGTCATACCTGAAGGCATGATGAGTTGCCTTCCCGCTTGGAGTGGGAGGTCGGAACACCGTTTCCCCATTTCTCCATCCCTGGATAATCCGGGAGATCCACCCGGTTTCTTGTTTTCTCTTTATAGCATCAACTTTGGAAAAGTTAGAGACTATACGTTTCTCATTATCTAGACTATTCTCTAGAGCTGAGATCTTAGAGTCCTTGACCTTGTTGGACGCCAATTGGAGAACCAACAAGATCTTCAGTCGAGCAATCTCTCGAGCTTGCTCCTCAGCAAGTAGATTGCTTTCCTGAAGGGCTCTCTTCAGGGAATCAGTATTTTCTGGAGGAGAGCAGTTTCTGTCTTCAGAAAAGTCAAAAGATATGGGGCAGGATGAGGATGATACCTGCTCATCTGAGTTATTGTCATTAGAATCACTGACCAATGTTTCGTCCTCGTCGGAGCAGCTTTCCTCACTATCTTCTTCAGTCTCTGATACGGATACTGGAGCTCTGATGCAATCCGAAGGATCCTTGCATTCATCTTCAGAGGTGAGGACCCCCACATACGCTTCATCCTCTGATTGGCAGCATATTTCAGCTTTCTCTGACCCCCCCATCAGCTCTGAGATCATCATCCACAGAGATTTAGCCGTTTTACATTTTTCCAATCTAGAGCGAGAGGCTCCAGACCAGACATCCATGATAATTTGTCGAATCCTCTGGTCCAGCTGAAAAAGTTAGAGTTCCATTTCTGACATCTCAGCAATGCATATGGGCACTTGGATCCCAGAGTCGGAGGTCTTCATGGGAATAAACGGACCCTCTTCCAGGATGAGGGATGCTCGTGGATCGATGGCATCCAGGTGAAATAACACTCTCATTCTCCAGATGGGATAATAATCCTTTGTGCATGCAGGGAGTTTGAGTGGCAATACGTCATAATCCAGATCCATGCTTCTGACACTGGTGGCAGGATTCTACTCAAGGTGTTAACCTTTTTGAAGAGTAACCTGGCTCTGATACCACTTGAAAGTCCACCTAGTGTCAGCTATGTGCACCTATGGGGGGGGGGAATAGGTGACGTGTGGTTCTTTTGCGGAATTTACGGATGTACCTGCACAATAAAAACAACAAGCACAGCACACAGAATACACAGCAAATTTATAGTGGTTCCCCGACTTGGGTACATCCACTTTCCCCCTTCGACCTATCTCCCCAACAAGGGACGACTCGGTCACTTCTCCAACGGGATTGAAATCCAATCCCTTCACTAACGGAAGGAGCCCTTCCACACGTGAGAGTCAACACTCCCACAAAACGGGTTGCACCCAACCCTTACAACACGGAACAAAAGTTCCTTTACAACAAAAGTAAATATGGAATGTATATGAGATACAAACTTCTTTCGGAGACTACGGTGTTCCTCTTCGTTCGACGACGTGTTCTCGAGGTCGATGAAGAGTCTACGACCTTGGTCTCACTTGGAGAGGATCTCCCCGGAACCGGCGGCGGCACACGAGCGGCGGCTAGCTTCGGGATCGGCGGCTACGATGAAGAGCGGCTGCTGAACTTGGAGATCCAAACTTCGTAGCGAAGCAAGCTAGGTCTACCAACGGTCACTCTAGGATCAGTCGTCTCGATCGATTCGGACGGGGGAGTTTTTCCCGGTCAACAAATCGAGAGACAAGAGATCTCCGGATAGACGCGTGAGACTCAAGCTTTGCTAAGCTTCTGTCACCGGAGATCGGGAAGAAGAGCGATCAGCAGCGGCGACCACTTGACGCGAGCGGCGGCGGCGGAGCGGAGCGATTTCGCGAATTTAGGGTTACGTCGCGGCTCGGTTTTCTTTCTCTCTTATCCGTAGATTTACTGTTCAAAATACCCATGTATTTATACCCTGTAGATACAACAAATTTGACCGTTGTGGGATCCACAGGTATAACCCCGAAATCCGGTTCAAACTGGTCCAAAGGCAGAATCTGGTTCAGGAAATTCCAGAGAAAACGCCAAGGAAAATTCGGCGAGAATCGCAGGCGATTCTCGACGAATCGGCGAGAATCACCAAGTGATTCTCGTCGATTCGTCGAGAATCGCTTGTGATTCTCGTCGAATCACTTATTGATTCTCAGCGAATTTTACTTTGTATACATGAGCTCCTTGGCCACTGGTTCAGCAAGAATCACTAGTGATTCTCGCCGAATCTTACTTGGCACCATTTAGAGGTGGCCAGAGGAGTCGGCGAGAATCACTAATGATTCTCGTCGATTCGGCGAGAATCACTAGTGATTCTCGCCGAATCGGCGAGAATCACTTGGTGATTCTCGTCGAATTTGCCTTGGACGAATTTTCGTCTTCCACCCAGGAGCTGCTCCTTGATCCTCCATGCTCCTTGTCTTCTCTTGCATATGAACGGCCCTGTACTTGAAAGTAAGTGCACTCCAATAGAGAGAGTACACATAGGCCAACACACTGATCTGCTCAACGAGGGATTACATCGTGCAGACCCGTGTATATTGACCTACTGCACCCTGACATTGGTGTGCACTTAGCGTGGAGGAACTGCAAGCACAACTTAAGATGTTTCGTCAAATACATTGTGAATTCATCTTAGCTTGACAGGTGGCTTCCTCAAATCTAGGTAATCGTGGATACAATACCCAACACATACCTCCTATCATCGTTATCCTGAATCCCTGCGAACCTGGCCAGATGAGAGAACTCTCTCTGATACTCGATCACTGATCTAGTCCCCTGCCTGAGGTTCAGAAACCTCTCCTCCATGGCATCTCTGTCTGTAGCAGAGACGAAGTGATTCAGAAATACATCGCCAAACTCCTCCCACGATATCTCTGACAGCTCCCAGTCCGCATATGTAGACTCCCGCAATGATTTCCACCATCTCTTCGCATGAGCCTCTAGTGCAGAGGTGGCTAGAGGTACTGCCTCGCCCACCGGGTAGCTGATGCCTGCTAAAATCTCGTGTACGGCCTCCAGCCATTCCTCCGTCTTTACCGCATCCTCTGTCCCACGGTACATCAGTGGGGGCAGGCTCTTGAAGGCACTTAGCCAGCTCGACCCCGGATTTGGCTGTGGAGCCGGGACTTGCTGGGATTTAAAGGCATCCAGAATCGCCGTCAAAGTCTGCCCCATCTCCGTATGTAGGAATGGAGTGGCAGATGGAGGGGGAGGAGCCACATTTTGCGGCGCGGCAACCTGTGGAGGTTGCATAAAGGTAAGTTTAAAACAGAACTGGCCTAACTCATTGTACATAGTGGACCATTTTATGTGACTTTTATACATGGGCATACCACTGCTTTCACTGCATAATTTGTCCGCAAACTAATGCTCGGGGGGGGGGGGGGTCCCGTGTTGTGGACTTCTTTCTTATATGATAGTTTGTACAAGTGATACCAGTTTGTAAGACCCCTTACCCCTTACCAAGGAGGGCAACCCGGTCTTATGCCCAGAACCGCCGTCTTACGGTGACACTAACGCACAGGTTAGTCGACACCGCAACACGCCAATTCTGCTGGCTTTTACGATCATATAACCTGTAGGCCAATATGAGAAAAGAAGTATAGCAGTGAAACAAATGTACTAGTCCACAAGTCACAGAGTACATATCATATATATGTGAAATGAAAAGTACAAAAACATAGTCCACAGGAGTACAAAATGAAAGAGTAATAAGGGCTTATGCCCAGTACATCATATCAACTCTCTCTGTCAAATAAAAGTGGAAGCTATACTAATACATCAGAATTCGTCCCACCTGAGGATGCACAGTAGTGGTAGTAGCCTGCTGTAGCGGTATCTGCTCCTCAAGTCCTGTCTCCTCGACGTGCTGGTGCTCCATCTCCACGGGCTCCTAAAAATAGTATGGTCACCGACCATTAGTCAAAAAGACTAAGTCGTTTCCTCCGCACCTCGCCCCGCAACTCCTAGGCACCGAGCGGGAGGACGAAGCAGAGGACAACAAGGGGTAGCAAAAGTGGAAGTAGGTGACAGGAACTAACTAGCAGTTTTAATAGGTATTATTATTCAACTCTAGCGGTTCTAAGTATATAGTACAAGTAAGTAAAGTGCAGTACTAGTAAAGGAAGTAAAGAACAGAAAGTAAGAGCATGGAAATAAAACTATTCTACTACTATACTACCATCACAAAGTACCCTAACTTATATAAATGCTCATACAAATATATAAGTTAGGATTTCTAGTAAATTTAACTTATCATATAAAAAATCCCATACTAATTTATATGATAAGGATCTATGAAGCGTATGACCTAATATGAATGAATGTTATGAAGCAATTTTATGCACAGGTAAGTGCAACTCACACACAACGACTCTGTGATCACAGATCTTTAGTTCCCACTTTTTGAGAGCTAGCATCACTCTCGGGTACCACCGCTGTTGCTACGGCAGCAGCAGAGCGGGCGTCTCCACTTCTAGGTTGGTATGCACACTACCAAACCTTAGACCCCTCTCATACGTCTCTGTACACATCCAAGGTGCACTCTAGAGTCTCGCATACATACTTTGCTGACAACCCGTAAGTCTGTTGGGTCGGATGTGCGTTATCGGGGATCGTCCTCCAGACCGCGGTGTAAAACAACCCACTGGCCCCTCTAACCCTCACAACCGCTGGTGCACCATACTGCCATCGGCGTGACGAACGGCCAGTATCGCATGCCCCGCCACAATATTTATGCACATGCAAGTATTTCATTCCGAGCCCTTAGCTCGCAGGACCAACCTGCCCTGAATCCCTCAAACCCAACACGGGTGAGAACGCACAATAGTGCCTTTATTCCAATTCCCTCAAACCCTACACGGGTGAGCATATATCATGAAACTCTCCAATCCTACACGGGTGAGAATGTACTACAATATCCTAACCTATTAGACTACTCTTGTCTACGGATTATTTTACTTAGTGATTTAAGTTGAATCCTAGGACTGCACAGGGTATACCCGGGGAAGGGCTCTCGGGAGCACTAGGAACTACGATGGGATTACGCCCAAAGTTCCCTTTCGCAAGGATATTTACTTTTGTTGATGACTACCCATAATTCACCCCAGCTCTCATTGTTGCTCTGGAACAATCCTAATGACTTAAGACATTACCGGAAAACCGACGGTCTTCCGTAGGCCTCCACTCCAGTTACTACCTAAGGACTTGTACTTTTATTCTCGTCACTAACAATATTACCCACCAGGGTTATTCACCAACTTCAGTCTCCAGCTCAACGTTGATCTATCCCCCGACAGTCCTTATATTCTAACTCATTTATGCTATACGCAGCCCATGACCTAATACCACCCCGAAATGGAACTTCCAATCCCTCTATCCACATACCTCAAATCATTTATCTTAGGGTGGTATGGACCTACATGATGACTAGGATGAATTTCCATAATTTTCCTAAGTCATTAAGGGCTTTAATTAAATTATTAATTTAATCCCCTAGGGCATTTAATACATGAAGTATCACAAATTTAAATCCACTGACCTAAGGAATTTTTCATGAGATGTATCTTGGTGTCATATTGCTGTCTACCAAAATTTATAATTTTCCTTTGATTATTTCTATTTATTCCTTGATTAATACAAAATTCATACAATTGTTATTTTCCAAATGAAGTAAGAGGAATACATTATTGAAAATTCTAGGAAAATTACAAAGCTTATATATCATTAATTTAAGGCTAATGACAGAGTTTCATCAACTTCTATAGTGTCATGGCCTACCAAATTCAATTCTTTACAATTTACCAAAATGCCATTATAAATTTTACGAATTTACTAAGCCATCCAGAAATTCTGAGATAAATATCCAAGGATATGTATTCACAAATATAGCCCTAGAAAATTTTTCATAGTTTTCTACTGAGTATTCAATCAATTTCTAATTAAATGTTATAATAACAAAAACAGTAATTTCTACATAACTCCACTTAAAATTCATCAAATAAAGGTAAAAAATTTTCAGTAGTTAAGTCTAACATGATATTGACCCTGACAAAAATTGGGTATTTTATCTCAAGGATAAGCCTATTCTAAAATTTATTTATCAAAAGGTCCAATTTTTCAAAAATTTCAAATAATGGGATTTTTGCTTCCAAAAATCCCATTATTACTATGAGGGGTGTATTACACCCTACTATGTCCCTATAAATAAAATCAGGATTTTTGAGTGTTCCAAGTTGACTGAATACACAATATATCATTTTAGGCTAAATGCACACCAAGCCTATATCAAGCCAACACATGCAAGTGGAATTACCCAACATTCATTGGTCCAAATTGGCTGCAATTTTAAATACACACTGATAATACCACTAAGGACATGCCACCAAAATTTGGGGCCATTTGGCGCCATGCAACTCAATTTATTTCATTTATTTACTTTTTGATGATTAAGCAAAAACTATAGGAAATTTATCCCTACAAATTCTCAATTTTTGGCAGGGGCTAAATATTCCCTAATCATGCTTGTACCAAACATTTGGGGTCATGTTGATTAATGGTTTGCCTTGGGCATCAAAATGAATTTTTGTCCTTATTTAGGACCAGCCCTAGCAAAATGTTCCTACAGGTTAAACCACTGGACTAATCCTCAAGTTTAGGGTGGCAAATTACAGGTAAGATAGTTAGCTACAATTTTCATTTAGAGTCCAGTTTCTGGAAATTCCTCTAAGAGGCCTAAAGGTGACATGCAATGTCATGGAATAAGTGTGACAAATATTTATTTTCATTTCATTTAATGTAACAGAATAATTTGATTTTAATTAAAGTATTGCACGAATCTTAAAGCAGGAATGGACGGAATCGGGTTATCTCCTTCCTCCAGCCAACGGCTGGGATCGAATCTGGCTGGAGCATCTTTGCTGGCTGTTTCCGGCCAGCTGAGGCGGCGCCACCCCCGGCCAACGGTGCCATCACCCTCACGGTGGTGGTGGCTATCATTTTCCGGTGATGATGCGGCGGGAGACGGCGGCGACGGCGTTCCCGAGCGGTAAGGAGAAACTTGAAAAATCTCACATTTCTCTCATGGCATTGGGCTCAATTGAGCCCGATATCTCTCCCTAAAGATCTAGAAATCTAGCACGGGTAGAGGTGAGGTGAAACGAACCTGAATGGCAGCGCGGTGGCGAGTTTGGCGGTGGGTGGCCATGGTTCTACAACTCCGGCGATCTCCTGCTCAAAATCACGATTCCCCACCATTTGCTTCGATCCAGTAGTTGATTTCCACTCCTCTCCTCTCTCTAAAGCTGATGGTGGGGGT
Source organism: Platanthera guangdongensis (assembly GCA_039583875.1). Taxonomy (NCBI): domain Eukaryota; kingdom Viridiplantae; phylum Streptophyta; class Magnoliopsida; order Asparagales; family Orchidaceae; genus Platanthera; species Platanthera guangdongensis. Next base: position 133,572,428 of record CM077150.1, on the reverse strand, counting down.
GATTTGGGCTGAGAGGGGGTGTATGGAGAGATAAGTCCAATGTGAGCTCGGTTTGAGCTTTGGTTGTGTCACCATGGGTGCCATGTGGCCAGTATGCTACCAAAATTCTCTGGAATAATCAGAGGAGGCCGGCCAGCATGCTTAGGCAGTGAATTGCAGCTGAAGGAGTGGCCATGTGGCCACCCTTCCTCTTCATCCCCATTTCTCTCACCTCTTCCTCTCCAAATTCCCTTTCTACCCCTTTGCATGTATTCTCTTTCCTGATTTTGGGGGTTAGAAGTTGTCTTTGACCACTTGGGTTGGGCTTGGGCTGATTTGGATGGGCTTAGCCCAATGGGAATGGGCTTGGCCTTCATTTTCTCTTTTAGGTTAAATGGGTTGACTTGGTTGACTTGAGTTGACTTGGTCAACCAAGGTGAGTGGGCTGACCCCACTTTGATGGTCATGAGCCTAGTGGCACCACCCAACTTGGGTTAGGCCAAGGGGATTCCCCACTTGGGCTAATTAGGCCTATAGGTATAGGATTGACCATATTAGGGCCATGGTTTACTTTGGTCAATTAGGGTCAAAGGGTTGACCTAATAGCATGCCCTAGGGTCCACTTAGATTATTTTAGGGTTAGGGCAATGTGGTGGGGTCATGGTGTGGTTAGGGTTCCTATTTAGGCTAGTTTGACCTAGTTTGACTTTGGCCCCTTAGTGGGCCCACATGGTTACAACCCACTACCTAGGGTCAAACCTAGCTAAATCCCCTATTACCCACCCCATGCCTAACTCAATCAAAGTGAAAGGGGCCTAGAAGTAACATGTGATGTTACATGAGGTGGGGCTGTTTGTTTGAGTTGTAGGAGTGGGGACACTCTGAGTTGTAGGAACCTGGTTTGGGTTCTGAGCTACTGTAAGATCTGAGGATCTGAGGAGAAGTGCAGAAGTTAGGTCGAATCTAGTACACTCCTAGATAGGCGAAGGGGGAAAGTGGATGTACCCAGACCTTGGGGAACCACTATAAAATACTGTGTGCACTCTATGAATGATTGTTTCTGTGATTGCTGTGCTGATAGCTGTAGAATTTGCAATTGCTGCTTAAATTAGAACAGATTGTCTGCCTTTAAAGCAAAAGAAAAATTACACCTATTCACCACACCCCCTCTAGGTGGTTAGGCACAAATTCTTTCAAAACACATTTGCATTAAAAAGAAAATGGCATGAATACAAAATATTTACAATGTATTTCATATAGTTACAAGTCTAGAGCGTCTCGCTCTTTACAACGAAAAGAAAAGAAAAGGGGGCCCCTCAGGGAGACACGCTGTACCCCTCAGAGCTCCCGCTTGAACTCCCGCTGGAGCTCTCGCCTGAGCTCTCCCCGGATTTCTCGCCACCCGCGGCAGGGGATTTCGGGACATCCGAGTGAGGGGAATCGGGCGTGCCAGGGGGCTTCGGGACAGGCTCAAAGAGCCAGGGGACGAGCTGATGAGCGGTAATGGTCTTGCCTCTCCCGTCCGGGCATCCTACATCCCGCAGCATCTCAAGGGTTAGCTTGACTATAATTTGCTCGTTGGCCTGGAGGAGCTTGTCGATGTCGTAGACGGAATAGTAGCGACTCTTCAACCTTTCGTCCAGTGGGGGGGTAGCGCATTCGCCTCCAGGCGCAGGAGCTGGTCCCTCAGCAGGACGTTCTCGTATCGTGCCTGGGCCAGCTCTGCGCAAAGCACCACGGCCTGAGTGGAATCCTTTATAGCGAGAGGTTAGCATAAAACTAAAAGAATGAAGTTACTGTCTGCAGTCGCGAGAGCGAGCGCCTCGGAAGGTCTCATTTACCTCTTCTGCCCGGCGCGAGGACAGAAGTTGCGTGGCGTCTGCCAGCTCTTTCTTCAAGGTAGCCGCCTGAGCCACCGCCTCCTCCCTGGCCTTGAACATGTCCTGGAAGTTGCGATCGATGGTGATACTCCGGCGAGCCCACATATGCACAAGTTCGATCCCGCGCATCAAGGACGGGGTGGAGTCATAGGCCAGGAGCCTGGTGGTCATCTTGTCATAGATGTCGGCGTTCTCCCGGCTGTAGAGTCCATAGCCCAAGGAGAAGGCCTTGCTGGTGACCTCATCTCGCTCCGCCCAGGTGGTTGAAGAGACGATATTGAGACCCTGTTGGTGTCAGGGTCCCACTGAAGAAGCGGCTTGCTCTCCGCATCCAGGCACTTTGTGCCGAGACCAAAATTGTGGTGACCCCGCGGCACCTCTCCAGGCGGAGATTGAGCGGAGGACTCGGCGGCGGCTCCCTCGCCACCTGCTTCACTGGGGGCCGGAGGGTTCTCGGCAGGAGCCTCGGCGTCACCCCTGGTATCCGCGATCTCGCTGGTGGCCTGCAAGATCTCTTCGAAGGAGAGGCCTGCGGCGGGAGGTTGGGAGGGCGGCACCGCAACGAATTTACCCTTCTCAGAAGCAGTTATTTTAGGCCTCTTGAGCGGTGGGGGCAGAGGGGCGCCGGGCTTTCCCTTCCCGGCGCAGGTCGAAGGAAGCGGGGCCGGCTCATCCCGGCAAGCTTGCGCCACGGCCTTTGTGAGATCCAGCGGGTCTCTCACAGATTTTCTCTCGGCAGCATGAGCCTCGTTGAAGGGTTGGTGAAGGGGGATCTCGCACTCTCCTGTGGAAGCGACAACACTCAGTTCTAATCTTAAAAAGAAGGGAAATGGCAGGACAAAGGCGAGGCTGTACCTTCGCTCGGAGGCACGATGAGGAGTGAATCGACCCCCCGCTGGAGGAATTGGACGTCGAAATCCTTGGTTCCGAAGAACACAAGGAGGGCGCTCTCGCGCGGGCCCAAGGAGGGCTGCTTGTAAGCAGCATCCTCGTATTGAATGAGCACGAGAGGTACGTTCCCGAAATCGCCGGAAACGAAGATGAACTTCTCGCCAGAGTCGTGGTGCTTGTTGCCGAGACCGGTGGTCTTGAGCAGCTTCCCTGAAAAGAAGACCACCCCTCCCTTAGCGCGGAAGGTGAACATCTTCCGGAAGATAGGGAGGCTGAACTCGATCCTCTCGGATCGCATATAACAGATGAAGGAAACCAGGATCGCGACCGAGTTTGGATTCAACTGCGCGGGAACCACTCCATAGTACCGGAGGGCCTGGCGCATCTCGGGCCAGAGGGGGAGGCGGAAGCCCACCTCAAAGTGCTCAAGGGGGATGGCGAGCTCCCCCTCCCCCGCACTGTTTACTTTATCATGGTTGCCGGGATTTCACGCGGTGAAGCCGGCGGGAAGGTAACGAGTCTGGGTCAGTTGGAACTCCTCCATGGTCAGGCTGCAGGAGGGGGGAATAGATGCTTCTAGAAGGCTTCCGGGCAATTCGAACGTCCCTCGCTTCCGCCCGACATCGTGTCTGAGAGGTTGTAAGCAAGGTCTTCAGAAGAGAGGTGAGAGCGAGAACAGCGAGAACAACGAGAACGGGAGGAGGAAGCGGAAGCAAGCGGGAGCTTTCGGCAAACCGCGAGAGCGGCAAGAGAAAAGACACGGGATTCGGATCGGAGAAATAAATTTGGTTGGTGGACTTCTCTATTTATTGAAAATCGTGATGATCATGACTATTCCCAAAAAGTCGGCGGGGGTACAGCCGTCACGCCCTAAGTCGGCGGCGCCTCGGTTTCCCGCCCAAGATTGACAGCGACTGACAAATCTGATTAGCGCAAACGTTTTGAGATGACGCACGACAAGTCAAACGAGCGGAAACAGGGTTACTCTCGCCGAGCGAGAGCTGAATAAAAAATAATAAATAATAATAATAATAAAGGGTCAGGAGTTACTCTCGCCGAGCGAGAGCTGAATAAAAGGTAATATTAATAGTAATAAGGTTATTAGTTACAGACTGATGGAAATAAATATGAGTACATTGGGGAAGGGGAAGGCCGGGGGAAAGGAAGGGCGAGATCTCGCGAATCAGTAGGGTTCCCACCGCCACCGTCCTCGCTCCCGCTGCCTAGTCCTCGGTGGCGCCTGCGGGTTGAACTAGGACGACAAGACAGTGCATCCTAGGTTGATCCGACGAGACAGGTCTCGGATCCGCGCGATGCACCTTTCGGGAGAGTACCCGGCGGTAGGCCTGCCTGGGCGATCCGTCTCGCCGATGAAGTAGTCTCGCTCCAGAGCCTCCAACCTCTTCTCCACTGATTGGCAGAACTCTCTCGCCGCGGAGTCAAGGGCCCGCTCCTGCCGGATAAGCTTTGACAGGACGGCGGCAACCTTCTTCCCCCGCCTTTTAGCGCTCCCGTCACTGGTCAAGATTTCCTCCATCTCGTCAGATGAAGGAAAGGGGGAGCTCTCGCCATCCTCCCCCTCTCTGTCTTCGTCGTCTTCTTCATCTTCTTCATCCTCTATGTCAGCTCCCGACTGCGAGCGCGGATGCCCTGGCAAAAGAATTCCAGTCATGGTGAGAGCTAAGCGACAATTGTGATAAGGATACCGCATACCAGCAGTATGGTGAGAACCACTGGCCGACGGCAGGCGAGAAGGCCCAGCCCCCCCCCCCCCCCTCAGTTCCAATGAGTAGGTGGATCGGCTTCCCTTTTCCCGGGGGGAATATTTTGCGAGTGGTGATCCCGGCGTGGCCGGAAGCGGGGGGGGGGGGGGGGGGGGGGGGGGTGGGGGATGGGGGGGTGGGGGGTGTGGGGGAGGTCTCCTCTCCCATGGGATGGCTGGCATCCTGTGGATCTGCAGAAGATTCGACATCCATTCCTCCCGCCGGTAGGGAGGAATAAACCGCAAGGGCAGGCCGATCAGCGACCCTTACTTCGTTCTCCCGGGTAGCGAAACATGCCTGGGCGGAAGCTGGTGCTGCGGGAAGATAATTCAGCATTCTGAGACTGAGTTTAGAGCGAGAGTGGAAAAGATACCTGTAGTTCTCGAGTAGTCAGGCGGAGGAGCGACCTCCGAGACCCGTGGTTTGTCCTCAGGAGGACGAGATGATGGGTCCAAGGGCTCTTGCGGGGGCCAGACGTCATCGGGGACCGCTTCCTGCGAGAAGTATCGCGTCAGCTACAAATCCTCCCGCATAAGCAACTAGTGGTTTCAACAATTAGCGAATCAGACATACCTTCTGCGTAGAGGGATGATCTGCGCGGCTTGGCATCAGGATAGGCGGGCTCCTATTCTCGTGAGGCAGGTCTCGCTGGACCACCTTCGCCTTCCTCTTTTTCTTCTTTGCCTGAGAAGGCTCAGCGGCTGACATCTTTCTCGCCAGCCAGGCGGCAAGCAAGGCGTTGTTGGCCTTGGCTCGCGCCTGTGCCGCATCGATGCGGTCTTAAAGATCCTGCGGAAGCGGTTTGTCAGCACGCTTGGAACACATCGTGAGAGGAAGCGAGAGCTCGGGCAAAGAACGATGATTCGAGGGAAGATTTATGGCTGTCTATCGGCACATATATATAGCCACGGTACGGCCCACCAAAAGATTCCCTGATGTTGACACGTGCTCCGCGAATATTTACTGGTTGGACATGTCTTTTCGAGCGCCGAGCTAGCTCAAAAAGAGCAGGGATTATGTACAACCCCATATTCGCTGAGTCAGACCAGGAGGCACCAACGGTCACGATTAGGCTAGCCACAGGAGATCACGCCCTAAGGAAGTTCTCGCCCATAAGTGGGGCTGGAACGTTTGCGCTTGCGCCAGGCTCCTGTCTCGAAGGAGCTCTTGCCTGTAAGTAGGCGAGACCGTTTGCGTCGTGCTCTGAACAGAAGGCTCTCGGCTCAGAGTTCTGGCCGGGTGGGGCCCAGTGCCCTAGGTAAAATGACATAATTACCCTCAGGATAAACATCGGGATTTGGCTTTTGGCAGATCAACTAAGGGTATTTCAATAATCTCAGGTCAGCAAAGGCTATAAATAGACTCATAAGGGCCCCTTAGAAGGCAAACTTTCATAATCTTCCAATTTCCAGTGCTTTCTGAGGAGCACCTAGCCCAGCTTTTGGCTTTGCAGGGGAAGCTCTCAGAGATCTTCCGGGTGTGAGGTGGGACCTCCCTGTTGAGGCTTTGGGTCAGTCTTAGGTCCTTTGAATCTAGTCGAGGGTTGAGGTTTCAGAGAAGTAGGTGTTGGCTGCACCCCTGTTTTGAAGTCCCGTTGAGGTCATTTTTGGCTTCAACTGTAGGGACACACCCGTGTCCTGCTTGCGCGAAGCGTTACAGACGTTTTCATTGTAGGTTCATTATTCGACACAGGTAGGGACACGCCCGTGTCCCAACCCGTGTCCACATGACACGGCCGTGTTCCCTGGCCGTGTCCTCCTCAGGATACATCTCGACGAACTTAACTCAACACAATGACACACGGGTAGGGACAAGATCGTGTCTCTACCCGTGTCATATATTTCATTGATCTCGACATGTTTTGTCGAGTTAAACTCGTCTCACACACACACAAATGTGTAGGCCCGTGTCTTGCATCATGGTGTCGATACCAGAGTGTCGACACCTCAACATCTGGGTGTCGACACACTGTGTCGACACCTGGTTCCAGTGTGTCGACACAGCATGTGTCGACACACGGTGTCGACAGCGGTTCTAGTTTGTCGACACAGCATGTGTCGACATACGGTGTCGACAATGTGAGTGTCGACACCTCAACCATAGGGTAACGACACATTGTGTCGACACCTTGACCCAGTGTGGCGACACAGTGTGTGTCGGCACACGGTGTCGACACCAGTGTGTCGGCACACGGTGTCGACACCAGTGTGTCGACACCTCAACATCAGAGTGTCGACACCTTGACTCCAGTGTGTCAACACCTCGACACCAAAGTGTTGACTAATGACTTGGGTGATACAAATCCTATTCACATGTGCTGCCCAGTTGTCAGCACTCCCCCGAACCCAAGTCAGCTCTCCTGACTCAAAAACACGTACGAGGGGTCTAGTGCTATTCGGGACGTTACAAATCCTATAAACAAAACAAAAGATTTCGTCCCCGAAATCAGACATAGGCTATGGGGAGAAAAACATAACTGAAAATACAATATGCTTTTAAATAAAATTACCTTGAGCAAACAACTCCGGATAGCATTTTTCCATCAAATCCATTGGCTCCCATGTATATTCCTCCTTTCCTTGATTAGACCATAGCACCTTCACCAAGGGAACACTTTTGCGGCGTAACTTTCTTGTCTCGCTATCTACGATCCGCACCGGCTCTACACACACAGACTTATCAGACGCCACAGCAACATCAGTTGGGGGGATGTATTGATCGGGCCACAACAATGCCTTCCGAAGCGACGACACATAGAACACGTCGTGGAGGTTCTCTAGCTTGGGCGGTAACTCCAACTGATAGGCCAACGGGCCAATCCTTTCAAATATAGTATAAGGCCCAACATACCTTGGGCTGAGCTTTTTCACACCACGCACACGTGACAGTCCATGCATCGGTCGGATTTTCAGGAACACCTTATCACCCACTTAAAACTCCACCATCCGGTGCCTTGCATTATAATACTTCGCATGCCGACTTTGAGCTTCCAACATGCGATCCCGAATCAGTCTAACCGCCGCATTGGTATCCTCAATATATTAAACACCCAAAGCCTTCGGGTCTTCATCTTGCACCCAAGACAAGGGGGTTCTACACCTCCTTCCATAAAGAGCATCATGAGGAGCCATGACGATACTATATTGGTGGTTGTTGTTGTAGGAGAATTCTACCAACGGTAAGAGCCTTTCCCACGTCTCTCCTCTATCCAACATACATAATCTCAACAAATCTTCCAATGTCAGGATGGTCCTTTTAGATTGCCCGTCCGTCTGAGGATGAAATGTGGTGTTGAAGGTAAGGCGCGAGCCCAAATACGCATGTACCGCCTTCCACTCCTTGGATGTAAAACGACCATCCCGGTCCGAAACAATTGTCTTAGGCATGCCATGATACCGTACAAACTGCTCCACAAAGAGGCGTACTAAGACATCCACATGTGCTTCTTTCTTCATTGGGATAAACCGGGCTACTTTCGTCAGGCGATCACCTATCACCCACACCGAATGATTTCCTGAGCGTGAGCGAGGTAACCCATGGATAAATTCCATGGAGATATCCTCAAACTTCCACTCAGGGATGGGCAATAATTGTAGCAAACCACCGGGACTCTTGCATTCTGCCTTCACCCATTGACAAGCTTCGCAATGTGTAACAAAATATTGGACATCCTTTTTCATTCCCGGCCAACACATGGTCTTCTGCAAGCCAGCGTACATCTTAGCAATGCCCGGGTGCACTGAATATTGAGAGCAATGAGCCTCTCTTAAGATATCCTCCCGGATTTTACCGCCTTTGGGAATGTAGAGCCGGCCTCGAAAATAAACGAGGCCGCCTTTTAGCGTATACTCATCCGTAGTCCCATCTTCGATTGACTTGATTGCTTGGGCCAAGGCCGCATCCACTCCTTGCTCCACTCAAATTTGGTCCCGGATATCACAAACTATGCTCATGCTTCCCAAGTACTCTGTATACTCTGCTGAAGGAGCCTTAAACACCAAAGTAATATCCATCTCCTCAATCATCCGAGCCAACTCCATACTCATCAATCGAGCCTCTGGGCTAGAATCTGGTACCTTTCTACTCAATGCATCGGCCACCAAGTTCGCCTTTATGCGGTGGTAGTTCATGGTGAACTCGTAGTTGCATAGAAATTCTAACCACCACCGTTGACTCAAGTTCAACTCCTTCTAAGTATGAACGTACTTCAAGTTTTTGTCATCTGAAAAGATCTCGCAGTGGATGTCGTATAGATAATGCCTCCAAACCTTCAAGGAGAACACCACTGCTCCAAGCTCCAAATCGTGAAGCAGATAATTGATTTCATGTTTCTTTAGTTGTCTTGAAGCATAAGCAATCACGTGCCCATGCTGCATCAACACCGCTCCCATCCCTTGATATGATGCGTCAGTGTAAACTTGAAATCCTTCCTTCCCAGATGGAAGTGCAAGGATGGGGGCGGAGGTAAGTCTATCCTTCAGCTCCTGGAATGCCGCTTCACATTGGTGTGTCCACTCAAATGGCACATCTTTCTTTGTCAAACAAGGCGTGCACCTTGGCCGGATCCACCGCTAGTCCTGCACCACTGATCACATGCCCCAATAAAGCAACCTCTTTAAGCCATAATTCACACTTGCTGAGCTTGGCAAACAAGGCGTGCTCTTTTAATTTCTTCAATACTGAGGTCAAATTCTTAACATGCACCTCCTCCGTCTTTGAGTAGACCAAGATGTCGTCGATGAAAACAATGACGAAGATATCCAAATAAGGATCAAACACCTTTTTCATCAGGCTTATGAAGGCGGAAGGGGAATTTGTGAGCCCAAACGGCATTAAAATGAACTCGTACAGTCCATATCATGAACTAAACGCCATTTTCTAGATGTCACCTTCTTGTATTCTCAACTGATAATACCCTGAGCGCAAGTCCAACATAGAAAACCAATGCGCTCCCACTAGTTCATCGAACAACTCGTCGATCCGAGGTAGCGGATAAGTGTTCCGCACCGTCAGCCGATTAAGTTCCCAAACGTCTATGCACAAACGCAGTGTCTCATCCTTCTTCTTCACAAACAATACAGGGGCTCCCTAGGGTGACGAACTGGGGCAAACGAACCCTGACTCCACCAATTCTTGCAGTTGAACTCTAAACTCCGCGAGTTCCTTCGAGGCCATTCAGTAAGGGCCCTTGGATACCGGCTTGGCGCCCGGTACTAGATTAATCTGGAAGTCAACCTCTCTATGCGGTGGTAATCCTAGCAGTTTCTCAGGAAATACCTCGAGGAAATCCCGCACTACCCGTACGTCTTCTATATCCACTGATATCTCCTTCAACTCGAACCAGATCATGAAGACTTCATCCCCCTTCATATGGGCTTTTAGTATCTGAACTGAAGATAGCAACATGCGAGGTGCAAAGCTAATACCTTGGAAGATTACGTCGGAGTCTCCATGTCTCAAGTAGATTCGTTTCTCTGCACAATCAATCCTTACAAAGTGCCAGTCCAGCCACGCCATGCCCAAATATGATGTCAAACTCCAACATTCTCAAGACCGTTGCAGGTGTATCAAAGGCCTTTCCTTCAATAAATATCTCGAACTCACACTTAGAGGTTGCAATCATCTCCGAGCCGTCCGGTAGGCGCACTCGTCGGGCTATACCAGTAAAGTATTGTACGCCCTCCATGTCCTTAATGAAATCCTCAGACATAAAGGAGTGTGAGGCACCGGTATCGAACATCGCATAGGTCGTCTTCCCGCCAACTATCACGGTACCTAAGTACCAATAACCAAAACTTATTGCTAGGTGTCTAGTATGTCTCAAGCAACTTTAGTTAGACAATGAAAACATGATAATCAATTAAATCATACCTGCAATCATATCTTGGGTATTCCATTCTTGCGCCATGTCCAGCGCCTACACTTGATCCCGGGCAGGGCCGGGGATTCCTCCTCGCAGTCCTCGTCCTTGACCACGGATATAATCACGCCCCCGCAGAGCTACTGGAGGGAGAGGAGGAGGGACATTCCCATACAACCGCGGGCAGAAACGTCGAATGTGGCACGGCTGGTTGCATTCAAAACACACCAGCCAACGACGCCCTTCATATTGCTAAATTTGTTGAGGCTGAGGTGGTGGAGGCAACGCAGGCGACTGAAGAACCAGATGCTCCACTCTAAAATCTCGGTGGAAACGTCCTCCGACTCTTTGATGTCCCCTTCCTCTCGTAAAGTCCTGCCTTCTTCTATTGCTTGGGACAGCTTCCATCATGCCCTCCGCAAATCTCTTACCACTACTCAAGTTATCTGCCTCCAATCTCTTCGCCATGTCGATAATCTGTGCCAAAGTAGCATCCGCTATAAACAAAAGGGCATGCCTTAGGAGATCTCTCAGCCCTTTGTAGAAACGCTTGGCGTATCCTCTATCTTCCAAGTCATATGAGTCCGCGAACCTTACGAGATGCTGGAACTCTCGCTGGTATTCTGTAACCGATTTTGATACCTGCTTCAGTAGTAGAAACCTCTGCTCAAGCTCATCTCGAGCCGATGTAGGAATGAAGTGCTCCAAGAAGACAACCGAGAACATGCTCCAACTTATCTCGGTATACACTCGTCCTTTGAATGTGGAGCTCATGAGTGACTTCCACCACCTCTTAGCATATAGATCCAAGATGAACACCTCCAACGATATAGCCATGTTGGTCGGGCAACGGATCCCCGCCAATAGCTCTTGCACCGTGTCAAGCCATTCCTCCGTGCCTACGGTCGACTCCGTCCCGAGGTAGGCGGGAGGGGAGAGAGCCCGAAAGGTGCTCAGCCAGTTAGTGCCCAGAGCCTGTTGTTGAACCGGAGGCTGCTGCGCCATAAAGGCATCCAGGATGGCGGTGAGCGTCTGCCCCAACACGGATTGTTGAAACTGAGTGGGTATGGAAGGGGCAGGAGTGCCCCCCATCGGCTCAGCGTGTACTGGAATCTACACGTAAAACACAATCGTATGGTCAGGTTGGCCAATCTTAAGGTCAAAGTTTGACAAACTTAATGTCAATTACATATGGGCACACCACTGCTTCTGCTAAGTCAGTTTGTCCGCAAACTGACTAATCGAATGGCGGTGGTACCATTGTTAAATTACTTCTTTAGTGGGGATCGTGGAAAACTGATACCATTTGTAATACCCCCACCCGGATCCTAAAACATGGCACGAAGGGGGGTCTTATGCCCGGAACAGCTGCCTTGCGGTAGCATTAGCACACGGGCTAACATGTACCACAAGATGCCTATTCCGCCGGCTACAACCAATATCAATATAAACATACCAACCCAACCAAAATATAAGCAAGAAGAAGTCAAATCCACACTAAGCATATATGTCCAAATACATCAAATAGGAGAAGCTAAAACAAGCTTCTAAATATCAGAGTACAGCTATAAAATTGCCCAAACGGGCTACATCAAAATCTCAGAACACTCACATCCGTAACCGATGATAGCGACGACATCGTCACATCAGTCCCTATCGTCCTGACCTGGCTGTCCTGCTGCAAAGTCTGTGACTGCTCTACCTGCAGGGTGACCTCCTAAAAAGGAAGATGTATCAACCGTTAGTCGAAAAGACTAAGTGGCTTCACATCCGCTCCCACGGCGACTCCTCGGCACCGGGTAGAGAAAAGTGCAAGGGTACATGTATAATAAATAGTGTAACAGGTACAAGCAGGTGGTAATGGTACAATAAAATTAATAACATTATATTCTAGTAGTTCTACATAAACAATAATAAACTATCAAGTACAAGTATCTACAGCAGGAAAGTAACTTAACTAGTTAAGGATCGGGTTACATAAAAGTAACTCATCGTATAAGACTGCCCATAGAAACTTATATGATGAGGATCTTGTTTGTGCAATGTTATGTATGGTATGTATGCTATGCAATGACTTACCCATGATCACACACATGTAAATGCCACGTCGACACAGACTATAGTTCCCACTATTCGAGCAGGTAGCTAACCTCTCAGGCAACAGCCGTTGTGGCCAGGCGGTGACAGTAGAACGGGCATCTCTACTACTAGGTAGGTATCCACACGACTTCACCTAGGCCTCCGTAGGCCTCAATACTAAGAACACAACAGCGGAGCCCATGCGTACTATGGCCCAGCGTGGTCTCGGGTAGATGTGCACCGAGAACACAGCCCGAACTGGCCTGGTTTGACCCGAAAGGGGCCTCGGAATAAAGCACGAGGACACAGCCCAACCATTCACTTGGATGGAAGGGGCCTCGGGACGTGAACACCGAGGACACAGCCCAACCACCCAAAGTCTAACTGTCAACTCCCGTCGGTGTGACGATTGGCGAGCCCGTACACCTACCACACTATCCTTAACCCAGGATTACGACACCGCGTGGCGACTCACACCGCATGCAAATTCCACATCACCGTGGTATGAAAGGGGCCTCAAAAGTAAGCACGAGGACACAACCCAACCATCCATCTATACCTCATCTCAACTCGAACCCAACTAGTGACGGTCAACACCGCACTTACATCCATCCACAATACTACCCATAGGGAGACTACGCTCTAAGTGTTTGACTACTACATTTCATTCTGACCATCATACATACTCATGGCCATGGTTTGTACTTCTATTTGTCATTCCAAATGGTTTCAACATATTACAAACATGATGCATATTAATAATAATCTACCAATTTGTATCCAGTCATTTCATTCATCATATTATAATCATGGTGCACATTTATAATAATCTATCAATTTTGGCAAGTCATATCATGCAATAGAGCTTGCTCCACAATTCAGTTTTATGAAATCTAATTAACAAGATTTAACATTTATAGCACTACGGTGGTCAGCATAAAATAGTTCATCAAAATCTAGAGTTAATTAGCTACATCGATTCCACCGAATTCAAATTCAAATTATGTAAACCCCAGAATTTAAGTGCAGAATAAATCTGGACAGCAAATTTGACCGGAGATTTCCGAAACTACAGGAATCTGGTGAAAACGTGTAACCCCTCGATGGAATGGTCTTTCCATGTGTTACAACTTTCATACTCAGCCCACAACCCAGATTTGACTGTATCCTATTTGGAATCAGCTTCAAAATCTGCTGCGCACAGAACAACATTTCTGTATGCAAGATTTATCGGACATCATATTCGTTCAGACTTTCCTATGGCTACATATTTCGCATAAAGACGTGCAACCACTCGTTGGAAAGATATTTTCAAGGGCTTCAACTTCTGTGTTTAGGCAAAAGCCTAGATTTGGCCACAGCCTACATGAAAATGGCCGAGAAAATTGCTGCGCGCAGAATATAGATTCTGCATGTATCTTAAAGAGGAATGCACGACCTCGGTTCTGTTGGAACACCCTATTACTAATTTGGGTCAGGATCACTATGTCTTTAGGAAACCTGTTTTTGACCTCTTGTATAGATCTAAAGGTCAACTAGAATTGAGTCTAAGGGTTAGTAGTTAGGTTTGGAATCTGCCCTCAAGACTAAGGTTTTTCAATTTGGAGACTAATTCATATCGTCGAACTCAGTACGACGAATCGTCGAACTCCAATCGACGATCGTCTAGCTCCTTGTGTCTTCTGGCTTGCTTGTCTTTATTTTTGTTTCTGGCTGTGATTGATCTGTGATTAGTTAGGATCTGTAATTAATTTCTATTGTAGGTTACTTTGTGATTAGATAGTTCCTATGATTAGATTTAATATTTGCTTCCCTGTTCACTCAGATTACAATAACTATTGTAAAAAGTTTTTAAGCACCATACTCCATTCACCCCCCTCTAGAGTATTTCAGATCTAGCTGCACTTTCAGGTTCATCTTCCTCTTCAAGTCGATCTTCCACAATCACTACAGAAATTCCTCCTCTCTTATTCACCCTCAAAGGGGCCATGATTCTTCACGAAACCATCTACCCATCATCATATAGAATAAAGGGGAGGTTGAAGAGATCTAAAACTTAGAACACATGTCCTAGCATGGCCATCCCTAGAAAACTCCTTCTCTCCATCAAGACTCTCTTGAGTCGATATATATCCTAAGAAAATAACTAAAGATCTAACACCAAGGGAGAGGGTAGGAAGCTCACCTCATTTCCGGTGTTTCCACTATTTCCGGCCATGGATCGTGTAACTCTTCTCGGCGGCATCTTCTCCTTCACGGCGACTACGGATCTTCTCCTCTAGAACTAGATCTAGTAACTTCCTTCTCTCACAAGAGTTTCTCTCAGAAAATAGGGGATGAAGTGAACATGAAAATGACTAGGGTTTTCATTTCCCTTTTTTTTATGAAAAGTGACACGGGTAGGGACACGCCCGTGTCCTACTTGCACGAAGCGTTACAGACGTTTTCAGTGTCGGTTCATTACTTGACACGGGTAGGGACACGCCCGTGTCCCAACCCGTGTCCACATGACACAGCCGTGTTCCCTGGCCGTGTCCTCCTCAGGATACATCTCAACGAACTTAACTCGACACAAAGACACACGAGTAGGGACACGTCCGTGTCTCTACCCGTGTCATACATTTCATCGATCTCGACAGGTTCTGTCGAGTTATACTCGTCTCACACACACACACACCCATGGGTAGGCCCGTGTCTTGCATCATGGTGTCGACACCAGAGTGTCTACACCTCAACATCTGGGTGTCGACATAGCATGTGTCGTCATACGGTGTCGACACCGGTTCCAGTATGTCGACACAGCATGTGTTGACACATGGTGTCGACACTGGTGTGTCGACACCTTAACCCCAGGGTGTCGACACATTCTGCCGACACATTGACCCTGTGTGTCGGCACAGTGTGTGTCGACATACGGTGTCAACACCAGTGTGTCGACACCTCAACATCAGAGTGTCGACACATTATGTTGACACCTTGACTCTAGTGTGTCAACACCTCGACACCAAAGTGTTGACTAATGACTCGGGAGATACAAATCCTATTCACATGTGCTACCCAGTTGTCAACACTCCCCCGAACCCAAGTCAGCTCTCCTGACCCAAAAACACATACAAGGGGCCTAGTGCGATTCGGGACGTTACATTTAAATACCATACAAACTAATTCGATATTATTACTATAACTTTAGGGTAATGCATGCCTTGAGTTTTTTTTAGGATGCTAGACTCATGTAGGATGTCTAACTTGTTTACTATAGTATTTTCCAATGCGTTTAATTACTTTCCTTCTGGTGTACTCTTGAGCCACTAAGCCGAGGGATACGGCCAATTGCCTAACTTAAATAAACTTCTTCAATAAAATATTTAAATCATATTATTAGTATTGAGTTGGAGTGTTGCCTGAACGTCTGCAGTTATCCCTGCTAATGTGACATCATGACGCGCATTTTTCCCTTACTCTGATATTTCATCGTTGTGGTGAATATGCGGGTTGTGATAGTTGGTATCAGAGCCAGATTTTTCAAGAGGGGCAGTTGGTTTGGTATGTTGGTCGAACAACTTGCCCTCAAGAAAAACTCTTGTCGTGCCATTCATTACATACACACAATGGTATGTCATCAGTAGATCTTGATGGAGGCATTAACACTACACTCGTAGCACAAAAGAAGAAGTATTCGGGGCATATTATGTAGTATGGGATGCATAATATGTGTTTGTATATGGATCCACCATAGGTGGTGACATGTGACGGTTATTTAGTATGGTATGCATAACCACCATCACATGGATGCCCATTAGCACGTTTTACCTTTTTCATTACATACAATATTATGTAGTATGGGATGCATAACATTGTATGTGTACGCCACTCATATATGCATTAAGGCTTTTCTTTAGAATGCATAGCACTGCATACATATCATATCATTGCATAAGCACACGTGTCATGTTAAAGATCTACAGGATGGCATATGTACACTCATGATTTGAAAAAAAAGTGATCATTCACGCACTCATATAATAGGCACAAGAGTCATAAGGATGATGACATTTCCCCCTATGTAGGACATGCCATCATTTATTTTAAATCCAAGAGCAAGCTAGCAGCATGAGCAAGAATCTAAGGTTTTATGTCTGAGCTAAGATGTAAGTCTAGCATATTACGCTAGGTGTTGATAGATCGGTTATTGATTGTTTAGAATGCCACCTAAGCGTCCGGTGACGAGGAGTACTCCCCATTCAGAGGGAGAATCTTCTGGTGCTCAGAGTGAGGCTGTGATAGAGGGATTGCGATAGAGCCATGATGCCCTATCGAGGCAGATGCTGGAGATGCAGTCACAGATTCAGTCGTTGTTGTCAGTCATGGCGAGTCAGTCAGAGAGGGCTCAAGAGCACGCAGTGGATCTAGCTGTTCCCATTCCCCCCGCTCCTCTAGTGCTCCCGGCGGTGTTGCCACCAGAGATGACTTTCATTTTGCACTTTCAAAGGATAGGACCCCCTACGTGTAACACCCCCTCCCCCTTACCAAGGAGGGCTACCGGGTCTTATGCCCAGAACCGCCGTCCTACGGTGGCATTAACACACGTGTTAGTCGACACCGCAACATGGCGATCCTGCCGGCTAATACGATTATTTAACCTGTAGGCCAATAAGAGAAGAAGAAGAGAAGCAGTATATCAATCCACTAGTCCACAAGTTACAAAGTACAGATCATATGTATGAAATGAAAAGTACATAAACATAGTCCACAAAAGAGTACAAAATGAAAGAGTAATAAGGGCTTATGCCCGGTACATCAAAATCAACTCTCTCTCTCAAATAAAAGCGGAAGCTATACTAGTACATCAGAATTCGTCCCACCTGAGGACGCACAGTAGTGGTAGTAGCCTGCTGTAGCGGTATCTGCTCCTCACGTCCTGTCTCCTCGTCGTGCTGGTGCTCCATCTCCACGGGCTCCTAAAAATAGTATGGTCACCGACCATTAGTCAAAAAGACTAAGTCATTTCCTCTGCACCTCGCCCTGCAACTCCTAGGCACCGAGCGGGAGGACGAAGCGGAGGAAAACAAGGGGTAGCAAAAGTGGAAGCAGGTGACAGAAACTAACTAGCAGACACTGGAACGTGGAGTTTGCTGTGGGCGACTGGGTGTACTTAAAGATCAAGCCGTTCAAGGGTGTCTCGCGTGTGCGGCGATTGAAAAAGCTAATCCCGAGGTACCTTGGGTCGTTTGAGGTTCTGGAATGAGTTGGTGAAGCAGCCTATCGGTTGAAACTTTCAGTGGAGCTTAGTGGTTTACATGATGTATTCCATATATCAGTGTTACGGAAGGAGGTGCAAGAGCCTTCGCAAATGATCGCGGTTGATCAAGTGCCGGTGTATAGTAGGTTGACGACAAAGGTCAAACCCGTGCGAATTGAGGACTCGGAGGTCAAGTGGCTACGCAATAAAGAGATCAGGATGGTCAAGGTCCGATGGGACAATTACGGTCGTGAGGAGTTCTCTTGGGAGCGAGAGCAGACTATGCTTGACGAATATCCGGAGTTGTTCCGCTCAGGTACAATTTTAGTTTTGTGCTTATCTTTCCTTTATGAAATTTCGAGGACGAAATTCTTTTAAGAGGGGGAGAGTTGTAACGCCCCGAAACTCAAAAGAACGACGGGAGGCGTTTTGGGCCAAATCTGGAATCTGGCAGGGGGCACACAGCCTGGGACACGGGCGTGTCCCAGGGCGTGTCAGGCTCTAGTCGACGATTTTGCCGCGATGTCGACGAAATTTGGAGTCGACGATCGTCGAGCAGGGAACATGGCCTGAGACACGGGCGTGTCTCATGGCGTGTCGAGCCTGTGTCAACGATCGGCCAGGGAAGTCGACGATTTTCGCTCGACGATGTGTCGAGACAAGGCACAAACCCTAGGACACGGGCGTGTCCAAAGCCGTGTCGGGTGGTCGACGAACTTCGCTCGAGGAAGTGTCGAGACAGTGAACACGGCCTGGAGCCCAGGCGTGTTCGGGTTTGACACGGGCGTGTCAAATAGGACACGGGCGTGTCCAAGACCTGTGTGAGTCTCGGGTTGTTTTCGGGGCTATGTCGATGGGGGCACATGGCCGACCACACAGCCGTGTCAGTTGGAACACGGGTGTGTCGGCTCGAATACGGGAGTGTTGGATGCCCGTGTGTTGTTCCAGACATGTTGGTTTTGACGATGAATGGGGGACAAGGCCCTGGACATGGGCGTGTCGCAGGCCGTGTTCGGCCCATTTTTAGCATTTCAGGCCCGAATCAAGGTCGTTCGTTTCTTTAATTTGGGATCCAACGGCTGGGGGTTGTTCCTGATGGGATATACACGGGATAGGACCCTTGAAACCCTCATTTCTTTTGAGTGGTTCTCTTTCTAAGTCAAGAGAGAGAGGAGAGCAAAGGAGGAAGAAGAACCTTAGATCCGGTCATTGGAGGAGCTTCGAAGCTCCAAATCGCGAGCCGACTTCGGATCTACGGAGGCAAAGAGAGTGCGGTACTTTTCATCCGCTTACATTTACATGGCGCCGAGGAAGAACGCTAGGGTAACGATTCTCTTCTTGAGCATGTGAAGCTCTCCTTCTTTGCATAGGGAGCCCGCTCACGCGAGTTTGCGGTGAGTTGGAGGCATTCCTTCGGGTAGATATGTAAAGTCCCCGTTGTTTAGAGTACGTATTCGATAATGGACATAGGCATGATGTGTGAAGCCTACCGAACATGTTTGTCCGGATCGATGATGTTGCATTGCTTAAATTCCGGAGAAGACTCCGTGTGATTGTTTGTTTTTCGGGTTTTCTACGTGGTAGATTGCAACAGGGAGCCTTGGGGATTAACCCAAAGGTGCACCCGAAAAACTGGGCAGATGCGAGATCTTGCCAACTTGGAGGCATTATAGCCAACTTAAACATAACCGGGTTATGTGATTTTGTGATGGAAACGGGACTCGGGAGAAGTTTGACCCACGCATATGGCTTAAATTGTCGTTACGATGTGAGCACGGGTTAGATGGAACCGTACCCGTTCTATGTCATTCGGTTAGAGTCGTTGGCATAGATGAGGCTATTCGGCGGTGTATGACTTAAATTTACGTGACCCATGCCAAGAAGACAAAATGCTCATATGTTTGGCCGTCAAAGTGGCGGCGGTGAGTCCGGAATGTTTATGGCTTAAATTGACGTGACATTGGCTGGTTCACCAAGAATGTGCCCTGAGAGCACGGGGCGTGTGGCCGTGCGTGCCAATGCCTGTAATGCAATGTATATTTATATACTGCTTGGTTTTGCTAATAAGTGCAGGGAAGGAGCATCGCCGCCCCGAATTGGGGGGCGGTATCGTTATAATTTGGTCAGCATTGCTGACCGTTGCTTTTGTTTGCCACCGTGCAATGGTTTGTTGCTTGCAGGTGCTGCTGGACCAAGCGGTCAATAGCGGGCTAAAGCCCAAATTGCAAAGCCGGCCCTTGAAGGCCTAATTGGAGTGTTTAATTGCTTTTGTTCATGTATGACCGGCCTGCGTGCCGTAGTTTGTAAAACATGTAATTTGAACTGAACCATTATGTAAGGCGTTAAGGCCTGTATTTGTGTATATACTACATTCCTATTTGGTGTTTTAGTGGACATTCATGCTTGTTGCTGGGTTCTTTAATTGCAACTTATAAACTGCTTCCGCTAGAATGCTCTATGTAGGACGTTATGATTGGTTGGATGGTTTTCATTGAGTAACTGCCCGGTCTGTCTGTGGTATATGGCGTCGGGTCCCGGCCGGACCTACTGCTATATTCTATGCGACGGATAGGGGGTGTTACATCTTCGCAAGGTGAGGTGAGTGTATCGGCCGCGATGCCGAAATTTGGTTGGGCGAGTGGCCGGAAAGCTAATGGGTGGATGTGTTCTTGTGCGGAGTGCAATCGGGTGAAACACGGGTATGGAGTGGATGTGGACTGGGCAAGGCGCAATCGCACACACAACTACAAGCATAAGAAAACTATAAACATCCAATTAGATATAGAATAGAACATGTAGTTCATTACAATGTTATATTATTCCATACAACAGAGGAAGGGGAAGAGGAGTAAATCAATAGAGAGTGAAGATCCACCGCAGGTTGTGGCCGGAATAGCGAGTTGTCAATCCGCTTTCGGGCTCAGTCCGAGGAGGCATCCGGTACCAACGAGCTGTCACCTCGAAGGCTTTTGAGTCCGTTCTCTAGGTTGTCTTCTTCTCCAACTCCGGTGGAAACCTTGGAGTTGAGGTCGTCAATGGCCGAGAGCTTCGCCGGAGGGTTTGGAAAGCTTCAGAATAGTCGGCTATGGACTCCCGATGAAGGTGGAGGTGATGGAGCAGGTGGAGAAATAAAATGGCATTTCCCGCGCTCTCCCCGATCGCATAAAATGACGGGCGTTGACTAAATTGCGGAGCAGTCCCTTAAATACAGAGGCAGCAAAAGTAGAGCGCACGATCAGTGGCGCACGACAAGTGGTCGTGCGCACTGTAGGTCGATGATCGTGCTCCATTTCCAATTAAACCTGCAACCTGGATAGAAACATCAGCAGAAATGCGCATGATCAGTGGCGTACGACCGGTGGTCGTGCGCACTGAATCCACTGATCATGCGATTGGCTATGACAGATTTGCAAAAAGCAAGGGGTAAACGTGCACGAGCAGTGGCGCACAACTAGTGGTCGTGCGCACTATGGCCAGTGCTCGTGCGATTACCCGCGCAGAATTAGGAAAAATGAGAATGTAATGCGCTCGATCAGTGGCGCACGACTAGTGGTGGTGCGCAGTAAGTCCAGGGGTCGTGCACAGTGTTCCTGTATTATCGGTGTCTCCCGAGCGGTTCTGGAGAACGCACACGAACCCTGCACCAGTAGAAGAGGCAGATAGGCCACCCAAAAGTGCACACCACATTCCCAAGACACAGCTAAAGAACAAAAAAAACACAGAAACAAATACAGCACACTGAAACGGCCTAAAGTGCACTTAATCATAAAATAGGCACGTAAAAAAATATAAGCAGTTATTGCTCTCAAGTGCAGTGCTAAGACGTTAAAACTGGCCCAGATGAGTCCAAAAATCAGTGTAACATTTGGACTCATCAACGTGACAAATCACGTAAGAGTACTTTTTCATGATGATGACTTGTTCCGCTTTTTTGTACTTTATTTCAGTACTGTTGGTCTTAGGTTGGTTCCCTTTTGGCCTTTGTTTATATGGGCTTATTATTTTAATTTCTGCCACCATTTGTTCCTTCTTGCTGAGGTGTTCTGTCTTTGGAATTCCTCAGGTTCAGAGCAGTAGCAGATAACAGAGCTAGTTTTGGAGTTTCTGGGCGGCAATGTTGGTCGTGGTTGTCACCTCGTCTCAACGAGGTAGTTTGTTGTTTATTTAGTTACTGGTTTAGACATACTTTGCTGTATGTGGGTTCGTGTCAGTTTGTTGATGCCCACAGTATTGTTACTTTTTGATACTTGCTAGCTGCTTAGTTTTTATATATGTGGATGCGGATTGCTTTCTCTCTAGGATGATTTATGCTAGGAATGCACGTTAGGTATTTTCAACTATACAATCTATTACTACTACTTCATGCAGTGCATAATTTAAAAAAAACTCTATCTTGTTATATTTTGAGACCGTAGAAGCTATCCTTACTACTATTATAAATTTAGAGTCTTGCATAGCATGAGTTGTCCTTTGGGGACGTTTATATTCTTGTAGGATGTTTGAGTCAATTTAAACAAGTATTTTTCCGCAGCGTATAACTATATTTTGATTCGTGTACTAAGTGATCAACTAAGCCGAGGGATACGGCTAACTATTGCACTTAGCTGATTTTCCTTAAAATAACTGAAAGAATCTTTCTTCATGTTTTAGTAGGCGTCTGCCTGAGCGTCCGCAGTTATACCCTGCTGACGTGGCATCATGACGCGCATTTTTCCTTACTCTGATAAGTTATATTTTGCGGTGAAAATGTGGGTTGTGACATCCTACCAGAGGTTGAGCCCAAGAGATTTGAAGAGAACAACATAGATCAGTTCTGGATTATTACAATACAAGAGGAATTGAACCAGTTTAACAGGTGTAAGGTCTGGAAGTTTGTTTCCAGACCACAAGGACATAATGTCACTGAAGTCAAGTGGATTTATAGAAATAAACTTGATGAAAATGACATTATAATCAAGAACAAGGCTTGGCTAGTAGCTAAGGGGTACAGACAAGAAGAAGGTATTGACTTTGATCAACCTTTTGCCCCTGTAGCTAGATTGGTAGCTATCAGAATCTTCCTTGCATATTCCAGCGGTAGTGCTACCACCGCGCAGTAGGGGGATAGACTAGAGATTCTTCCCCCAAATCAGGTGTTTTCCTGGAGTCTATATCCAGTACTATCAACACAGACATCTGCATACCCCACGACTCTGAAATCTATGTGATAACCACAGAGTTTCTACAACATACAAAACATACAAACATCACCAATACAGACCAACCTGTACGGATAGGCTTCACACAACATGCCTATTCCGTACTTTGATTATGCATCTAAATGCAAAACTAATGGGGATACACAGATCTACCTGCCGGGAGAACCACTTCCAGGTGTTCATGGAGTGTCTACCCTCTAATGCCAAAAAGAAAGACTTCACATGTCCAAAGAAGATGATATTACCTAAGAAGTTCGCTTTTGTGCTATAGGAGATATTCTAGACGGATGAACACGACCATTGAGGCTTTGCCTCTGTGAATCACGTACTTGGTATAATAATCCTCTTGCATTAATTCTTCCCGTATTTTACCCATCTTTGGGACGCACAAACGATTGTCTTTCCACAACATCTCATTATCAACCTTAAACTGGGCATTTGACCCTTCCGAAGACTCTGCCATGTAGCATTTCATATTGTCATCCAACTCCAAAGCCTAGCGAATCCGGTCGGGGAGGTCATACTGTACCTCTATCCAATGCAAATATGCTTCAGAACTATACCTCATATCAATACAAGAGATCTCTAAGGCTTCCAAGTCTCGAACGAGACATTCGTCATGCATCAATAACCAATTGGCCTGCGCTGGAGATCTACGACTTAATGCATCCACAACCGCATTACCTTTGTCAGGGACATAATGTATTATTAGGGGGAAGTCCCCCAGGAACTCCATCCACCTTCCCTGATGCATATTTAGGACCTTCTAATCCAACAGATACTTCAAGCTCTTATGATCCATATAAATGTCGACCTTCACGCCGTACAAGTAGTGCCTCCAGAGCTTCAACGTGAATATCACGACCGCCATCTCCATGTCATGAACCGGATAATTCCTCTCATGAACCTTCAACTGGCACGAACCATAAGCTATTACTTTCCTGTACTATAATAAAACACAGCCTAAGCCGCTTATTGAAGCATTACTGTAGATCTCATAGCCTTCTGTTCCACATGGAGAGCAAAGAATAGGTTCCGTGGTTAAATGAATTTTCAGTTTTTTAAAAGCTTGCGCGCACGTCGGTGACCAAACAAACTTCTGATCCTTTCTGGTCAGAGTCCTGAGAGGTAACGATATCCTTGAGAAGTTCTCCACGAAGCGCCTGTAGTAGCTGGCAAGTCCCAGAAAACTCCGAAATTCCGTCACTAAAGACAACACAGGCCACTACCGTATCATAACTATCTTTGCTGGATCCACCGCAATACCCTCTCCACAAACAATCTGACCAAGAAACTCTATCGAAGAAAGCCAAAACTCACACTTCAAAACTTGGCATGTAGCTGATTGCTCATCAGGGTCTCCAAAATAATATGCAGATGCTCTACATGGTCAGACTTGGACTGGGAGTATACTAGGATATCATTTATAAATACTATCATGAACCGATCCAAATACTCCCTGAACGTCCGGTTCATCATGTACACAAACACAGATGGCGCATTCGTCAGCCCAAAGGGCATGATTGGAAACTCAAAATGCCCATATCTTGTACTGAACACCGCCTTAGGAATGTCGCTGTCCCTGATTCTCAGGTAAAAATATACAGATTTAAAGTCTAGCATCGAATACACAGTCGACCGAACTAATTGGTCGAACAAATCATCGATCCTCAGAATCGGGTACTTGTTTTTCTCTGTTAGTTTATTCAATTACCGATAATCGATACACAGTCACATACTTCCAACCTTCTTCTTCACAAAGAGGACCGAGGCACTCCAATGTGACGAACTTGGATGCACAAACCCCTACTCTATCAATTCTTGAAGTTGCGCCTTCAATTCCGCCATCTCTCTCGATGCTAAGCGGTAAGGAGACCGAGAAACTTGTTTATCGCCTGGAACCAACTTGATGGTGAAATAGATCTCTCTTTGAGGTGGGGCTCAAGGGAGATCTTTGGGTAAAATGTCGGCAAACTCTGACACCATATCATGACTTCGCTTGGTATATACTTAACTACCAATTTAACCTTCAACACAATAAAGGGCATTATGATGAACTATACGAAAACCATAGACATTAAGATGCGAGAATCCCCTACAACAAATAATGCTCTCTATGCCAAAGAGTAGCACA
Source organism: Platanthera guangdongensis (assembly GCA_039583875.1). Lineage (NCBI taxonomy): Eukaryota > Viridiplantae > Streptophyta > Magnoliopsida > Asparagales > Orchidaceae > Platanthera > Platanthera guangdongensis. The sequence continues at coordinate 133,547,405 of CM077150.1, read as the reverse complement.
AGGCTGTTAGTGTTACCATTGTGATCTGAAAGTCATCAAGTTTGTAGTCTCACTGCCAACGCAGTATGAGCTTATCAGGGCCGCACATAATAATGATTGGAGAAATTGGGTGATTGGATTAGTATGGGTTTACTCATATGATGAGTGGAAAAGACTTAGCTCAGCCAGGCATTGAAAGCTTCAAGTGCGTTGAGATAACTTAACTCTTTCGTCGAGTCAAGTGTTGACTCGTGGAATGATGGCGTTGAGTGTGATGAGTTTACTCACCGATTCGTCGAGTCAAAGTGTTGATTCGACGGGTTTGTCACTTAAGAATTGAGTGCATTGAGTTCACTCAACGATTCGTTGAGTCAAGGAGTTGATTCGACGAGTATGGTTCTTAGACGTTGAGTGTATTGGGTTCACTCAATTCCTTCGTCGAGTTAAAGGTTGACTTGACGAATCTGGCACTTAGGCGTTGAGTGCATTGAGTCCATACAATGCCTTCGTAGAGTCAAATTTTGATTCGACAGGTTTAGCATCGAGAGCATTGAGGTCACTCAACACCATTAGTCGAATATCTTATGGATACTCGACGATTCGTCGAGTATAGTTTGTATACTCGACGATTCATCGAATATGTCATGGATACTCGACGATTTATCGAGACAAGGGTTGTCAGGTCGAAAATGATGTATTCTAAGTCCTGGGTCTGCGAATATTAACCGGTGTTCTGTTTATTCCTTTAGGTATAAATAGAAGTTTTTTAGGGTTTCTCTTTACGAGATTTTGACATGTTGTTTCTCCAAAGCACATGGGCCGCACTGTGCGATATCCTGAGAACTAAAGGCAGACAGAAGTTGTTCCGCCTCCGCCAATCCCATCGCCGTTGCCAAGTTCTGATTCCGAGCAGTATCGCTGCCGCCTCTTCTGTAACGGACCTAGCAGTCCATGAATATGCAGAGATTTCTCTCCCAACCTAGATCTTGTACGATAAGAGTCTACGGGTTCTCCCATTCATGTGTATTTCCTGTCGAGGTGCCGACACTATCCTGCACTAAGGACTGTAGTCACAAAGTGATCGACTGATCTTCTAGAGCATCAAAGTTATGTATAGACTCAATCCCGTAGATGTAATTTTATTTAATGCTCTTTCTTCTTAATACATATCCATTGCTAGATCCGAACTTATTTTTGGGTTTTCTTGTTCTATATTTTCGCTCCGAGCTCAAGTGTTGTGCCATCCTGGAAAAAACCCAACAGTGGTATCGGAGGGATATTTTGGTAATAATCATGGTATCAGAAGTGATAATTCCATGTTGTGTAGATCTGGAAATTTATAAATGTTCTAAATGCCCAAATCTATTCTTGGGATCCTTCCAAGAATGCAAGTGATTTTGCTGTGATATCATAATTGATATCCTTGTTGCCCCTTGACAGTAACCACCCCTCTTGTTGGTTTATGAAACCAAGTATGTTTGATTATTTATCTCACATAGAGAGTCGATCTTGTCTACTGTTTATGTGGTGTTAGTGTTGCTCATGTCCAGTGCATGTAAATCTGAATATTTAGAAGGGTTCTAGATGTTCAGATTTAGCCTAGTTGATCAAGTGTTGAAGATCCTTCTTGTGCACATCTGGGATGCACTTGGATTATGAATGCTGTTAGTTTTATTTTGTGAATATGCACATGGGTTAATTATTGACCATGATTAAGTGTTAATTAATTGTTTTAAAATCCCTTAAGCAATATTAAGTATTCTGATGTCTTCCCATGTGTTGGAACACCCTATTACTGATTTGGGCAAGGATCACTATGTCCTTAGGAAAATTGTTTTGACGTCCTTGTATAGTTTTTAAGATCAATTAGATTGAGTCTAAGGGTTAGAATTTAGGCCTGTAAGCTGCCCCCATGACCCTCAAATCAGATATTCAATTTCAGGAGACTAAGTCATTTTCGTCGAGCTCAGGTCGACGAATCGTCAAACTCAGTTCGACTATCTCTGAGCTCAGTTCAACGAGTCGTCGAACGCCGTTCGACGATCTTCGAGCTCAGATTGACTTTTCTGTCTCTAGCTGTTTTCCCAATCTCTGAGCTCAGGTCGACGATAGTTGAGCTCAGATCGACGATTTCTGTTTCCAGTCTAGTTCCAGTCTCTGAGCTCAGGTCGATGATAGTTGAGCTCAGGTCGACGATTTTCTGGAGAGATCGACGATTCTCAAGATTCAAATTCAGACAGTTATGGAATTCTATCTTATTTATTCCCAGCATTTATTTCAAGGATCTTGTAGCCGTTTCAATTAATCTGGAGCAAGTTTCAAGGGAGATTTAAAGGAATGTTTTCTAGGACTTTCCTCTAGAGACAAAATTCATTTAAGGAAGTCATTAATGAGTGTCTAACGGCTATCTTGGAGATACAGAATCAATTCATTCTTCTCAGATCTAAGGAATAAAAAGAGGATATTATCCTGCTACTCCTAACAGACAAAAAAAAAGAGAACAAAAAAAAAGTCACAGACAAACACACACACAGAATTCATTCAGAACACTCACCACTGAAGGAGATCAACATACAGAAAAGAAGATTTTCTAGATCTCTTTTGACTCAAATGTTCAGAGGCTTCATTCATCAAGACTCCAAACACTACACATTTCAGCAACTGCTGGAATCATCCTTTGCTGGAGATCTCATCTACTGAAGGCCTATCACCCTAGTGCAAAGCTTCTTTTCCTGAACAACTTCCAGATCTTAGGGGGAGCTTTGACAACATCATCCACTAGTCTTCTCTCTGATTGTTGACAGTGAAGAATATCTCACCTCTTTCCTTTTCTGCTGTAAAAGAGTTTCTCAAAACTCCCTTCAAAAGTTTTGTATTGGTTTCTAAGACCTTGTCAAAACTCAGTGGTGGCAAGACACCTGATCAAAAAATCAAGTTTGGTTTTTGAGCATCTTATCAAAATCTCATTGGTGCCCAGGACACCTGATCAACTAATCCTGCAGTGGATTCCTACCTAGGGTGGTAGAAGAGTGGATGTACCCAGATTGATTGGGGAACCACTATAGCTCCTTGTGTCTTCTGGTTGCTATATTTTGTTTGCTGTGTGCTGTATTTTTGTTTCTTGCTTTCATAATATTTATTTAATACAAGCACCTTACACATATATTTAAATTAAGTCTTCCACTACAAAATAATTTTTTAACTTGAAAATTATTTTAATATACTCTATTCACCCCCCCTCTAGAGTTAAGGTAGATCTTATCCCCACTTTCAATTGGTATCAAAGCCAGGTTGGTTAATAACACCAGGTTGGTTAACATAGCACACCTTGTTGGTTGTTATTCAACTAAATCTTCATCAGATTAGTTGTTCCTACAGGCTAACACCTGAACCAAAAGATCTCTGATAAGATCAATCTTTTATAGAGGGTTTTTATTTTTATTATTTGTATTATATTTATCTTTATATAAAACCATGGCACAAAACAAAGATTATGCTAGCACCAGACCTCCAGTGTGCAATCTATCTAAGTTTGCACTTTGGAAGGCAAGGATAAGATTGTACATGAATTCTATTGATGAAGATATCTTTAATTCTGTTTTGACAGTGTGTCCAAGACCCCCAGCAAATATAAGTACAAGTGCTATTCCACCTCCTTCAGGAACAGATGCATAAATCAAAAAATGGAAAGTTGCAGATGCCAAAGCAATGAACATTTTGGCACAAACCATGTCTGATGAAATATTTCAAAAAGTAGCTGAATGCAACTCAGCAAAAGAGATATGAGACAAACTATCTGAAATAGTGTCAGGATCTGTAGATGAAAGGAAAGATAGAATATCCCATCTCATAACTCATTATGAGAACTTCAAGAAAGGAGAAACTGAGTCAGTTGCTGATATGTATAACAGACTCAGTCTTATAGTCAATGAACTGAAAACTTTGGACAAGGAGATCTCATTGACTGAACTCAATGACAAAATCCTAATGTGCTTCCCCAGCACTTGGGACTCAAGGATCTGGCCAATCAAGGATGCCAGAAGCCTAAATGAGATCACCACTGAGGCTCTTTTGGGCACGCTCAAGTCTTATGAGCTGCTCATCAAGAACAGAGAAGAAGAGCAGAAGGTTGCTTCACTAGCAATCAGAAAAGAGAAATCAATAACATTCAAAGCTATTGAAGATCAGCCTGAAGACAAGGTCACAGGCAATGAAGAGCTGCTAAGCTTACTGGCCAAAAGATTTTATAAAATGGCCAGGAAGGATTTCAGGAAAAATTCATTCAGAGGGCATGAAAAGCCAAGGTATGATAAGTCCAATAACAAAGAAATTATTTGTTTTGGATGTAGAAAATCAGGCCACATTGTGCCTGACTATCCAGAAAATCAGAATAAGGACAAGAAGGACAGGAAAGAAAGGAGAAGAGACAAAGACTTCAGGAAAAATAGCAATGACAAACCCTCCCCCAGCAAGAACAAACATACCAGGAAGGGGTTTGTAGCTGAAACCTGGAGTGAAACAGAAGAAGAATCAGAAACTTCATCCAGCTCAAGTGATGATGAAGATGATGCTGAAGAAAAGGAGTTCTGTATGATGGCTATCAATGCCTCTCAACACAATACTGATGCAGAACAAGAGTCAGAGTCTGAATCAGAAACTCAATCTGAAGAGGATCAGGTAATAGACTCATTTGATTTTAATTCAGAGGACTTCAAATGTGAATTTAAGGCACTTTGTTTAGATCTATTAAAATCTGAGAAAGAAACTATTTCTCTCAGAAATCAACTGTCTGAACAAAGCACCTTAATATCAGATAACCTCAAACTCTCTGAGGAGTTGGAATGCTGTAGGGGGCAGATAGCCTCACTGAAAAGTGAACTATTAGAGGCCAAGAAGTTTGAAGAATCCCTCAATGGGAGAAGTATCAAACTAATGGACATCACAAGCACAGTGAACTCAAGATTCAATAGTACACTGGGCTTGGGTGCTTCATCTAGCCAACCTATAGTATTAACAACCCCAATCAAGTTTATCTCAGATAAAGGTAAGGGGGTTATAGAGGTGGCTAGGAAGAATTCTGATTTACCTAAGAAAACAAAAGTTCAACAGAAAACGTCGAACGTAGCTCGACGATCGCCGAATGGGGCTCAACGATCTCAGGCTGAATCGTCAAACTCAGATTGACGATCTCTGAACCCTGAACTCTGGCATAGTTGATCTTTGAACGGAGCTCGATGATCTCACCAAAAATCGTCGAACTCAGCTCAGAGATCGTCGAACAGAGCTTAGAGTTTTGAAAAAACTTTCAAAGCTAAATCAAACTTCAATCCTAGAGATCCTACATCTCAGATGTTTAACCCTAATACTGAATGGATAATACCTCATAGGAGATATCATCCTAAAGGTTATAAGAGTCAACCAGGGATGTCTTTTATTTCAGAATTTAAAGTTTATCAACTTAGGCCTAAGGTAAACTGGGTCAAAAACAAAAAAATTGTTTCATGTGTAGGTGAAGACCTATCCAACATCAAACCAGCAATGGTATCTGGATTGTGGGTGCTCAAAGCACAGGATAGGAAACAAGGAGAATTTCACATACTTCAAAGCCAAACTTGGACCCAAAGTAATAGTTGGTGATTCAAATTTTGGACAAACAAAAGGATATGGTGCAGTCCAGATTGGCTCAGTCACATTCAAGAAAGTAGCTTATGTGGAAGGACTGAAGCACAACTTAATCAGCATCAGTCAACTGTGTGATGAAGGCTACCAAGTGACTTTCAACAAATCCTCATGCAAAATCAAATCAGAGGACAACACAACTGTGTTGACAGGTAAAAGGAAAGGTAACATTTATCTTGTAGATTTTCTTTCAACTAAGGTAGATATATACTTGTTCAATTCCATTTGTAGACCTAATGAACTATGGCATAAAAGATTAGGATATATAAACCTTAGAACCATTGCTAGGCTATCCAAGGACAACCTTGTTAGAGGACTACCATTTGGCCCTTACAAGAAGGAAGGACTTTGCAGCGCTTGTCAATTAGGCAAGCAAACCAAAAATAGCTTCAAGTCACTTAATAAGAGTGATTCACCTAAGATTTTGTATCTGTTACACATGGATCTCTTTGGACCCATTACAGTACAAAGCTTAGGAGGGAAAACTTATACTTTAGTAGTTGTAGATGACTTCTCTTGATTCACATGGGTGTTCTATCTAAAGAAGAAGTCTGATAACTTTAAGTGTTTGACAGAGTTTCTCAAATGCATACAGAGTGAGTTCAATACTCACATTGCCCTGATCAGAAGTGATCATGGGACAGAGTTTGATTCTCTTCTTATGCAAGAGTTCTGTCAGAGTGAAGGGATCATGCACACTTTCTCAGCTCCTAGAACTCCTCAACAAAATGGGGAAGCTGAAAGGAAAAAATAGAACCCTTATTAAATCTGCTACTACATTGTTGTCAGATGCTCACCTTCCTTTATTCTTTTGGGCAGAGGCAGTGAACACCTCCAACTATGTGTTGAATATAAGTTTGATACATAAGTTGAAGGGCAAGACTCCCTATGAATTACTCAAAGGGAAGAAACCTAAAGTAGATTATTTTAAAATTTTTGGTTGCATTTGTTACATTCACAATAGTGACAAGAAATACATAGCAAAATTTCAAGCTAAAGCTGATGAAGGAGTGTTTCTGGGATACTCCATGATCAATAAAGCTTATACGGTGTATAACAAATCTACTCTTAAAATTGAAGAATCCGTTCATGTATCCTTTGATGAATCTAACATGTCTTTTAAGGAGAAGAATGCTTCTACCATAGAATCTTTGCAGGTACACTCTCTTACTGAAAATTTGGACAGGTTACATATTAAACAAAAGGATGAAAGCAGAGAAGATGAAGAAGATATTCAACATCTTGGAGAGAATCTTCTTGAAGAGCCAGTTGTTGTTCCCCAAGAGGAAACAACAATACAGGTTGGTGAACAATCAACACCCCCTATTGATTTAGTAACATCAAGAGACCATCCAATCTCACAAGTGATTGGAGACATCTCAGCTAGTGTGCAAACCAGAAATCAGGTCAAGAAAAACCTGATGCACACCTACTTTCTTTCTCAAATTGAGCCTCAATCCATTCAAGATGGAGAACAAGATCCACACTGGATCATTTTAATGCAAGAGGAATTACATCAATTTGAAAGGAACAAAATTTGGGAACTAGTGCCAAGGCCAAAGGGTCACTCCATTGTTTGAACAAAATGGGTGTTCAGAAATAAATTGGATGATCAAGGAGTCATTGTAAGGAACAAGGCAAGGCTAGTTTCTCAAGGATACTCTCAAGAAGAAGGGATAGACTATGACCAGACCTTTGCACCAGTTGCAAGGTTAGAGGCCATAAGAATCTTCTTAGCTTATGCAGCACACAAAGGATTCAAAGTATATCAAATGGATATAAAGAGTGCTTTTCTCAATGGAGACATCAAGGAAGAAGTCTATGTTAGACAGCCACCAGGTTTTATTTCTCCTACTCATCCTGATCATGTTTTCAAATTGCATAAAGCATTATATGGTCTAAAGCAAGCTCCTAGAACATGGTATGAGACCCTAGCATACTTTCTTCTGAAAAATGATTTTATAAGGGGTAGAGTAGACCAAACTCTTTTTATTAGAACCCATAAGTCCAATACCTTACTAGTATAAATCTATGTAGATGACATCATCTTTGGTTCTACTGATTCAAATCTGTGCAAAAGGTTTTCCAACCCAATGCATTCTAAATTTGAAATGAGTAGCATGAGTAAGCTTTCCTTCTTTCTAGGATTGCAAGTCAAACAGCATGCTGAAGGCATATTCATCTCTCAAACCAAGTATGCAAAAGAACTGGTTAAGAAATTTGGTATGTCTGAAGCATCATGCATGAAAACACCTATGCCTACTAATGTTGTATTAGATGCTGATGAACATTGGAAACCTGTTGATCAGACAAAATATAGAGCAATGATTGGCTATTTATTGTAACTTACAGCTAGTAGACCTGACATAATGTTTGCTACATGCATATGTGCTAGATTCTAAGTGAGCCCTAGAGAGTCACACTTAACCTTAGTAAAAAGGATTCTTAGGTATGTGAAAAGTTGTCCAAATCTAGGTCTCTGTATCCAAAAGACTCAACATTTGACTTAACTGGATTTTCAGATGCTGATTATGCTGGATGCAGAATAGACAGGAAAAGCACCAGTGGAACTTGCCAGTTTCTTGGTGACAGAATTGTCTCCTGGTTTTGCAAGAAATAAACATCTGTGTACACATCAACTGCTGAAGCTGAATATATGGCAGCAGGTAGTTGTTGCTCACAGATCTTGTGGATTCAAAATCAGCTCCTAGACTATGGCTACAACTTAGAGAAGTCAAAAATATTCTGTGATAACACTAGTGCTATTTCTATAACACAAAATCCAGTCCTCCATAGTCGGACAAAACATATAGAAATTAGGCATCACTTTTTAAGGGACAATGTTAAGAAAAATAAAATTGAACTTCAATATATCCCAACAGACTTGCAAAGGGGAGATATTTTCACCAAACCATTAGATGAAAAGAAACATACATTCTTCCTGAATCATTTAGGAATGTTAGATGCAGGAAGCTTAAAATAAGATCCAAGATTTTAAAACTCTAAAATTGACTAAGACTAGGCAAACAATTTGATTTTTCTAGTGTCTATAGGTTGTTTCTGGTCTCTGAACTGCGCTCGACACGGAGTTCAACGATCTTTCCTTTACTGCATCGAACCCTAATATAAAATTCATTTTTCGGCCATCATTATCCCTTTGCGCTTTCATACTCTCTGCAGAATTTCCCTTTCCATCCAAAATTTTCTACACTTGGTCTTTTGTTTGTTCATTTTTGCAGGTAAAAATGGCCGTTTCTGTTGCAGTTTTGACAGCAATGAAATTTGACACTGGATTCGATATCGATATGGACTCGTTTGAGAACAGTGATCAGATTTTCAAGGATATTCTGGCTTTATTCAAAGATCAACAGCTAGTACACATCATGACCACAAGGATAAAACCGACTGCAGATGAAATCAAAGAATGGGTGTATACTGCTCACAATCAAGATCAAAATACAGTGATTGGAACTATATCAGGAAATCAGGTATCTCTTACTCCTGCTATATTAACAGAAGTTTTTCAATTAAGTACTGGTCAAGATTCTCTTGAGTTGTCTGGAGAAGAGTTTGCAAGTATGCTTGATAGGATGGGTCATTCAGCAGCAAACCCTAACAAGCTGCTTAAGAAAAATCTATCAGTGGAATACAGGTTTCTAGCAGATGTTGTTGGAAAGGTCCTGTTAGCAAAAAATTCTGCCCATGATACCATATCCAGGTATCAATTATGTTTAGTGGGTGCTTTGGTGGATAAGAAACAGTTGAACTGGGGAGAAGTTTTCTTTGACCTAATTAAGAAGAAAGTGAATAAGAACTTTGTCAATTTTGGACGGATTCTAGGACCATTTCTTGATAGCAGATGCCCTGAGCTGCTTATTTCAAGTGGGATGCATATCAATGCCTCTAAGATGTAAACCTGTGCCATTTCTGGCAAATGGGACAGGCAAATTGCAAAGCCAAGCAGAGCCTCTGCAGTCATCTCATCTTCAGGCACTAGGACTGATCCAGTCACTTACCCTTAGGCAACAGCCCCATCAAAAGAACCGCCTGCCTCCTCATCTCCACCTTCTCCATCTACTGTTCCCTCAATAATTATCACATCCACCATAACCATCTCAATTTCATCCCCCATATCCATTCCATCTCCAAACTCCATTCCATCACCAACACCAATATCCACTGAAGATCTTTTCCATCCATTACATCATTATCCACACATAACCATTGACTTATAATCTCACCTTTCATCCTTCACTCTCTTAGATGATTCCTATATGGATGACTCTCACTCCTCACCCCTTGAGCCACCATCTTCTTCTACATCATATCAACAACTACTACAAGAAATCATTGCTCAACCATCCTTCAATCCATCTATCTCCATTCCATTAACTTCCATCTCCACCATTCCTATATCTCAACCATCAATTCTACCATCCACATCTACAGCTCCTCCTACATCCATCTTTGCCACACTCATCTCTACCTCTACTCAAGCACCACTTGAGCAAGTAGATCTCTCAGCCATAGCAGATAAACTCTATGAGATGTTAGCTCCAAGGCTATCACTCCTGCTGGAGACCTCCCTGGCTACACTTCTGAAATCAGTTCAGGAGTTATCTGACAGGCTTTCTTCCCTATATCCTCATCAGGCAATCCCTTCTGTTGGGTGCCTTGATCCAGTAACTACTGAATCTAGGCAGGGGGAGATGCCATATGAAGTAGAGAGATTGCGTGCTTCAGAGATTCCAGTTCCAGCTCCAATTCCAGTTATAACAGTTGACCTCAGGTCACTGCTGTCAGAGTTTGATACTGTTTACCTCAGTTGTCTTCCAGATCAGAAAGGTGAAGATCTTACTAAGGCCATTGTGCCTATTTCTAGCTGTGAGCTCAGCATAATATCTTCTTATATAAATTCTCTCAAGGCTGTGGATAGTGCTCCTTCAGTTTCTGTTGTTCCTACTGCTGCTGATGCTGTTTTAATTTCTGATGATGTGCTTATGACAGAGGCTAATGACTCTGAGCCTGCTGATTCTGTTGTTATCATTTATGAATCTGTTGTTCCAGTTACATCTGTTAGTGCTATTTTTGTTACTGCTGCTGCTGTTGTTTCTTTTGTTCAATCCCAACAGCAAAGAGATCACATCAAAAGGATTAATGACCTATATGACAATCCACAGAGCTCAGATAGTGATCAATTTAGAAGTGATTCTGATGATTCCTCTGCAACCATTGCAAGAAAGAGGAAAGCTAGAAGCAAGGCCCTAAAGAAAGTTCCCCGGGAGAAAATTAACAATGTAAATGATATTCCATACTATATTTTGCATGATTGTCCAATCTCAGAACCATGGATGCAATTTTCCAGGAATCAACTAAAGGCAATGAAGAAAAAGAGGAAATATGATAAAGGATCATCTCACTTCAATCCTCCCCCTCCTTCACCAGATGCAGGTACTGGTGGAAGTTCTGCTTATCAGTCATCTGTTGCTAAAAGTCAAAGCACCTCTCAGTTTCAAGGAAGATCTCAATCAAGAGGATGTCAATCAAGAGGCTACCAGTCCAGAAGAGGACAGTATAGGGGAAATCAAAGAGAATTCAGAGTTTATTCCAAAGGTTATTCTAGGCAGCATCCTTATCATAGGGAAGGACAAGGTCCCATTGACACTACATCTGGTCCTTTCCCTTATAAGTTAAGAGATCCAGTTGCTTCCAGAGCTCCTCCTAATGATTCATCAAAAAGATATGAACCTCCTGTTCCATTTGAAGACCAAGAGAATAATCCTACTTCTTGGACAACAAGAATGAAAGAGTTGGTTGCACTAGTTCAAATTAAAAAGGCAAGAGAACAAGGAAGAGATACATCAAATTTCACCACTCTATCAGAACAGAGAAAGAAAGAACTTGAAAGATATTCTTCCAGCAAATTCTTTGACTCAGAAAGCTATATGAAGCTGCACCCAGAAGCTGTAGTCCCCAGGAAAAAACATCAAACTTTTCTAGGTGCAGATGATGACAGAAGATCCAAGAAAGAAGCTCTTAACCCTAACAGAGAAATAGTTCTCAAAAAGACCAAGGAAAAGGAATGATTATGTAAGTTGACAGTGTTATCTATTCTGACTTTCTGATGTGATTTTATTTGTGTTTCTACAATGTTGTTTTTGATTTTATATCTGCATTGTATGCTTTTATTTCCTATGTCATGTAAATAGTAATCCTAAACCAAATAGGGGGAGATTGTTGGAACACCCTATTACTGCTTTGGGCAGGGATCACTATGTCCTTAGGAAAATTGTTTTGACCTCCTTGTATAGTTTTTAAGGTCAATTAGATTGAGCCTAAGGGTTAGAATTTAGGCTTGTAAGCTGCCCCCAAGACCCTCAGATCAGATATTCAATTTTATGAGACTAAGTCATTTTTGTCGAGCTCAGGTCGACGAATCGTCGAACTCAGTTCGACTATCTCTGAGCTTAGTTCAACGAGTCGTCGAACACCGTTCGATGATCTTCGAGTTCAGATCGATGTTTCTGTCTCTAGCTGTTTTCCCAGTCTCTGAGCTCAGGTCGACGATAGTTGAGCTCAGATCGACGATTTCTGTCTCCAGTCTAGTTCCAGTCTCTGAGCTCAGGTCGAGGATAGTTGAGCTCAGGTTGACGATTTTCTGGAGAGATCGACGATTCTCAAGATTCAAATTTAGACAGTTATGGAATTCTATCTTATTTATTCCCAGCATTTATTTCAAGGATCTTGTAGCCGTTTCAATTAATCTGGAGCAATTTTCAAGGAAGTTTTAAAGGAATGTTTTCTAGGACTTTCCTCCAGAGACAAAATTCATTTAAGGAAGTCATTAATGAGTGGATAACGACTATCTTGGAGACAGAGAATCAATTCATTCTTCTCAGATCTAAGGAATAAAAAGAGGATATTATCCTGCTACTCCTAATAGACAAAAAAAAGAGAACAAAAAAAAAGTCACAGACTGACACACAGACAGAATTCATTCAGAACACTCACCACTGAAGGAGATCAACATACAGAAAAGGCGATTTTCTAGATCTCTTTTGACTGAAGTGTTCAGAGGCTTCATACATCAAGAATCCAGACACTACACATTTCAGCAACTGCTGGAGTCATCCTTTGCTGGAGATCTCATCTACTGAAGGCCTATCACCCTAGTGCAAAGCTTCATTTCCTGAACAACTTCCAGATCTTAGGGGGAGCTTTGACAACATCATCCACTAGTCTTCTCTCTGATTTTTGACAGAGAAGAACATCTAACCTCTTTCCTTTTCTGCAGTAAAAGGGTTTCTCAAAACTCCCTTCAAAAGTTTTGTGCTGGTTTCTGAGACCTTGTCAAAACTCAGTGGTGGAAAGACACCTGATCAAAAAATCTAGTTTGGTTTTTGAGCAACTTATCAAAAGCTCATTGATGCGCAGGACACTTGATCAACTCATTCTGTAGTGGATTCCTACCTAGGGTGGTAGAAGAGTGGATGTACCCAAATTGATTGGGGAACCACTGTAGCTCCTTGTGTCTTCTGGTTGCTATATTTTATTTGCTGTGTGCTGTGTTTTTATTTCTTGCTTTCATAATATTTATTTACTGCAAGCACCTTACACATATATTTAAATTAAGTCTTCCACTGCAAAATATTTTTTTAACTTGAAAATTATTTTAATATACTCTATTCACCCCCACCCCCCTCTAGAGTTAAGGTAGATCTTATCCCCACTTTCACCATGGATGACACACTTCCTATCTCGGTCGATGAAGTGTGGGCTTGCCAAAGCAAGGTGCATTAATCTATCTTGGTAAGAGCGTGAACGGATTATTGTGATATCCGATTATTGACATTGGGTCAAACTTAACTGGGTGACCTCAAAGGTTGAGTGCGCAGAGGCATAGGGTTGACATGCACCATATGATGGATGCGAATATAGAGTTATTCACTAGCCATACAGGAATTGCATTATGATGCAATTGGTAAGAGTTGCCTACCTAAATAACTGCATTGTGGGAGAAAAGCTAAAGTTGACTCATAGTGTTGGTGAAATATGGATCTTGTCCACTAAGAGAGTTACTCGCATAAACTCTTCAAATTGATATCGAGGGTTATCTGTTTGATAAAAATTGTGGGATTTATTATGATTAAAGTCCTTATTGGAGAAGAAAATATATTTTGAAATATAGTATTGATTTTACTTTACTGAATCCTTGCAGAATATCCATGGAAAGTGGCTCGCACACCACCCTGTCCCTCAGAGCCATCCTTTAGAAGGAGAAGCTGAGTGGTACGAATTATTTGGAGTAGTACAGGAAACTGAGAATTATTCTCAGGCAAGAGCGCAAGCTCTATGTATTGTAAGAGGAATCCCCAGAAGTGCCTGCCAGGAATGCATCCCGTTCCGATAAGGGTGCCTATAATAAATATCTTGACGACTCCTTATACGTCGAATGTCTCATGCTGTAAACCATGAACTCTGAGCTCCATAAGCAACTTGAAAACATGGGTTGCAAGGAAATTGACGAGCATCTCTAGAAAATGCTTTAAGGGCAGGCTCGTCAAGAGAGGTTTGACATCACTAATGCTGTGTTCCATTGTAAGATGGGAGCTTGGGACCTATTACAGACTCACGTACCCAAGATGTTTGGGTATATGGAGAACCTTGAGAGACTAGGCTTCCCTCTAGGAAAACGAGTTCGCTAGAGACTTGATCTTGCAATCATTGTTGGACAGTTATGAGCAGTTTGCCTTGAACTATAACATGAATGAAATAGACAAGACACTACCCGAGCTCCTATGCATGTTGCGAACTACCGAGATCAATATGAACAAGGCCAAGCCTGCTAGCACCATACTGATTGTGTAAAAATAAAAGGGCAAGGCCAAGTGATTCAAGAAGATGAAGTTAGGACTTAAGTCTACTCTGGAGCCCAAGTCTTTAGCACTGAAGAAGAAAGGCTCTGCGAAAGAAGGGAAATGACACCACTATGGCAAGGATGGTTATTGGAGGAGGAATTGTCCTTCGTACATTGAGGGTCAGCACAAGATGAAGGGAGATATTAAATCTTCCTTGGTCATGTTGTTAGTGTAGAAGGGATAGCGGTGGATCCGGCGAAGATAGTGGCGATACGGGAGTGGCCTGTATTGACTACAGTGGCAGAAGTCCGGAGCTTTTTGGGGCTTGCCGGCTACTACAGACACTTCATAGAGAACTTCTCGCGGATAGCGCTACCACTCACGATGTTGACAAGGAAGGATCAAAAGTTTGTGTGGTCGCTGGAGTGCGAGCAGGCTTTTGAAGAGTTGAAGAGGCGGTTGACCACGGTGCCTATTTTATGTTTTGACGGGATCTGCCTCCCTTCAGCGAGCTCCAAGGGCCTGGCTCGCCACCCTTCTGCCGATGCCGAGCTGAATTAGCTAGCCCGGACTTGCCTATGCCGATCTCTCCTCTCTTAATCTTAGAAGAATAGGCAAGCTGGTTAGACACTATCTGGAGAGTGTCGGACTTCCCCAAGTGACTTCCAGCCCTATCAGCTAGGTGAGAGCCCGACAACGGGATTTGCTCGGCTTCCGGGGTTGACACCGAGTGACATCCAGCCCTGTCAGCTAGGTGAGAGCCTGACAGCGGGATCTGCTCGGGGTCCAAAGCTGACGCCATTGAGTGACATCCAGCCCTGTCATCTAGGTGAGAGCCTGACAACAGGATCTGCTCTGGGTCTAAGGTTGACACCGAGTGACTTCCAGCCCTGCCAGCTAGGTGAGAGCCTGAAAGAGGGATCTGCTCGGGCTCTAAGGATGACAATGAGTGACTTCTAGCCCTACCAGCTAGGTGAGAACCTGACAGCTAGATCTCCTCGGGGTCTAAGCATTGACATCATCGAGTGACATTCAACCCTATCAGCTAGGTGAGAGCCTGACACCAGGATCTGCTCAGGGTCTAAGGATGACACCGAGTGACTTCCAGCCCTGCCAGCTAGGTGAGAGCCTGACAACGGGATCTGCTCGGGGACCAAGGATGACACCGAGTGACTTCTATCCCAGCCATCTAGGTGAGAGCCTGACAGCGGGATCTACTCGGGGTCCAATGGTTGACACTATCGAGTGACATCTAGCCCTGTCAGCTATGTGAGAGCTGGACAGTAGGATCTGCTCGGGGTCTAAGGATGACATCGAGTGAATTCCAGCCCTACCAGCTATATGAGAGCCTGATAACAGGATCTGCTCGGGGTCCAATGGTTAACACCATAAGGTTACATCCAGCCCTGTCAGCTAGGTGAGTGCCTGACAGCGGGATCTACTCGGGGTCTAAGGATGACACCGAGTGACTTCCAGCCCTGCCAGCTAGGTGAGAGCCTGACAGCGGGATCTGCTCGGGGTCCAAGGGTTGACACCATCGAGTGGCATCAAGCCCTGTCAGCTAGGTGAGAGCCTGACAGCGGGATCTGCTTGGGGTCTAAGGATGACACCGAGTAACTTCCAGCCCTGCCAGATAGGTGAGAGCCTAACATCGGGATCTGCTCGGTGTCTAAGCGTTCACACCATCTAGTGACATCCAACCCTGTCAGCTAGGTGAGAGCCTAACAGCGGGATCTGCTCGGGGTCTAAGGATGACACCGAGTGTATTCCAGCCCTGCCAGCTAGGTGAGAGCCTGACAGCAGGATCTGCTCGGGGTCCAAGGGCTGACATCAACGAATGACATCCAGCCCTGTCAGCTAGGTGAGAGCATGACAATGGGATCAGCTCGGGGTCTAAGGATGACACCGAGTAACTTCCAGCCCTGCCAGCTAGGTGAGAGCCTAACAGCGGGATCTACTCGGGGTCGAAGGGTTGACACCATTGAGTGGCATCCAGCCATGTCAGCTAGGTGAGAGCCTGACAGCGGGATCTGCTCGGGGGCTAAGAATGATACCGAGTGACTTCCAGCCCTGCCTGCTAGGTTAGAGCCTGACAACGGGATCTGCTTGTGGTCCAGTCAAATGAATACATTATATCTTACGAATTACCACATCAGAGTTGACATATCAAGAGATTTCATTAAGAATAAAACACCACTTACATGTCTTAAGGATAAAAACATTTCAAGTCATCATCGTTCCAGGTGAGACTTAGGGTCTCGCCCTCCACATTTCGGAGTCGATATCATCCTGACCTCAGTGCCTCCTTTACAATGAATGGGCCTTCCCAGCTGGGGTTGAGCTTCCCCACGGTTGCTGACATTCTCGCTGCATCCACTTTCTTTAGCAACAAGTCCCCTTACACAAACTGTTTGACTCTGACGTGCTTGTCAAAGTACTTGGCCATCCTTCTCTTCACATCTTCCTACCGGATGGTGGAAAGATCACGCAGCTACTCCACCATATCCAGGTAGAGCCTCAACTCTTCCCCATTCTCGTCTTGCCATTCTTCCCTGCCTTCCCAGGCTGCGGCGACTTGAAGCATTTGAACTTCAAATTCCAGGGGGAGTACTGCTTCGCATTCATGGGAGAGCCTGAAATACTGGAGGTCTGGTGCTTGCATAGTCTTTGTTCTGTGCCATGATGTGTGACTATAAATCTAATGGAAATGAAAAGACAGATCTAACTCAGGATCTTTGGTTCAAGGGTTAGCTTGTATAATTAAGGAAATCTCGCTCTAATACCAATTGAAAGTGATGTGTTAGATCTGAAATACTCTTAAGGGGGAGGGTGAATAGAGTATTCTTAAATCCTTAAAAATCTTATATAGCTTTTGCTGTAACTGTGAAAGTGCATAAACAACTTAATAAAATATAAATACAACAATCCTAGAAAGCACAAACACAGCAAGAACAAAAGAAGGGGCAACCAGACAACACAAGAAAGTTATAGTGGCTCCCGAACCTGGGTACACCACTCTTCTACCACCCTGGTAGGAATCCACTCAGATTTTTGATCATGTGCCTAACACCAATGAGCTTTTGATCAGGTGCTCAAAAACCAAACCTCAAGTCTTTTGGTCAGGTGACTTGCAACCAAGAATGACTTTGGAAGGGAGTTATAACCTTTTATATAGTGGGGGGTGAGAGATGATATGGTCTTCTCTTTCTCAATGTACAACTGAGAAGACTTGTGGATGTGACAGGATAAAAATTATGGTTAGCTTGTGGACCTCGAAATTATGTTTAAAAACTCACAAAACATAACTCCTAAATTTCAAGTAAAAACCGAAGCATGTTGAATATGAATAGTCATATAATAACTAAGTCAATCAATGAGAGTAGAAAACATCAAACACGTGTAAGTGAAAGTCCAAAACAGAAAAATCATCTTCATTTGCAACCTCAAGTAACTCCCAATTTAAAATCAAATGAATGTAAATTTCCTTCAAATAATCAATACACTACTACTCTTTATGTTAAGCAACATAATCTTAACCCAGAGAACAATTTCAACATATCTAAACCTGAAATGCAATATTATTCAACTGAAGTTCATGATATAAAGACTTGTAGAAATCTACATGGAAATTTACAACACAAAAACAATATCAATCCAAAGAATGAATGGAGTCCCAAAATTAAAAATGACAGACCTATTACACTTTAAAGGGCACATTCATTATTATCTCCTCACGGTTTATCACACTATATTTGGGTACCCAAAGGAACCACAACACTTGGTTCCTTTTGGATACATAAATATCTTATACATTAGTATCCACTATTGCGTGAAGTAGAAACTATTCAAACCAAAATTACTCTACAATCTACTTCACGATATGCATAATGTTTTTTTTCTATTTTTGTTGTTGTTTTTTATTTTGTTTTTGCATTTGTTTATTTTTGCTTGTGTATTTTTTCTTAAGCCAACATGCCATGAACACTTTAGATATATTTTGGCTATACGACTTTCTCATATTAAAATTAATGATAAATCAGTCTAACTGAACAAATTGGAAAATAAGTCATATCATTTCAAAGTGGCCATAATTTACCTTTTTATCATAAATCTATCACGCTGTCTTAGTATGCCTGCAATCATTCACATATTATGTATGTCTCACAATAGTGGCGGCGTAGGTGTGTGTGCTTTAGAAACGCTAACTTGTAAACCACGTTTTGTCCTTAACCAGGGAGGGTTCCAGTAGGTCCTTGTGTGGCGCTGGGGGGAAATAGTGTTAGGTTGAGCGGGTTCTTTTGTATGCACATGGGATTAACACCCCACCATATGGCACTTGTGCAGCTCCTCATGCTCATCCATCACTTGGTACGGGGCTAGGGTGTAGACATATTGAAAGTGATGTGTTAGATCTGAAATACTCTAGAGAGGGTGGGGGTGAATAAAGTATCCTAAAATCCTTTAGAAAACTTTACAGTTTTTGCTATAAATAAAAACTGTAGAATAACAAATAAATAATCACAAACACACAGCAGACCTAGTTAGCACAAACACGGCAAGAACAAAAGAAAGGGCAACCAGACAACACATGAAATTATAGTGGTTCCCAAACATGGGTACATCCACTCTTCTACCACCCTGGTAGGAATCCACTCAGATTTTTGATCAGGTGTCTGACACCAATGAGCTTTTGATCAGGTGCTCAAAATTCAAACGTCAAGTCTTTTGGTCATGTGACTTGCAACCAGGAATAACTTTCGAAGGGAGTTATAACCCTTTATACAGTGAGGGGTTAGAGATGATATTATCTACTCTTTCTCAATATACAAATGAGAAGACTTAGTGGATATGATGTTAGCAAATAGCTCCCCCTGAAATGTAGAATGGTTCAGGAAAAACTGGAGCTTTGCTTCAGTGTGATAGGCCTTCAATCTTTAAGCCTTGACCATAAAGTATCTTCAGGAACTTCTTAACAGATGGAATTGATGTTGTCCTTTGAAGTGTCCTGGAGAGTTGAAGAATGAAGACTCTTGATTTTTGATTGATTGTTCTTCTTCTTCAGATAGTAGATTTTCTTCTAGTCTAGGGATTCTTCTTTATATTGAGAGTGAGCAGAGCAATCCTTGATTCAGACTAATTGTGTTACTGACTGTCTGTGTCTATGTTATCTCTATCTTGTCTGGAGGAAAAGGGAGAAAATCTCTTTTATATTTGATGTCAAAAATTGTCTTTCGAAATTTGAAATTCTCTGCAACCAATGCTGACGTCCTTGAGAATAAACTGCATTGAATTTTTTCCCCAACTGTCCCATGGAAAAATGACAAGCAATAATCCTGGAGAAGACCATAATCAATGCTCCTTTTAACGGTTATATTTAGAGAATATTTGAACATTAATTACACAAGAATTATTGCAGTAAGAGGGGGACATAAGGAAAGAAATAACTAAGTCTGGATTCGTCGAACAGATAATAGAAATCGTCGAGCTGAGTTCACAGTTCGTCGAGCCGAGTTGTTGTGTTCGTCGAGCAGATGACTTCTGTTCGTCGAGCTGAGTTCCAAGATCGTCGAGCTAAAACATAACTGCATTCTCTAGAAACTTTTCCTTTTCTGTGTATGGAGTTTGATGAGTTGTAAATATACCTATTTTTATGTACAATAATTAAGTCGTTTTCATTTCCTTTCGTTATTTTTGTTTAATTTTCTCTAATAAATTGTTTTTTTGTAAAAATTATTCTAACTTAAGTTATTTTTGTTACCTGAAATTTTCAGGAAAAAGTGCAAAAATTGGCAAGGTCACATACGTGTAATATTGGTCACGCCCCTGACCAGGCCGTGACACGTCAACTTCCAGTGAATCAGGAATTTTTGGTGAAAAAATCTTGACACGCCCGGACACACGCCCGTGTCAAACATGACACGGCCGTGACCGAGTCCCGTGTCACCGCTCTCGATATTTTGTATTCGACGATTGTCGACCGATCCAACATGCCGGTGTCTAATGACCCGACACGCCCGTGTCATTCCCGTTCGACGATCAAGGCATCCCGCTAGACGAAATCGCACTCGACGTTCGTCGACCAACCTGACACGCTCATGTCAGCCAACCCAACATGCCTGTGTCACTTGCTC
Source organism: Platanthera guangdongensis (assembly GCA_039583875.1). Lineage (NCBI taxonomy): Eukaryota > Viridiplantae > Streptophyta > Magnoliopsida > Asparagales > Orchidaceae > Platanthera > Platanthera guangdongensis. Next base: position 133,526,758 of record CM077150.1, on the reverse strand, counting down.
TCGACATTTTCCGCTCGACAACTTCCAGACTCGACAAACACTCTCGACACAACGCTCTCGACATTCGTCGAGACCAACCAGACACGCCCCGTGTAGACAGAGTCACGGGCATGACCGCCACGTATACTTCTCCAACTGGCCGACAAGACTGCACCCGCGACTTTCGACGCGGCCCGTGCCCAGATCAACCTCCCCGACACGCCCAGAGTCACGCCCGTGACCTGCGGCTTGACCGCCACGATACCGTTGGATCAAGGCATCTTGTACAGTGCTGACACGCCCCCTGACACGCCCGTGTCAGAGGGCGTGTCCCATGAAAAACCTATTTAAACTAGCTTGCTGGATGCATTCCTGTTCTACTTTTTGGTTCCATTTTGCTAAGGTGTTATGCTGCCAAGATGAATTCCAAATTTTATGTAAGGGATATTTTCTCCCCCCCCCACTCCTTAGTTTTTGTTTTTCGTTCTTTTGAAACCCGTTGTTTTAACATAATAAAATGTATTTTTCATCTCTTTATTTGGCTTTGGAATGAATCGAAACAACTACCCTTATGCAATCTTATTTATCGTTGTTTTAGCTTTGTTTTTGTTCTCTTTAATATGCGTGTGTGCGTGTATGAGAATAAGTTGTGCTTTTTATGTTTTCATTTTCATTTCGTAACTTTGTTTCATTAGACTTAGATTTTATAGCTTTTATTTCATTCTTATAAACTCGTAAAAGCGTTTTAAAGTGTCTTTCATTTTTCTTCAAACTAGATTTTCGTTTTTAGGTTGTAAAGCTTTTTCGTTCTTTTTCCTTTATTCGCACTTTTTTAGCATTTTTACGGAGTTATAGGAATGATAATATAGTTGTTTTAATTTTTCGTGCACTTTGATTTTCATTTTGAAATTTTGCCCGTTTAATTTTTTCGTCTTCTTTTTACGCACTTCCATTTTTGCGTTTTTTTGCAAAACTTTTTGCTCCGTTAATTTGTATTTTAACTTTTTATGTATTTCTACCGCATTCTAGCTGTAGAAATGTTGTTATTTTAATTTTTCGGTAACTTAGTTTTTTGCAATTTTTTATGTGTGCGCATTTATTTCCGCATACTCGTTAATAGTTAAATGGTGCAGTTTTTCCTTTTCCCTTCAAGTAGAGTGAGTGAGTGTGTTTTACTTTTTGCAGTGTGTGTACGTTTTCATTTATGTCGTGTGCGTGTGTTTCAATTATGTCAAGTGTGTGCGTGAGTTTTAATTTCTATCGAGTGTGTGAATGCGTTGAATTTATTTTGTCCTACTCGTTTGAGTAGGACTCTCTTTCATTTCTCCTGCCCACGTATTTGCGCCGGGACTCGCACTTTACTACTTTCATTTCAGTCTCACTCGTTTGAGTGGGACTTGCAATTTTCAGCTTTCTTTCCTGCTTTATTTTACTGCTTTCTTTATCGCTTTCATTTACTGCTTTCTTTATTGCTTTTCTCTCCTGTGTCCCCTTTCCGATGAGTGGCTAACCGTTCTTAGACCTCAGTATCGAAGACCATTGGGACAGAAAAAATAGCTTTAAATAATTAAAGATCCTTATTTTCTAATTAATTAAAATTACTTAAGGTTTGCCCGGGGTTTACGACGCGTAGAACCACATATCGATGTGTGGGTTCTATTTCCGTAGTCCATACGCTAGCTAGCTGAGAGGCCGTGCGTATGAACCGATAACCCCTTGGTAAAGAGAGTTCCGCAGTAACCCTCGAGAGAGGAGGCCCGCCAACTCTATCGGATTGGGTTCCCCACCCAATAGCGGTGTTCTTAGCGTAATACGCGCGTTAAAAGGAATCCTTCGTCGGACGAGAGCCCGGTCGAATAGACTTAGCGTTCAGGTGAGTGATATCACTATAGCTAGGTGAGCTCATTTTAGTGGAATCTCCATGGCCAAGTCTCCGCATTAATTAATTTGAAATTTATGATCTCTTTTTATTAAAAGTTAATTTTAGTTCAAATTCTATTTGATGAGGTCGCGCTAAGCTCATCATCGGCTCCACCTTTTATGCTTTCATTTTCTTTCTTTTTGCTTTTTATATATATAAAAAATATCCGGATAAGATAATTATCGGTAAAATATTAGTACCCTCTAGGGAAGAGTAGAAATAATCGAACTGACCCCGAGAACAATACGACCTCGATATTCCACCCCGGAATATCCTGTACTACATGCGATAGGTGCACTTGCCTCCTTTCGTTAAAACTCGATCTCATCTTTTTATATCCAAATTAATAAATCTGCGCGCCCCATTTTCTAAATAAAAACCAAATACGCTTTTCTCAAATAAACCACCCGGGGCGCCGCGGGAATTCTCACCAATTTTTGGAGTTTTAACCGCATCAAGTTTTCGGACCCGATGCAAAAATATCAATCAGAGTTCATCGAGCTGATAACTTGTTTCGTCGATTGAAGTTTAGCAAAGTATTTTTTGGACTTAGAATATTTCAGATGCTTCTGGAATGAAGTGTTGAAGTGAAGTATCCAAAAATCGACGTCATGAGAATTTGTTTCGTCGAGCTGAGGACCACTACTGCTGCTGGATAACTCTAGCTAAAGTTGTCAAAGTTCGTCGAGCTGAGAATCTTGAATTCATCGTCTGAAGATGATTCTTGACTTAGAAAATTGAGAGGCATCTAGATTAATGAGTTGAAGTAGAGAATTCAAAAATCGTCGACTAGAGAACTAAGTTTGTCGACTGGAGTCTAGAGAATAAAGTCTGGACTTGGAATGCTGATGGTAGAGTCCAAAGATCGTCGACCTGAGAATCAAGTTCGTCGAGCTCAGCTCTCAGAATTTTCTCGGAGATCGTTGAGCTGAGCACGACAAACGTCGAGCTGAGTTCGACAAACGTCGAACTCATTTTTCTGAGTCTTTGGAAAATCTCTAAGTCTTGAGTCTCTGGCAGTCTGATGATGGCTGGTCCATACAGTGTTCATCCTAAGGACTTGGCCTAGACTCTAGAACATAACTATGACCCTAGCTATATATGATGGGTCACAAGATCCTAACTTAGTGAACCTAGACCAAATCAAACTAAGGATCCAACAATATTCCCCTATTTGGGTGAGGTCACTAATTACAGACTCAGACTAAACTGAAAATAAACAAAGCAGGAAAAATATATATATCTGGCAGAGAAAATTGAACACATGTAGCAGATATATATATATACAGATAAACTTTGTTCAGAAATAAGAAAGCAGTCATAAACATAACAGAAATTAAACAGTTCAGAACTTATTTCTTTTGCTTCATCTCTTTTGGCTTTTCTTCTTTGATCTTGTCTCCTGGCTTAGTAAAAACAATTTCTCTGTTTTGATCTGAAGCTTGCACTTTGGTCATGGTCATATTAGCAGCCCCTATAATCTTCAAAGATGTGGCTCTGGGGACTACAGCTTCTGGGTACAATTTCATATAATCATCAACATTAAAAAACTTGTTAGCTTTCTCAAATCTCTTAAGCTCTTCTTTCATGTACTTTGACATTATTGTATATTCTGAGGGATCCTTTCCTTCAGCTTTGGCTTTGTTGATCATAGAAAGCCCAAAAAGTTCTTGAAACCTGGCCATCCTAGCTGAAGTAGCTGTTTCTGGATCTTCAAAGGGTATAGGAGGAGAAGGAGGTCTGTTAGAGCTTTCAGCTTATTGATGTTCAGGAAGTTTTTGCTGTTTCAGTTGTTGATATTGCTGCTGTTGTTGAGATTGATGCTACTTGCGTGATGGTTACTGTCTTTGATGGCTCCTTTCTGAAGATGAGGACCTACCCTGATGACTTTGATAAGTTTGAAATTGGGTAGTCATTTGAGAAGTTGTGCCTAAAGCACCAGCAGCTGAAGGGGGAGGAGGAGGAGGGTCCCTTTTGTATTTCTGAGTTGGAGGAGGGGAGAATCTTCTGCTTCTCTTCCTCACTTTCTATTCATTCTTGGATAACCACATCCAAGCTGGCATCCCTTTATATGGAGTTATTTTCTGAAGGATATAGTAGGGAGTGTCATTGGTTGGATTTGGTTTAGGAGCAGGAGGAGGAGCTTTTCTTTTCTTAGATACTTTCTTTTTTGTTTAGATCCTCATCAGAATCTTCATCCTCATCATCATCCTCATCTTCAGATCCCTGAGGATTATCATATAGATCATTTAAAGCTTTCAGGGCCTCAGCAGAAATAACAGGCTTCTCACTCTGAGATGGAGCTGGAGGAGAAACTGTAATTGGATTTGGAGTTGGAGAACTAACTATGGCAGTGCTTTCAGTAACTGCCTTATTCTCTTCTTCAATGTCAGCCAAGATCAAAGTATCAAGATCTGACATTGGAGAGTCATCCATCACAAAGCTTGGAGCAGAAATAGTTTTTGGAGAGGATGGCATGACTGCAGGCTATGAAGCAGCAAAACTATCCCTGAATTGCTTGGCAACTGTAGGACTTATTATTGAAGAATAGGTGACAATAGCCAAAGATGGTTTAGTATAATCTGCTGGAAAGAAGCTCAAAAATGCAGTATCAAAAATGTTCAACAAATGTGCTAAATCTACTGTGGGATTTAAAATAAAATCACCAGCAGTAAGAATTTCTTCAGTGACTGACTCATCTAAATCCATGTCAGTCTCAATAAAATGAATGAAATCAATAAAATATGTATCTTCTACTGTTGCTGCCTCTGCATCTACTGGTACTTCTGCTGTAACTACTGTTGCTGCTACTGCTGTGTCTGCTGCTGCATCTGCATCTGGTTCTGCTGTAGCCTCTTCATCAAGCATCTCCCCATGCCTAGTTTCAGTGTGAACTGGAGCCAGGGCCCTGACTGAAGATGGGGTAGAAGTGAGGGCAGATATCTGGGCAGATAGGGTAGATATGGAAGTAGCAAGAGGTGTAATGGCCTCTGCTATTAGTGTTTTTGGGAGGGCTGTGATGATGGCAATGACAGATGAGATGGTGGACAGATCCAGTGGTGGAGTTGTAGTTGGTGTTTCAGATGGTGGTTGGGTGGAAACATGGGGAGGGATGGTATGTAACATCCCACTTGCAATTAGACCCCTCTACTTAGGTTAGGATAGGGCATGTGGTGTGGCATGGGTTTAGGCTAGGTGTGAACCATGAGATTAGTGTTTAGTCACATGGGGCCCACAGCAGGGCCCAAGATAGTCTAAGTAAAACCAGCCCAAATTAGGGTCCTAGCCACACAGAGATTCTACCACTGCATCCCTAGACCTAATACCAACCTAAGGAAGCCATAAGCCATATCACAAGGTCGCTAATTAACAAGAGTTGACCCAATTCAACCCTAGTCTTAATTTGGTCAAACCCCCACCTAAAGGCCCAAATAGTCCAAGCGGGGCATCACCATGGCCCAACCCAAGTTGGGTGGTGTCATAGGTCCATGACCTTCAGGTGGGGTCAGCCCACTCATCAAGTTGACTCAGTCAACTCTAAAAAGTCAACTTGATCAAACATGTGGCCTAAAGAGGAAAATGAGGGTCAAGCCCATTCCCATTGGGCAAAGCCCACTAACCATGGCCCATGACCAGCCCAAGTGGTGAAAGACAACTCCTAACCCCCAAAATTAGGAGAGAGAGTACATGCAAAGGGGTAGAAAAGGAAATTTGGGGAAAAATAGGAGAGAGAAGTGTAATGAAGAGGAAGGATTGCCACATGGCCACTATTTCAGCTGCCAAAGCTTGCTGGCCGGCCTCCTCAGGCAATTCCAGAGGAATTTGGAGCATGGTGGCCACTTGGCAACATGGGTGGAGCAACCAAAGCTCAACCCGAGCTCCCCCTTGGACATATCTCCCCATACACCCACTCTCAGCCCAATCTAGCCACACCATCAGCTTCAGAGAGGGGAAACGACGGGAGAACGAGTCCTGGAACAAGGAATTTGCTGAAGAATCGACGAAACGGGGAGGAGTCGCCGGAGCATGCTCTGACATGGCTCACCGCCGCCAAACTCGCCTCCAAGCCTCATTAAGGGTTCGTTTCACCTCACATCTACCCGTACTAGAATACTAGATCGATTATGAGAGATATCGGGCTCAATTGAGCCTGATACCATGGGAGCAGAGAGCCAAATTATCGTGCTCTTATTCTTGCTCGGGATCGCCGGAGGAGCCTCCTCCGGTAGTCTCACCGCCGGGAAATGCGAGCCACCACCTCAACGAAGGTGGTGGCAATAATCGCCAGCGGTGGCGTCGGCCCAGGCGGCCGGAAATGAGAACTCTTCTTAATCCAGGTCGGGATCACCCCAGACGTTGGCTGGAGGTAGGGGATGAATTGATGTCGTCCGTTTCATCTCAAATGATTTATATATTTTAATTAATGAACAGTACCTATTTTGCCACACATTCATATAGTTCTTGCATGCTGAAAATAGGCCTCTTAAATGAAAATTCAGATCCAGACATCAAAATGAAAATTGTAGGCCTAGGTCTTCCCTTCAAATTACCACCCTAAAGTTCAAATTTGGAAAGGTAGAACTCCCTGTTGGGCTGTTCTACTAGGACTGGTCCTAGGCAGGTGCAGAAATTCAAATGCATGCACATGCCAAACCAGAAGTCGACATGACCCAAATTTTGGACATGTGCTTGACTAGGGTAGACTTAAAGTTTGTCCAAAAATTGGAATTTTTGGGAAATATCTTTCTATAGTATTTGTGAAAATACACAAAAGTAAATTAATGAAATATTTGGAGTAATATGACTCTAAATGGCCCCAAAGTTTGTTGGCATGCCCTTGGGATCATTATAGGCCCATGATAAAAGTTTCATTCACTTTTGACTTTTGCAAGATGGGAATTCCTCCTTGCATATAGCCATATTTACCAAAATGTGAATTTACCCCTTATTATACATGGTATGGATACAAAACTCTGGACATGAGTTAATAGGGATGGATTTTACCAGTCATAGAAATATTGGGATTTGTGGAAGCAAAAATCTCATTATTTGAAATTTTTGAAAATTAGGCCATTTAATGATAGAAAATTTAAAAATATGTTATTGGTGAGTTAAAATTCTCAAATTTTGTCAAGGACTCAAGGGAGACATACTCAACCCCTGGAAAATTTTATATGTCTGTTTGAAGAATATAACTTGGAATTATATAGAATTTGCAGTTTTGCCCCTGTAAGGAAATTATTTAAAATGATGGAAATTACAGAAGAAATATTATAAAAAAATTCCTGGTGATTTGGTTATGTGTTTTTGACCTTGTGTAATTATCTTAGTAGGTTTAAAATCCAAATAATGACATTTTTGTAATATTTATCATTTGATGTTTTGATGAACCAAATTATTGCCTAGAGGCATGCAATTTTGTATTTGGAATTATTTCAGCAATTCACACCTGCAGTAATTTTCCTAGAATTTTTAGAGATATATTTAATGTACTTCATTTGTAAAGTGGCCAATTCATGGATTTATCTTTAAATAAAATTTAAATGGAAATATAAATGGGAAAATTACAATACTTGGAAACCAGTCATAATTAGCCTAGATGATCATCAAAAAAATTTATTAGACCAGCGGGATCACTTAATATAGTATTTTATGTATAAAGTGGTGTAGGCCACTTAATTCAATGATTTAATTTAGGGTCTTTTATGACTTAGAGAAATAGTGAAAACTCCACATAATCATCATCATACATCATACCAACCTATGATAAGTGGTTTGGATCACATTGACCAAGATATCAGAAGTCGTACCTTATGGGTGGCAGGAGGTCATGGATTGTGACTAGCACAGTTAGCCTAAACTACTTGGACCACAGGGGGATATGTTTAACCATTGAGGTGAGAATTGCATTAGAGGAATAAGCCTTGGTTTTCTCCTATAGGTCACTACTGGATCACGAGGGGTGGAGTGCAAACCATAAGGACAGTGGTTAAAATGGAGATTGACGGAAGACCGCCGATTTCCTCGGCAATATCTTAAATCATTAGGATTGTTCCAGAGCAACAACGAGAGTTGAGGGTGAATTATGGGTAGTCATCAACTAAAGTAAATATCATTGAGAAAGGGAGCTTTGTGAGTAATCCCATCATAGTTCCTAGTGCCCCCGAGAGCCCTTCACCGGGTATACCCTGGGCAGTCATGGGTTTAACCTTAAATCACTAAGTATAATAACCCGTAGACAAGAGTATTCTAATAGGTTAAGACATTGTGGTTCATTCTCGCCCATGATCGGTTTGAGGGGTTCTAAATAAAAGAACTATGTGCAATCTCACCCGCGATGGGTTGGAGTGATTCAGGACGGGTTGGTCTTGCAAGCCGGAGGCTCGTGTTGGAACATCTTGCATGTGCATAAACTGTGGCGGGTCATGCGATACTAGGCCAATCGTCACACCGATGGCAGTACGGTGGCTCTGGCGAGGTGGGATGGTTTGAGTGGCCACTAGGTTGTTTTATGCTGCGGTCTGGAGGACGATCCCCGAAAACGCACACTCGACCAAAAAGACTGGTGGGTAGCCAGCAAATAGTACCCAAAGACTCTAGAGTGCACCTAAGATGTGTACAGAGGCGTATGGGATGTCTAGGACTTTGTTAGATCCCTAGCTGATTTGGGCTAGGTTCACTAACTTAGGATGATTTGACCCAACATGTATAGTCAGGGTCATAGTTGTGTCTTAGAGTCTAGGCCAAGAGTCAACATCACATGGATCTGCCTAAAACAGCTTGTCAGAGACTCAAGCATTTGTGTCGACACACAAAAAGGCTGTGTCGACCCACAAAAAGGCTGTGTCGACACACAAAAAGGCTGTGTCGACACCTAGAGGATTTGTGTCGACACAACAGACTATCAGTCAACACAGATAATATTAGTCGACACTAGCTCAGTCGACACAAGAAGGATTTGTGTCGACACAGTTCACAGAAGTTGTTTCAGAAGGAAAAGTCAAATTCTCAGCTTGACGATCTTGAGATATTTCTCTGAGCTGAGCTTGATGATCTTCGTTCTCTGGTCGACGAAATCTGGGATATTTCTTCAAATATCTAAAGTCAGGATAACTCCAAATTATTCTAAGTCCAACTTCAGACTTTGCTCGAGGAACTGGATCCTGAGCTCGATGAACTTGGACCTCAACTTCACAAGAACCTTCAGTTAGAAGTTCTCAGGTCGACGAACTTTGTTCATTGGTCGACGAATTTTGGATCCTTTACTTCAACAACTATATTCATGAATTACTCTAAGTCCAGAATAGTTGCTGAACTCCAGTCGACAAAGTTATAAACTCAGCTCGACGAACTTCAGAGAGAAAAGGCAAAGGTTCTGAAGCATGCAATTATGTTATCAGCTCGACGATCTTGGAAATCAGCTCGACGAACAGAATCCATCTGGTCGATGAATACAATATCTCAGCTCGACGAACTGGTAATTCAGTTCGACGGATTCTACCAACTGTTCGACAATTCCAGACTTAGCCATTTTCGGCATTCTGGCCTCACTTAAATGCGATAATTCCTGAAAAATTAATGCTCTAACATTTTCTGAATGTATCCGTTAGAGAGAGCATTAATTACGGTCTTCCTCAGGATTATTACTTGCCGATTTTCCACAAGACAGTTGGGGAAATTAATTAATGCTGATTATTCTCAAGGCCGTCAGCATTAATGACTGAGGCATTCAAAATTTTGAAAGATAGAGAAGAAGAAACACACGTACAGACATACAAAAATGAAGAGAAAGAACAGAAAAATAAATCAGTAGCTTACAGTGACAAGCAGAGATCATTATTCAGTAGAAGAAGTACAATCATACAATAACAAGAATCTTCTTCTTCCTTACACTCTCCAGGACTTCCAAGGACAAATACTATCAAATCAGTCAATAAGTTCCTGCATCTCTGCTAGTCAAGAACTCGGCTTGAAGGCCTATCTCCCTGCAGCAAAGCTCCAGATCTTCCCTGAACCATTCTACATCTCAGGGGGAGCTTTTTGCTAACATAAGTCCACATAAGTCTTCTCTCTGATTGTTTACAGAGAAGACATAATCAATTCTCTCACCCCCACCTCTGTAAAGGGTTGTCATCTCCCTTCAAAAGTGATTCCTGGTTGCAAGTCTCCTGATCAAAAGACTTGAGTTGGTTTTTGGGGACATGATCAAAACCCATTGGTGTCAGGCACCTGATCAACAACCTTAGTGGATTCCTACCAGGGTGGTAGAAGAGTGGACTACCCAAATTTGGGGAACCACTATAAATTTCTTGTGTCATCTGGTTGCCTATTTTTCTTTTTGTTCTTGCTGTGCTTGTGAATTAGGTTTACTATCTGCTAGCATTTCATCATTTCCTGCACTAAGACTTAATAATTTTTTAAATATTCTCTATTCACCCCCCCCCCCCTCTAGAGTATTCTAGATCTAACTCTAACTTTCAGCCTTGCAGTGTGATATCCGCCTAGGAGTGGAGATGCCCGCTCCACTGCTGCCATAGCCAAAACGTTGGTACCAGAGAGTGATGTTATCTTCTAAAATCGGGAACTAAAGGTCTGTGATCACAAAGTTGTTGTGTGTGAGTTGCACTTGCATAACTTATAAATAACTGCATGCATTCATTCATATTAGGACATACGCTTCATGGATCTTTATCATATAAATTAGTATGAGCTTTTTTATATGATTGGTTAAATTTTGGAAACTCTAACTTATATGTTTGTATGGGCATGCATATAAGTTAGGGTACTTCTGTGATGTATAATATCAGTAGATTTTTATACTTTATTTACTGCACTTTACTTACTTCCAGTTTTACTTACTTATGCACTGTACCTGCTTCTATATTTGGACTATATGCATAGAACTGCTAGTGTAGATTTATTGTTTACATTCATACTTGGTAGAATAGATTCCTTGTCACCTGCTCGCCTTTTGATTACCCCTTGTTGTCCCCCGCTTCATCCTCCCGCACGGCGCCTAAGAGTTGCGGGGCGAGGTGCGGAGGAAATGACTTAGTCTTTTTGACTAATGGTCGGTGGCAGAACTATATTTAGGAGCTCGAGGAGATGGAGCACCAGCATGACCGACAGGACGAGGTGATAGGATGTAAGGAGTTGATACCACCACCACCTAGTATGACTACTGCAGAGTTTCCTCAGGTGGGAGGAGTACGAGGATAGTTTTGCTTCCGTATTTTGTTGTGTGAGGAGAGTTGATATTTATGTACAGGGCATATGCCCTTTTACTCTTCTTATTATTGCTACTCATTGTGGACTGGATGTACTTTCATTTTATTATTTGATATGTACTGTGACTGTGGACTGGTTTGTAGTTCATTTCTACATTACTGCTATACTTCTTACTCTCTTTTGTCCAACAGGTTATGTGATCGTTCTAGCCGGCAGAATCGGCATGTTGCGGTGTCGACTAACCCGTGTGTTAGTGCCACCGTAAGACAGCAGTTCTGGGCAAAAGACCGGGTGCCTCCTTGGTAAGTGGAGGGTTCTTACAAACTGGTATCACTTGAACAAACGATCATATGAGAAAGAAGGCGACAACACTGGACCACCCCGCTCGAGTATTAGTTTGTGGTCAAACTATGCAGCGGAAGTAATGGTGTGCCCATGTGTAAAAAGTCACATAAAACAGTCCACATAAGCAATGTGTTACGCCAATTCTAATATAAACCTTACCTTTGTGCAGCCTCCCAGGGTCGCCGTACTGCAGAGTGTGGCTCCTTCCACTCCGGATCCCACCCCTTTTCTACCGACAGAGATGGGGCAAACTTTGATGGCTATCCTGGAAGCCTTCAAAGCCCAGCAGGTCCCGGCTCCGCAGCGAAATCCGGGGACAAGCTGGTTGAGTGCCTTCAAGAGCCTGTCCCCACCGATGTACCGGGGACAGAGGATGCTGTGAAGACTAAGGAATGGCTGGAGGCCATACATGAGATATTGGCAGGCATCAACTGCCCGGTCAGCCAGGCATTTCCTTTAGCCACCTCTGCATTAGATGCTCAAGAAAAAAGATTGTGGAAGTCCGTGCGAGAGACCACTTATGCTGATTGGGAGCTGTCGGACATCTCATGGGAGGAGTTTAGTGAGACATTCTTGGAGCATTATGTGTCCACCACAGACAGAGATGCTCTGGAAGAGAGGTTCCTGAACCTTAAGCAGGGGAGTAGATATGTGATCGAGTATCAAAGAGAGTTCTCCCATCTGGCTAGATTTTTGGGGATCCATGACATGGATGACAGGAAGTACACCAAGAGATTCTATCAAGGGCTCAGAGATTCCTTGAGGAAGCCCTTACTATTCATCTCCCAGGGCAACTCGTCACGGATCATAAATATGGCCAAGAAGCTGGAGGCAGACCAGCTGATTGTGTAGAATAGAGGAAAGAGGCTGCTGGACGGGTCATCACCCGTGGAGAGTAGCAGGGGATCCCAGCGAGGCAGAGTCATTGGATATAAGAGGGGTTGGGGACATCGTCATCCCAACTTCAGGAAGGAGCAGGGGCCTCCTACAGTGTTAGCCCCCCCACACCTCTATAGGTGCATGACCCGAGGAGGCAACATGACTTTGGCCACCGGCCGGTAGTTTGCTTTGGATACCATCAGCTTGGGCACATTAGATCGGAGTGTCCGCATTGGTTTCATCCACCTCCTCCTCCTCCTCCTCCAATTTCCCCTCCAGTACAGCTGGGCCAAGGCCAAGGCCGAGGACGAGGTCGAGGCCGAGGCTGGGGATATCACGGCCGAGGGCGAGAGCAGGAGGAAATATACACACTCGACCTCGCCGAACTGAGGAACCTAGAGGAGGTCATCACATGCACTTAGATTATTATAAATTTAAGTTTCATTTATCCAATATTATTTAAAATAACAGTTTATTTGAACCCAAACAACTCAGGCATAGTCATGATCAGCGGCAAGCCCGCTCGTACCTTGTTTGACACCGGTGCCTCCCACTCGTTTGTTTTTGAGGCCTTTATAAAAGGTTTGGAGGGTGTGGAAAGATTTCCAAGCATGGAGATGAAGGTGTGTTTGCCCGATGGGTCAGAGCTACGGACCTCTGCCTATTGCAACATGGAGTCCGAGATTGGTGGCAGGACATTTGAGGCGCCAGCGACAATCCTGCGACTGCCTGATTTCGACTTGATCTTGGGCATGACGCGGTTACACTAGAACTACGCCCAAATTTTTTGCCCGTCGAGAAGGATCACTCTGAGGTACAGCGACTCCTACATCGTCGTCGAAGGTATCAGACCTATCTCCCATATATTATTATCATCTGTATAGGCTGTCAAGGCCCACCATCAGGGAGAGGAGGTGTACATTATATGCTTCGAGATGGCGGGAGCAGAAACTTCCCTGCTGGCATTCCGGTGGCTCGGGATTTCCCCGACGTATTCCCGGAGAAATTTCCCGAATTACCGCCAGCTAGGGATGTGGACTTCCGGATACATCTAGAGTCAGGAGCGACACCAGTATCTCGAGCACCATACAGGATGGCTCCTAAGGAGTTGGTTGAGTTCAGGTCCCAGTTGTAGGAGTTGGTAGAGTCGGGCTTTGTTTGACCCAGCTCGTCACCCTGTGGAGCACCAGTATTATTTGTCAAGAAGAAGGATGGGTCGTTACGGCTCTGTATCGACTATCGAGAGCTGAATCGGCTAACTGTCCGGAACACCTACCCATTGCCCCGGATCGATGAGCTATTTGATCAGCTTCAGGGAGCCTTCTGGTTCTCCAAGCTGGACTTACGATCAGGGTGTTATCAGCTACAGATTTAGGAGAAAGACATTCCGAAGACATCATTCAGTTCTCGCTATGGTCTGTACGAGTTCACGGTGATGCCTTTCGGGCTCACGAATGCACCTTTCGCATTCATGAGTCCGATGAACCGTGTTTTTGAGCCTTACCTGGATAGATGCGTCATAGTATTTATTGATGATATCATGATCTATTCTCGGACAAAGGAGGAGCACATGCAGCATTTGGCACAGGTACTGGGGAGATTGAGGGAGCACCAGTTGTATGCGAAGTTTTCCAAGTGTGAGTTTTGGCTACACGAGGTGGCATTTCTGGGACATGTTGTCAGTGGAGCCGGGTTGGCCGTAGATCCGACCAAAGTACAGGCAGTGTGTGATTGGCAGCGGCCAAAATCAGCATCTGATATACGCAGCTTCTTGGGACTCGCCGGGTATTACCACAAGTTTGTGGAGGGGTTTTCGAGGATAGAACTTCCCCTCATGATATTGACGAAGAAGGAAGCAGCATTTGCGTGGACCGAAAGGTGTGAGTCATCATTTCAAGAGTTAAAGAGCTGGCTTACCTCTGCCCCTATCCTTACACTTCCATCTGGGAAGGAAGGATTCCAATTTTACACCGACGCTTCTTACCAGGGGATGGGTGCCGTCTTGATGCAGCACGGCCACGTAATTTCCTATGCCTCCAGGAAATTGAAGAAACATGAACAAAATTACACGGTGCATGACTTGGAGCTCGGGGCGGTCGTATTTGCACTGAAGATATGAAGACACTACTTGTATGAGGTTCATTGTCATGTCTACTCGGATCACAAGAATCTCAAATACGTCGACACGTAGAAAGATCTGAACCTTCGACAGAGGAGATGGCTGGAATTTCTCTGCGATTATGATTACAAATTGCAATATCATCCGGGGAAAGCGAACACTATGGCAAATGCGTTCAGTAGGAGAGCCGACACTATTGGACCGGAGCCCCGAGTGATGTATATGGGATTGAGGCAGATGATGATGATATGCATATCACCATGGTCTCAGAGGACGAGCCAGCAGTCTATCGAGAATATCTGAACTCCTTGATCGGGGACAATTATCTTCGGGAGCGCATCTTGATGCAGCAGAGGCTAGATGCAGCTTTAGATCCAATATTTAGAGCCCTGGAAGGTGGCAAATTCGGGGATTATACACTGCAGGATGATCTCATTCATTTTCGTGGGTGAATTTATATACCCGCGGTCGGTGTCATTTGGGAGGATATACTTAGAGAGGCGCACCACTCTCATTATTCTGTGCATCCCGGGATCACCAAGATGACAGCTGATTTGCGGCGACACATGTATTGGCCAGGAATGAAGAGAGAGATCATTCATTATGTGACCCACTGCGTGACATGTTAACAGGTAAAAGCGGAATGCAAGACACCGGGGGGATTATTACACCCATTACCTGTACCCGAGTGGAAATTTGAAGATATATCTATGGATTTTGTGCACGGATTGCCACGCTCCCACTATGGGCACGATTCCATATGGGTCATCGTCGACAGGCTGACCAAGGTGGCTCAATTTATCCCGATCAGGAAGGACTGCCAAGTTGTAGTTTTGGTGAGATTGTTTGTGGAGCAGTTCGTCAGGTAGCATGGCATCCCCAGATCGATTGTCTCGGTCCGTGATGGTCGGTTCAATCGAGGGAATGGAGGGTTATGCATGCTTACTTGGGTTCTCGGCTCACTTTTAGCACCGCCTTCCATCCGCAGACCGACGGCCAGACCGAGCGGACCATCCGGACCATGGAGGATTTGCTTCATCTATGCATATTGGATACAGGGAAGCCCTGGGAGAGACTGTTGCCCCTGATCGAGTTATCTTACAATAACCGTCACCAGGTAAGCATCGGGATTGCGCCTTATGAGGCTTTGTATGGAAGGAAGTTTCAGACACCTCTGTCTTGGGTTCAAGATGTGGACACGAGAACTCTTGGTTCAGAGTACATTGAGGATACAGAAGCTCAGATTCGACTAATCAGGGAAGGAATGCTGGAGGCCCAGAGTAGACAGGCCAAGTACTATGATGCACGCCATCGGAAGGCGGTGTTTTAGGTGGGAGACGTGGTATTATTGAAGATACATCCTGTGCATGGTGTCTCTTGGACGCAGATACACAAGAAGCTAAGTCCACGATACATGGGGTCGTACTTGATTATGGAGCGGGTCGGTCCTTTGGCATATAGAGTGAAACTGCCACCAGAGTTGGGGACCTTGCATGATGTCTTTCATATCTCCTCATTGCGAAGAGCTCTCCTTCGGCCATAACAACACATCACTACTACAGTCGGCCCGATAGCACCCGATAGATCAGTTCGGTTGGAGCCAATCCGGATCGACGATACAGCTGTCCGAGTGTTGCTAAATAAGAAGGTTCCTCTTGTTAAGGTATTGTGGTCTAACCATGGACTTGAGGAGCACACCTGGGAGCTGAGGGATCTGATGCTAGAGCGGCACCCAGAGCTTTTTACATCAGGTAACATTTTAATTATTAGCTAAAATACCTAAATTTTCATGCCTGAAAATCCCGTAGACCCGAACTTAAATTTCGAGGACGAAATTATTTCTTTGTTTATTGGAATTTGTAACATCCCACTTGTAATTAGACCCCTCTACTTAGGTTGGGATAGGGCATGTGGTGGGGCATGGGTTTAGGCTAGGTGTGAACCATAAGATTAGGGTTTAGTCACATGGGGCCCACAGCAGGGCCCAAGATAGTCTAAGTCAAACCAGCCCAAATTGGGGTCCTAGCCACACATTGATTCCACCACTGCATCCCTAGCCCTAACACCAACCTAAGGAAGCCATAAGCCATATCACAAGGTCTCCAATTGACTAGAGTTGACCCAAGTCAACCCTAGTCTTAATTTGGTCAAACCCCCACCTAAAGGCCCAAATAGTCCAAGTGGGGCATCACCATGGCCCAACCCAAGTTGGGTGGTATCATAGGGTCCATGACCTTTAGGTGGGGTCAGCCCACTCATCAAGTTGACTCAGTCAACTCTAAAAAGTCAACTTGGTCAAACATGTGGCCTAAAGAGGAAAATGAGGATCAAGACCATTCCCATTGGGCAAAGCACACTAACCCTGGCCCATGACCAGCCCAAGTGATCAAAGACAACTCCTAACCCCCAAAATCAGGAGAGATAGTACATGCAAAGGGATAGAAAAGGAAATTTGGTGGAAAATAGGAGAGAGAAGTGGAATGAAGAGGAAGGTTGGCCACATGGCCACTATTTCAGCTACCAAAGCTTGTTGGTCGGCCTCCTCAGGCAATTCCAGAGGAATTTGGAGCATGGTGGACACTTAGCACCATGGGTGGAGCAACCAAAGCTCACCCCGAGCTCCCCCTTGGACATATCTCCCCATACACCCACTCTCAGCCCAATCTAGCCACACCATCAGCTTCAGAGAGGGGAAATGACTGGTGAACGGGTCCTGGAACAAGGAATTTGCTGAAGAATCGAGGAAACGGGGAGGAGTCGCCGGAGCAAGATCGGCCATGTCTCACCGCCGCCAAACTCGCCGCCAAGCCTCATTAAGGGTTAGTTTCGCCTCACCTCTACCCGTACAAGAATCCTAGATCGATTTGGAGAGATATCGGGCTCAATTGAGCCCTATACCATGGGTGCAGAGAGCCAAATTCTCGAGCTCTTCTTCTTGCTCGGGATCACCAGAGGATCCGCCTCCGGTAGTCTCACCGCCGGGAAACGCCAGCCACCACCTCAACGAAGGTGGTGGCAATAATCGCCGGTGGTGGCGCCGGCCCAGGTGGCCGGAAATGAGAACTCTTCTTGATCCAGGTCGGGATCATCCAAGCCGTTTGTTGGAGGTAGGGGATGTACGGATGCTGTCCGTTTCACCTCAAATGATTTATATATTTTAATTAATGAACAATAGCTATTTTGTCACACATGCATACAGTTCTTGCATGCTTAAAATAGGCCTCTTAAATTCAAATTCAGATCCAGACATCAAAATGAAAATTGTAGGCCTAAGTCCTACCTTCAAATTTCCACCCTAAAGTTCAAATTTGGAATAGTAGAACTCCCTGTAGGGTTGTTCTACTAGGACTAGTCCTAGGCAAGGGTAGATATTCAAATGCATGCCCATGCCAAACCAGAAGTCCACATGTCCAAAATTTTGGACATGTTCTTGACTAGGGTAGACTTAAACTCTGTCCAAAAATTGGAATTTTTGGGAAACATGTTTTCCATAGTATTTGTGAAAATACACAAAAGTAAATTAATGAAATATTTTGAGTAATATGACTCTAAATGACCCCAAATTTTGGTGGCATGCCCTTGGGTTCATTATAGGCCCTTGATAATAGTTTCAGTCACTTTTGACTTCTGCAAGATGGGAATTCCCCCTTGCATGTGAAGGGTTAACTTAGGTTTGGGGTGCACATAGCCATATTTACCAAAATGTCAATTTACCCCTTATTATACATGGTATGGCTACAAAACTTTCTACATGAGTTCATACGGATGCAGTTTATCCCTCACAGAAATATTGGGATTTTTGGAAGCAAAAATCGCATTATTAAGAATTTTTGAAAATTAGGCCATTTAATGATAGAAATTTTACAAATAGGTTATTGGTGAGTTAAAATTGTCAAATTTTGTCAAGGACTCAAGGGAGACATACTCAACCCCTAAAACATTTTATGGGTCTGTTAGAAGAATATAACTTGGAATTATATAGAATTTGCAGTTTTGCCCCCTGTATGGAAATTATTTAAAAATGACGGAAATTATAGAAGGAATATTATAAAAAAATTCCTGGTGATTTAATTATGTGTTTATAACATTGTATAATTATCTTGATATTTTTGGGTGCTTCTATAGGTTTAAAATCCAAATAATGGCATTTTTGTAATATTTATTATTTGATGTTTTGATGAAACAAATTATTTCCTAGAGCCATGAAATTTTGCATTTGAAATTATTTCAGCAATTCACACCTGCAACAGTTTGCCTACAATGTTTAGAGATATATTTAATGTACTTCATTTATAAAGTGGTCAATTCATGGATTTATCTTTAAATAACATTTAAATGGAAATATATATATTGGAAAATTACAATACTTGGAAACCAGTCATAATTAGCCGAGATGATCATCAAAAAAATTTATTAGACTAGGGGCATCACTTAATATAGTACTTCATGTATAAAGTGGTGTAGGCCACTAAATTAAATGATTTAATTTAGGGTCTTTTATGACTTAGAGAAATAGTAAAAACTCCACATAATCATCATCATACATCATACCATCCTATGATAAGTGATTATGATCACATTGACCAAGATATCGGAAGTCGTACCTTATGGGTGGTAGGAGGTCATGGATTGTGAGTAGCACAGTTAGCCTAAACTACTAGGACCACCGGGGGATATGTTTAACCATTGAGGTGAGAATTGCATTAGAGGAATAAGCCCTGGTTGGTCTCCTATAGGTCACTACTGGATCACGTGGGGTGGAGTGCAAACCATAAGGACAGTGGTTAAAACGGAGATCGACAGAAGACCGTCGATTTCCCCAGTACTATCTTAAGTCATTAGGATTGTTCCAGAGCAACAACGAGAGCTGAGGGTGAATTATGGGTAGTCATCAACTAAAGTAAATATCCTTGAGAAAGGGAGCTTTGGGCGTAATCCCATCATAGTTCCTAGTGCCCCTGAGAGCCCTTCACCGGGTATACCCTGGGAAGTCCTGGGATTAACCTTAAATCACTAAGTTTAATAACCCGTCGACAAGAGTAGTCTAATAGTTTAAGATATTATGGTTCATTCTCACCCGTGATGGTTTTGAGGGCTTCTGAATAAAAGCACTATGTGCAATCTCACCCGCGATGGGTTGGATGGATTCAGGACGGGTTGGTCCTGCTAGCTGGAGGCTCCGGTTGGAATATCTTGCATGTGCATAAACTGTGGCGGATCATGCGGTACTAAGCCAAACATCACACCGATGGCAGTACGGTGGCTCTGGCGAGGTGATGGTTTGAGGGGCAAGTGGGCTGTTTTATGCTGCGGTCTGGAGGACGATCCCCGAAAATGCACATTCGACCAAAAATACAGGTGGGTAGCCAGCAAATAGTATGCAGAGACTCTAGAGTGCACCTAGGACGTGTACAGAGGCGTATGAGAGGTCTAGGCCTGGTAGTGTGATACCCGCCTAGGAGTGGAGACGCCCGCTCCACTACTGCCGTAGCCACAACGGTGGTACCAGAGAGTGATGCTTGCTTCGAAAAGTGGGAACTAAAGTTCTGTGATCACAGAGTCATAGTGTGTGAGTTGCGCTTGCATGACTCATAAATAATTGCATGCATTCATTCATATTAGGACATACGCTTCATGGATCCTTATAATATAAATTAGTATAAGATTTTTTATATGATAAGTTAAATTTTGGAAACTCTAACTTATATGTTTGTATGGGTACTCATATAAGTTAGGGTACTTCTGTGATGTATAATAATAGTAGATTTTTATACTTTATTTACTGCACTTTACTTACTTCCAGTTTTACTTACTTATGTATTGTACCTGCTTCTATATTTGGACTATATAAATAGAACTACTAATGTAGATTTACTGTTTACATTCATACTTTGTAGCATAAATTCCTTGTCACTTGCTCCCCTTTTGATTACCCCTTATTGTCCCCCTCTTCGTCCTCCCGCACGGTGCCTAGGAGTTGCGGGGCGAGGTGAGGAGGAAATGACTTAGTCTTTTTGACTAATGGTTGGTGACCAAAATATTTTTAGTATCTCGAGGAGATGGAGCACCGGCACGATCGGTAGGATAAGGTGATAGGACGTGAGGAGTTGATACAACCACCACCTACTACGACTACTGCAGAGTTTCCTCAGGTGGGCGAGTACGAGGATAGTTTTGCTTCCGCATTTTGTTGTGTGAGGAGAGTTGATATTCATGTACAGGGCATAAGCCCTTTTACTCTTCTTATTATTGCTACTTATTGTGTACTGGATGTACTTTAATTTTATTATTTGATATGTACTGTAACTGTGGACTGGTTTGTAGTGCATTTCTACATTACTGTTATACTTCTTACTCTATTTTGGCCAATAGGTTATGTGATGTTTCTAACCGGCAGAATCAGCGTGTTACAATGTCGACTAACCCGTTTGTTAGTGCCACCATAAGACAACGGTTCTAGGCATAAGACCGGGTGCCTCCTTCGTAAGGGGTGGGGTCTTACATGGTAGATGTTGGTGAGGATGGAGGAGCATCTTGCATTTGGACATCCTGGATGGATTCAGTAGGAGGAGGAGGAGAATTGGGAGGAGATGACAGTAGATTGAAGGATGGTATGGAGGACAAGTGGGGTGGAAGAGGAGATGAAGGTGGTCTTGGAGCTGGTGAAGAATGAGGAGATTGAGGAGGTGTTCTATGTGGATATGGAGGAGTTGTACGCAGATGAGTATGTGTTGGAGAAAGGGAGGGTTGATGATATTCCTGAATAGTGGAAGAAGGGATGTCTGTGAGATCTACTGGTGGAGAGGTGGATGTAGCTATAGTAAGAGCATGAACAGATGGTTGTGGTTGTGGTTGTGATTGTTGTTGGGATTTTTGTTGAGTCTGAGGTTGAGGTGGGAGGACTGTGGTCTGTGGTATTTGGGTTTAGAGTGCTGGAAGAGATGGTGAAGGTGGAATTATCTCTTCAGCAGGGTGAGGAGTGGCTGTAACAACCCTTATGCTCTCAGAAGCTTTGTTGGCAGAGGATGGGGCCTTGGAAGGCTTTGTTATTGTCCTCTCCAACCTGTCAAACAAGGCACAGATAAGCCTTTTGCAGGCATTGATGAATATGGTCGTGGAGACCAGTGATTCAGCAGGTTTTTCCTTCAAAAAGATCCCCAGGATCTCTCCAAAACAAACTCCCTTTTTGTTATTCTTTTTCTTTATTAGATCAAAGATGATCTGAGCCCAGTCCACTTGCTTCTTGTTAACCACTGCACACATAACCAGAAATTGATGCCTGGTTATATAATCGTGTGCAATGCGCTTGCCTAGCAAGACTTTGCCGACAATGTCTGCCAGAAACTTGAATTCTGCAGATAAGTGTTTCTTTAATAATTTATTAGGGTTATCTCCAGTATAACCCATCAAACTCAACATTTGATCATATTCTTCATAATCAACTTCCAGTTCTTCTTCACCATTATGCAATCCAAAAATTTCTGTTAATAGGGCGGGAGTTAGAGAAACAGTATTACCCGCAATTGAACCAGTCATGGTATTCTCCTCTGTGGTTGAAGATGTGTAGACCCATTCTCTAATATCTATTCCAGATAGTTTGATCCTTGTTGTCATCATTTTCTTCAGATGCTGCTCTTCCAGAAGTTCCATAATATGCAGAAAAATCGAGTCTGAATGCTGAAACGAATCAAAGTCGACATCGAAACTGGTATCGAACTTCATCGCATCAAGAGTTCCTGTTGGAATCGCCATGAGAGTACCTGCAAGAGGAAAACAGCGATCAAGTGCAAAGGAAACAGAAAGCGCGGGACGGAGGTCAAAGAAAACCTTGATATAGGGTTTTCCAGAATATGAATCGACAAACTCAATTCCACGAAAATTAAAACATTCTTCGACTTGGGTTCGAGGAAATAATTTAAAGTTAAACAATTCGTCGAGCTCAGTCTGAAGATTTGAAGAGATTTCGTCGAGCTCCGTTCAACGAAAGTGTTTTTAAGTGGATTCGTCGATCTCCGTTCGCCGAAAACAACTTCACTCACAGAGAGTTCGTCGACCTCCGTTCGACGAATATCTCCCGAACTTTCCCGAGTTCGTCGAGCTCCGTTCGACGAACTCTGGAAAATTTGTCGAGTGCAGACAGAAACTAAACTAAGTCTTCTCCATTAATCATTCCAAGCTAATTTATAAAGAACAGATGGTTTCTTTCATTCAGAGGTTTGGTGAAGATGTCACCTCTTTGTAAATCAGTGTAGATATAGACAAGTTTAATTTTGTTTTTGTCTACACACTCTCTTATGAAATGATGTCTAATGTCTATATGGTTGGTCCCACTGTGATGAACTGGATTCTGTGCTATGGCAATAACACTTGTGTTATCACGTAGTAGAGTTAAATTATTTAAGTTGAGACCATAGTCTAGTAATTAATTTTGAATCCACAGCATCTGGGAAGAACAGCTGCCAGCTATAATATATTCTGCCTCAGCAGTTGAGGTATACACAGATGACTGTTTCATATAAAACCAGGACACTAATCTCATACCAAGGAACTGGCAGGTTCCTGAAGTACTTTTCCTGTCCACCCTGCATCCAGCAAAATCAGCATCTGAGTATCCAGTTAACTCAAATTCTGATTCAGTAGGATACCATAGGCCTAGACTTGGACAACTATTTATATATCTCAAAATTCTTTTTATGCAAATTAGATGAGATTCTTTAGGGTTCACTTGGAACCTAGCACAAAGACATGTGCCAAACATGACATCAGGTCTGCTAGCTGTAAGATATAATAGGGACCCAACAATGCCCCTATATAATTTCTGGTCAACAAGTTTCCCATGTGGATCAGAGTCTATTATAACATTTGTAGCAATAGGTGTTTTCTTTACTGAGGCATCAGCCATCCCAAACTTTTCGATATGCTCTTTTGTATATTTAGCATGGGAGATGAAGATGCCATCAGGGAGCTTCTTCACTTAGAGACAAAGGAAGTAGGAGAGCTCACCCATGCTACTCATTTCAAATTTGGAATGCATGATGTTAGAGAACCTCTAGCGCAATTTGGAATCAGTAGACCCAAATATGATGTCATCCACATATATTTGTACTAACAATGTTTGGTCCATATGATGTCTAGTGAAAAGTGTCTTATCTACTATGCATCTAAAGAACTTATGCTCTATCAAAACGCTAGCTAAAGTCTCATACCAAGCTCTTGGAGCTTGCTATAGACAATAAAGAGCTTTATGCAATTTAAAAACACAAGAGGGGTGAGTTGAAGAGACAAAACCCGGAGGTTGTTTAACATAAACCTCTTCTTTTAATACTCCATTCAGAAAAGCACTCTTCACATCCATTTGATAGATCTAGAATCTCTTGTAGGCTGCATAGGCAAGGAATATTCTGATTCCCTCTAACCTAGCCACAGGTGAAAAGGTTTGGTCATAATCTATTCCTTCCTCTTGTCTATATCTGAAAGTCCACCTAGTGTCAGCTATGTGCACCTATGGTGGGGGGGGGGGGAATAGGTGACGAGTAGCGCTTTTGCGTAATTTACGAACGTACCTGCACAATAAAAAGAAAAAGCACAGCACACAGAATACACAGGCAAATTATAGTGGTTCCCCGACTTGGGTACATCCACTTTCCCCCTTCGACCTATCTCCCCAACAAGGGACGACTCGGTCACTTCTCCAACGGGATTGAAATCCAATCCCTGCACTACCGGAAGGAACCCTTCCACACGTGAGAGTCAACACTCCCACAAAATGGGTTGCACCCAACCCTTACAACGCGGAACAACAGTTCCTTTACAACAAAAGTAAATATAGAAAGTACACGAGATACAAACTTTGTTTGGAGACTACGGTGTTCCTCTTCGTTCGACGACGTGTTCGTGAAGTCAACGAAAAGTTTACAACCTTGGTCTCTCTTGGAAAGGATCTTCCCGGAACCGGCGGCGGCACACGAGCGGCGGCTAGCTTCGGGATCGGCGGCTACGATGATGAGCGGCTGCTGAACTTGGAGATCCAAACTTCGTAGCGAAGCAAACTAGGTCTACCAACGGTCACTCTAGGATCGGTCGTCTCGATCGATTCGGACGGGGGAGTTTTTCCCGGTCAACAAATCGAGAGACAAGAGATCTCTGGATAGACACGTGAGACACAAGCTTTGCTAAGCTTCTGTCGCCGGAGATCACGAAGGAATCTCGAATGTTGACGGCGACCAACTAGCCCGAGCGCGACGGCGGCGGCGGAGAGGAATCGCGATATTAGGGTTTCGTTGCGGCTCGGTTTCTTTCTCCTTTTCTCCGTGGTTTTACTGTTCAAAATACTGGAATATATATACTGTAGATAACTCCAATATGACCATTTGTGGGACCCACACTAGAAATCCCTAAGTCCGGTTCAAGCTAGTCTAGAGGCAGAATCCGGTCCAGCAGCATCCTGAGAAAACGCTAAGTGAAAATCGGCGAGAATCGCAGGCGATTCTCGACGAATCGGCGAGAATCACCAAGTGATTCTCGACGATTCATCGAGAATCGTTAGTGATTCTCGCCGAATCACTTATTGATTCTCAACGAATTTCACTTTGTATACATGAGCTGCTTGGCCACTGGTTCGGCGAGAATCACTAGTGATTCTCGCCGAATCTTACTTGGCACCGTTTTGAGGTAGCCAGAAGGAGTCGGCAAGAATCACTAATGATTCTCGTCGATTCGGCGAGAATCACTTGGTGATTCTCGTCGAATCGGCGAGAATCACTTGGTGATTCTCGTCGAATCGGCGAGAATCACTTGGTGATTCTCGTCGAATCGGCGAGAATCACTTGGTGATTCTCGTCGAATCGGCGAGAATCACTTGGTGATTCTCTTCGAATTTTCCTTGGACGAATTTTCGTCTTCCACCCTGGAGCTGCTCCTTGACCCATCCATGCTCCTTGTCTTCTCTTGCATATGAACGGCCCTGTACTTGAAAGTAAGTGCACTCCAATAGAGAGAGTACACGTAGGCCAACACACTGATCTGCTCAACGAGGGATTACGTCTTGCAGACCCGTGTATATTGACCTACTGCACCCTGACATTGGTGTGCACTTAGCGTGGAGGAGCTGCAAGTACAACTTAAGATGTTTCATCAAATACATTGTGAATTCATCTTAGCTTGACAGGTGGCTTCCTCAAATCTAGGTAATCGTGGATACAATACCCAACAATCTCCCCCTATTTGACGAAGCCAAAACCCTACTAGCTAAGATGAATAACACATATCAAATAATAAACATAGCATTCAGAAATTAAACATGCAGCACAAGAGAATATATGCAATCAGATCGGGACTTGAGTCATTCACAAATTCAAATATATATACCAATATAAATATATACACATATAATCCAGAATTGTTTCTATGACAACAAAAATCATTAAATGTTCTTAAGACAAAGTGACAAGCTATAAGTTTTTGACTATTTTTCCTTAGCTAAGTCACCCTTAGGATTTTGAGCCAAGTACTTCTTGCTTTACCTCTCCATGTATTCTTTGGGCTTCGGGTAATACCTAGGAGGAGCAACTTTATCTGCATCCTTGTTGTTTCTGAAAAAGATGTTGCGTTTCGCTTCAAACGTTTTGTGCGTTTCCCACTCATACTGGCTATATACTTCGTTTCGATTGATCTCTCCTCTTTCTTGCAGCCAGAAGGTGTCTAAGATGATGTTCCTTGAAACTGGACTCCACCTTTCGTTTCGTACATCCTCCTCATTCATTCGAGTTCTCTTTGCAGCCTGTGTCTCCTTGGAGGTCCCTTCTTGAACTTTTCTCTTTCCCCTGGCTTTTGCTAAGGCCTCTTGGTCAAACATGCTCCTCAGTTTAGCTTTGGAGAGAGCCCTAGCATCAGCATCATTTGTGGGAATATCTGTAGCACTTGCACTTACATCCTCAGCAACACTTACTTCCTCAGCGGCCTTAGATGTCTCGGGGACATGAATACCGGCAGGATTGTCAGGCAGAACGACGCCTAACGTACCTAGCGCCTGTTGGAGCATCCACCAGCAGCTCTCATAGACATATTTGCTTGATTGGGCGAAGTGTGTGCTCATGCTTTCTTGAAGCTCGGCAACCGTAGCTATATACTCTTTCTCCCCCTTTTTGGCTTCGACAGTTATGCATTTGGCATATGAGTGCAGGGAGTCATCAATATACTTCGTGGTCTTGGAGAATTCAGTGATCAGGGCCTGCTGATTGGCATTTAAAGTGACCATATTACCATCAAACTTCTGAATGTTGTTGGCTACAATGTGTGCGTTCTGATTTACGACAGCCAGAGTATCAGTATTCTTTTTCAAGCCGGCCATTAAGAGTGTGACAGCTTCGCCGGCCGCGGTATACTTCTCTTCAAATTTCTTCTCCATCACGTCCAGCTTATGGTTGATTTCCACCATATTCTTGAGCATCAGATTTTCCGAAGTCTTAATCCTGTTCAGCAGTTTATTCTGGGCTTCATCAAATGAGACTTTAAGTTCATTCACAATGCCATGAATGATATTGACAGTGTGAGTGGCTAGCTCATCTCGTAACGGAATAGCCGGAGGCACTTGTGGGCCTTGCATTTCAGCAGACGCATCTGTAGAGCTGGATACAATCATAGTCTCTAATGGAGGAATGCTGGCTGCCACGGTAGATTTATCTAACTCCACCTCCACTGGTGCAGACTTGTCAGATGGAGGTTCAACAGGATCCGGAGTCTCAAATGCTTCATGTCCCTCATTCTCATCTTCCTCTCTGTCCTCATCCAAGAATTCATCTATATCAGCAGCCTCTTCCAATTCTCGGTCAGCAGTCTCCAGTGCTTCAGCTTCGGTTCCTTGAGTGTTTCTGTTCAGGACCTCCTCATCCTCCAGCTCAGGTTCACTTACTTCATGAATTGCGGCCACCGCATCCCTGGCCACCTGGGCAATTTCAGAAACTACATCTGTATGAGGGGGTAGAGTCTCCCCCTCGATTCCTGCAGTCAGGGTATCAGGAATTTCACGGGGGGTGACTGCTGGAGATACCTCTTGTTGCTCTTCCACAGCAGGCTGCCCGATACGCCGCTCCCATCGATCAAACACACTTGCATCCATCTTCTTCAAGTAGTGGAGAGGGACACCTTTGCTCATGTCGAACTTGTCTCCGTTCAGCTGGTTTAGATATAGACTGATGATGCGGCCGAAACTAGGAGTGCCCAGGGTGTCCTTGATCTTCTCGAACAGCAACTCCCCCCAGTTGAACCTCTTGCGGCAGACAATAACTATGAGGATCTTGAACATATCTCCTGAGATATGGTCATGCGAGCCCGGCTTGCAGATGAGCACTTTTCCAATAATGTCAGATAGGAGCTTCCCTTCTTCATTCATCTCCTTTCTCTTTATTGATCGAGTTCCTCGTGGAAGACCGCAGAACAAGAGAGTTCTGGTTTTGTCCTCGTCCTCCAAATAGTCCTCCTGCTCCGAACTAGAAAGCTGCAGGTAGCGAGTTAGCTTGCTGGCAGACATCTTTACTTTTGCCCCCGCCACCTTGCTCTTGATTATGGAGTCTCCATCTCGGAGTCTTGCGGTAGCGAAGAACTCCAGCACCTCTTTGTCCAGGATTTTGCAAGGGTGCTCCAAGACGAAGGTTAGCCCAGCCTCTTCCAGCATTAGAATGATGTTGCGGAATTCGTCCGAGGCGTGAGAAAACCCAGTTCGAACCAGCTCGCAGCCAGAGACCAACCCAGCAGTTGTCCTTGGAGCCATTGTAGATCTAGAGAGAGAAGCCGTACTCTAAGCGTTAATGAACTTTCAAAAAGGAAGCATCACTAGTGAGCGCGTCCAAGTATGGGTGAGGAAGAGGTTACCTAATGGCATATACGGTGAGTTAGTTCGAGTGGAGAAGAATCGAAACTTGAAGAGTTCGTCGGTGAAGGCTTCGGCGGGATGCTTGCGGGAAACCTTTGATGGAGGCGAGCTTTCCAGCAGGAGTCGGCGAGGTGTCCTTCCGGTAAGTGTGCCTTGCGGCGATTAGTGGCCCCTCGGCGAGTGTCCAGAGGAGGAGAGTCGGCGGGAGCTTGCTAGAAATTTTCACGTTGATGTTTGGCGTAGGCGAGGAGCTTGCTGCGGGTCGTCGAGAAAGCTCTTGCGGGTTTCGGCAAGTCTGCGGAAGAACTCTTGCGGAAGAATTCTTGCGGGTTTCGGGATATTTGCTGCGACGTGAGGCGGGAGTCGTGAAGAAGGCGAAGGGTTTTGCGGGATTTGACTAATTCGGCGAGATTTGTCAAATTCGGCGGGATTCGTGAAGAATGCGAAGGGTCGGCGGGATTTGTCTGACAGGAGATTTATTTAATTCGGTTTCTGATACTATTTGTCTAATTCGAAATTGAGAGGTCTCTTGACTAGAAATTTTCACGTTGAGAAGCTTGCAACATTTTTGAAATTTTCTGATGTCAAGTCAATATAAGGATGATAAACACATGTATATTTTAAAGTCAATCTATTTGGATTTGAACGAGGCTTTTCCAAAAACTTCTTGATGTCTATTGTGAGTTGTCGAGAATCACGATGACATATCTTCGTTAACCCTTTATTGATGTGTAAAGGTTTGCATGCATCGAGTTAACCTATCCTTAGACGTGCATACATACACTAATATACAAAGAAGTATCTGTACATAATGACATATATATGTATATATGTAATTGTCAATTGAAAATGACTCAAGTCTTGAAACTGATCATGAGTACCTGGGATTTTGAGAGTCATCGTTTTAGTCCCTCAGGTAGAACATATCAGAAGCTCAATGTGAGTATGCTCAAATTGATACCACATCTATTATTGCAGACGATTGTTCCAATTTAGTCTTGAGCCACCTACTGTCTAGTTCCCATCATATTCATGGGAACCTAGACTACCCTGCTAGAAAGAATTACTTTACCTTAGGAACCCAAATCATATTGGGTCCTAGGTTCCTGTTAGCATGACCACGCCACTGCCTTCCTTCAGAAAACCTATCTGGAAGACAACCTCTGTCCCGAGAATGTGGATAAGCCCTTGCCGTAGGCACAGAGGGGTTGTGCCAACAGTCGATGGCAAAGTGCCCCACTTTGCCACAGCACCAACATGGGTGAATGTTGTATCGCCGTTTCCGACCTGATCTCATGACTGATGTAGTCACGGTCCTAGGTCTAAACGGGATAGGGCATGATCTTGTCACAAAAATTCCTCTTCCATCGTGACACGTGGAAGGGTGGAAAGTGTGCATGTTGCAAGCGTTATGAGGCCAGGAAGGTGATGCCATTCTTTCAGGCATCTCCCTTACTGAGGCCCCATAGAGCCTGACATCATGACTTCTATCCTCCCTATCCTGTGTCCTCGTGTGGTGAGAAGTCTCTTGTGAGCTGGGACATGCAGATCCACACTGTGTTGGGGCAATGGCAGTGAATACAAAGGGCTCAGAATGAGCCTTAGGTATTCTCTCGTGGGTGGCCATGCCGGCCCTTGCACTCCGGGTGTCTCCACATGGGGACAGATCACCCTTGCAGTGACCACGATTATTCCTGTGGTCATACCTGAAGGCATGATGAGTTGCCTTCCTGCTTGGAGTGGGGGGTCGGAATACCGTTTCCCCATTTCTCCATGCCTTGATAATCCGGGAGATCCACCCGGTTTCTTGCTTTCTCTTTATAGCATCAACTTGGGAAAAGTTTGATACTATACGTTTCTCATTCTCTAGACTACTCTCTAGAGCTGAGATCTTAGACTCCTTGACCTTGTTGGACGCCAATTGGAGAACCAATAAGATCTTCAGTCGAGCAATCTCTCGAGCTTGCTCCTCAGCAAGTAGGTTGCTTTCCTGAAGGGCTCTCTTCAGGGAATCAGAATTTTCTGAAGGAGGGCAGTTCCTGTCTTCAAATATTTCAAGAGATACGGGGCAGGAGGAAGAAGTTACCTGCTCTTTTGTGTTATTGTCATTAGATCCAGTGACCATTGTTTCATCCACATCAGTGCTGCTTTCCTCACTATCCTCTTCAGTCTCTGACACGGACACTGGAGCTCTGATGCAGTCCGAGGGATCCTTGCCTTCATCTTCAGAAGTGAGGACCCCCACATACGCTTCATCCTCTGATTGACAGCATATTACAGCTTTCTCTGACACCCCCATCAGCTCTGAGATCATCATCCACAGAGATTTAGCCGTTTTACATTTTTCCAATCTAGAGCGAGAGGCTCCAGACCAGATATCCATAATAATTTGACGAATTCTCTCGTCCAAGTGAAATAGTGATAGTTCCGTCTCTGACATCTCAGCAATGCCCATGGGCACTTGGATCCCAGAGTCGGAGGTCTTCATGAGAATAAACGGACCCTCTTCCAGGATTAAGGATGCTCGAGGATCGATAGCATCAAGGTGAAATGACACCCTCATTCTCCAGATGGGATAATAATCCTTTGTGCATGCGGGGAGTTTGAGTGGCGGTATTTCATAATCCAGATCCATGCTTCTAACACTGGTGGCAGGATTCTACTCAAGGTGTTAACCTTTTTGATGCGTAACCTGCCTCTGATACCACTTGAAAGTCCACCTAGTGTCAGCTATGTGCACCTATGGGGGGGGGGGGGAATAGGTGACGAGTAGCGCTTTTGCGGAATTTACGAACGTACCTGCACAATAAAAAGAAAAAGCACAGCACACAGAATACACAGGCAAATTATAGTGGTTCCCCGACTTGGGTACATCCACTTTCCCCCTTCGACCTATCTCCCCAACAAGGGACGACTCGGTCACTTCTCCAACGGGATTGAAATCCAATCCCTGCACTACCGGAAGGAACCCTTCCACACGTGAGAGTCAACACTCCCACAAAATGGGTTGCACCCAACCCTTACAACGCGGAACAACAGTTCCTTTACAACAAAAGTAAATATA
This sequence comes from Platanthera guangdongensis, assembly GCA_039583875.1. NCBI lineage: Eukaryota > Viridiplantae > Streptophyta > Magnoliopsida > Asparagales > Orchidaceae > Platanthera > Platanthera guangdongensis. The sequence continues at coordinate 133,495,353 of CM077150.1, read as the reverse complement.
GAAAGTACACGAGATACAAACTTTGTTTGGAGACTACGGTGTTCCTCTTCGTTCGACGACGTGTTCGTGAAGTCAACGAAAAGTTTACAACCTTGGTCTCTCTTGGAAAGGATCTTCCCGGAACCGGCGGCGGCACACGAGCGGCGGCTAGCTTCGGGATCGGCGGCTACGATGATGAGCGGCTGCTGAACTTGGAGATCCAAACTTCGTAGCGAAGCAAACTAGGTCTACCAACGGTCACTCTAGGATCGGTCGTCTCGATCGATTCGGACGGGGGAGTTTTTCCCGGTCAACAAATCGAGAGACAAGAGATCTCTGGATAGACACGTGAGACACAAGCTTTGCTAAGCTTCTGTCGCCGGAGATCACGAAGGAATCTCGAATGTTGACGGCGACCAACTAGCCCGAGCGCGACGGCGGCGGCGGAGAGGAATCGCGATATTAGGGTTTCGTTGCGGCCCGGTTTCTTTCTCCTTTTCTCCGTGGTTTTACTGTTCAAAATACTGGAATATATATACTGTAGATAACTCCAATATGACCGTTTGTGGGACCTACACTAGAAATCCCTAAGTCCGATTCAAGCTAGTCCAGAGGCAGAATCCGGTCCAGCAGCATCCTGAGAAAACGCTAAGTGAAAATCGGCGAGAATCGCAGGCGATTCTCGACGAATCGGCGAGAATCACCAAGTGATTCTCGACGATTCGTCGAGAATCGTTAGTGATTCTCGCCGAATCACTTATTGATTCTCAACGAATTTCACTTTGTATACATGAGCTGCTTGGCCACTGGTTCGGCGAGAATCACTAGTGATTCTCGCCGAATCTTACTTGGCACTGTTTTGAGGTAGCCAGAAGGAGTCGGCGAGAATCACTAATGATTCTCGTTGATTCGGCGAGAATCACTTGGTGATTCTCGTCGAATCGGCGAGAATCACTTGGTGATTCTCGTCGAATCGGCGAGAATCACTTGGTGATTCTCGTCGAATCGGCGAGAATCACTTGGTGATTCTCGTCGAATTTTCCTTGGACAAATTTTCGTCTTCCACCCTGGAGCTGCTCCTTGACCCATCCATGCTCCTTGTCTTCTCTTGCATATGAACGGCCCTGTACTTGAAAGTAAGTGCAATCCAATAGAGAGAGTACACGTAGGCCAACACACTGATCTGCTCAACGAGGGATTACGTCTTGCAGACCCGTGTATATTGACCTACTGCACCCTGACATTGGTGTGCACTTAGCGTGGAGGAGCTGCAAGTACAACTTAAGATGTTTCATCAAATACATTGTGAATTCATCTTAGCTTGACAGGTGGCTTCCTCAAATCTAGGTAATCGTAGATACAATACCCAACAATATCCTTGAGCAACAAGCCTAGACTTATTTCTCACAATCACTCCTTGGGCATCCAGCTTGTTTCTGTAAACCCATTTGATTCCAATTACTGTGTAGTTTTGGGCACTTGGAACCAAATCCCAAAATCTACATCTCTCAAATTGGTTTAATTCCTCCTCCATTACATTGATCCAGTGGGGAACTTTCTCTACATCATGGATGGATAGAGGTTCAACCTGAGAGAGAAAACAGGCATGCATCAAATCTTGGTTGAGTTGATCCCTTGTCTATACACCTGCTGATATGTCTTGAATCACCTGAGATTTGGGGTGATCCTTTAGTGTGACAAGATCAGTGGGTGGTGTTGGTTCTGAAATAACATTAGGAACTAATTCCTCTTGTGGAATTATGTTTGCTGTTGGGGGAAGATCAATTCCTTCAGTGCCTTCATCTTCACTTTCTTCAATGACTTGTGGAGAAGGATGTGTTGGAACCTCTTGTGTGAGGTTTAGTCCAACCAAAGTCTCACACAAGTGAGGTACCTGCAAAGTGCTTTTGGTAGAAATCTCTTTCTCCTTGCAAGACATGTTAGCTTAATCAAATGTAACATGAATAGATTCTTCAATTTTTAGTGATGATTTATTAAAAACCCTATAGGCTTTTCTTACTTGGGAATATCCTAGAAAGATTCCCTCTTCAGCCTTAGCCTCAAACTTTCTAATGTATCTTTTATTGTTGTTCTGAATATAACATATACATCCAAATAATTTAAAATAGTTGATTTTAGATTTCTTCCCTTTAAGTAATTCATAGGAAGTCCTATTCATTAGTTTATGTATCAGGCTTCTGTTCAGGATATAATTTACAGTGTTTACAGCCTCTGCCCAAAAGGTTAGTGGCATGTAAACATCTACAAGTAATATACCTGCAACTTTAATTATTGTCCTATTTTTCCCTTCAGCTACCCCATTTTGTTGGATAGTTCTAGGAGCTGAGAACCAGTGTCTGATACCTTCCTTCTCACAGAACTCATGCATAAGAAGAGACTCAAACTTTGTGCCATGATCACTTCTTGATCAATGCAACATGAGTATAGAACTCAATCTGTATGGTCCAGAGAAAATTTGTAAGAACCTTAAAGTTATCTGACTTAGATCTCCGAAAGGACACCCAAGTGAACCTTGAGCAGTCATCTACAATAACTAAGGTGTAGGATTTCCCTCCTAGGATTTGTACAGCAATGAGTCCAAAGAATCCATGTGTAGCAAGTACAATATCCTAGGTGAATCACTTTTATTAACAGATTTAAAACAAGATTTATTTTACTTGCCTATTTAACAAGCCCTGCAGAGATCTTCTTTCTTGTAGGGACCAGAAGGTAGACCTCTCACAAGATTGTCTTTTTATAGCCTAGCAATATTTTCAAAGTTTACATGACCTAGCCTTTTATACCATAAATCATTCTGATTACTAGTTATATTAAGTAAGCAGATATCAGAAGTGGCAGAAAGAAAATCAACTAAGTATATGTTACCTTGTCTATTCCCAATTAAAACAGTTTGTTTTTCTTTATTAGCAATAGCACAAGAAGATGAGTTAAAGTATACCTGATAACCTTCATCACATAACTGGCTTATAGAGATGAGGTTATGCTTGAGTCCTCTGACATAAGTTACTTTCTTGAATATGACTGCTCCAATCTTCACTTCTCCAAAACCTTCAGACTGGCCACATTTTGAATCACCAAAGATAACCTTTGGTCCCAGCATGGACTTATAGTTGTGTAAGATGTCCTTGTTGCCAGTCATGTGCTTGGAGCAACCACTGTCTAGATACCATGTTTGATTTAACACTGGACATCACTTTTTCTGTAGTAAAAATAGTTAGTTGTTCTTGACCCAGGTTATCTTGGGTCCCTTATTTTGCTGGTAAGAGAAACTGGATATAATAGAAAATTCAGGTTGAGATTTATATCCTAGTGGGTGATATCTTCTAGGTGGTATTACCAAATCAGCTACAGGATTAAATGGTTTCCTAGAATTATTAGAGTTGCTACTAAAATTACATTTTTTTGTTAAGTCTTTCTGGGTTCGACGAATTATTCTAAGTTCGTCGACCAGAGTTCGACGAATTGGGATGAGATCGTCTATCTCTGCCTAGAGAATGAACATGTTCATTTCCTGTGCCCCACGTTCGTCAACCTCTGCTCGACTAACCATACAGAGTTTGTCGATCGCAGTTAGACGAATAATTATAGCTAAAGTTTGCGTTCACCGTTCGTCGAGTTGGGTTCGATGAACGGTCAACGTTTCATCGATCTAAGTTCGACGAATTCTGCTGAACTTTGTTTTTACTTATGGTTTTCTAATTTTTGTTATTTTGACCATTTGATTTTGGAATTTGTTCTATGATTTGATTATGGTTTATTTTTTTCCCCTTAGCTGAATCAAATTTAATGGGGGTAGTCAGAATGTTCTTCTTGAGAATATGGGGCAAACTTGATGAAGCACCCAAGCCTAGCTTGCCATTCAATCTGGCATTTACAGTTCTTGTGATGTCCATCAGCTTGAGGCTTCTCACATTGAGAGATTCCTGAAGTTGTTTAGCCTCACAAAGCCCAGGCTTTAATAATATAATTTGTTTATTAGCCAAGGTTAATTCATCCTTTAACCTATTGTTTTCTGAAATAACATTATCTAGGTTTCCTATTTTTTCCCTAAGAGTCTTAATTTCTTTTTCTGAGTTAATTAAATCTATCCACATTGTTTTAAATTCAGACTTAAATGAACCAGAACTGTAATCAAAGGAAGATAATACCTTGTCAGCTTCAGAATCTGAAACTGCTTCATTGTCTGAATCTTCTTCTTCTGAACGGCTCCTGGAGTCATCAATGCCCATGAGGCAAACCTCTTTGGCCCTTGCCTCTTTTTCATCTTCACTGGAGCTGGAAGATGATGATTCATCCTCAGTTTCACTCCAAGATTCAGCCACAAAGCCTTTCTCCTTATTCTTATGTTTGCTGGAGGAAGGCTTGCTGTTGTGCTGTCTTCTGGTATCTTTCTCTCTTCTCTTCTCCTTCTTCTGATTCTCTGGACACTGAGAGATGAAGTGTCTAGGTTTCCTACAAGCAAAACACACCACTTCTTTAGTTGGTATTTTGTCATACCTTGGTTTGTCATCCTTCCTGGATGAATTTCTCCTGAAGTCTTTGATGAGGCTGCTTTATATACCAATTTTCGGACTCATCTGGGCTAGTTTTCACGCATTTGCACTTCACTTTTAGTTCATTATCATATATATTTCATCTTGCCTATATTTCCATAGGAAGTGCACATTTTAGCCCATGGTTGTGTATTTTGTTATTTTTATAGTTTGTACTCCCTTTTGTGATTGTTTGGAATGTCTGCACAGATTAGTGATTGGTTTTTCCTTTCGGTACAGGTGTCGTGTGCATGTTCCGGGATGGTGGTGAAACAGGAATACTGCGCACGATCATGGGATCTAATGCGCATGACCACTGGTCGTGCGCCCCTGATTGTGCGCACTACTCTACGTTTTCTAGAATCAGCCTGGGGTAAGCGCACGACCACTGGTTATACTGCGCATTTCGTCTGCCTGCGAGGAGCAGGTATGATTATTTAGGCAGAGGGGTAACTGCTCTATCACCGTATCGGTACCCGTTACCGAAACGGATATTAGGCCAGTTACCTGTGCACTTTTTATTTCATAGGCCTATAAGCTAGAACTGTTTAGAATTGAATAAGTCGTGCTGGGATGACAATAACCCCAGTACTTATCTTTCATTTTCTGCATTTTATTTTTCTTGTCTATTTTAATTTTAGCATTTCTTTTTGCATATTTTGTTTTGTTTTTGCGGAGCTCACCCCTGCAGGTATTCTTGGCAAATTGCATTGGCAGGGTTCTGATTCTTCGTATGGCGGGCCTGCTTCAGATTTCCACGCGCCTTCTGGTATGCTCACTGGCTGAGCATTGGGTAACCTCTTCCCTTAGCTCTTTATGATTTTAATTTCTCTATCATATGCTGTGTAGTTTAGTTTAAGTCTGGGGGAGAGCCAGTTTTGTTACCTTTTGCACGCGCACATTTCATGTGCATACTAGAAGCTTTTATTGATTTATTATGATTAGTTCATTACATTGCACACCACTGCACCCACATGAGCACGTGCTTAGCTTTTTGCCTACTGCGAGTTAAACTCATTTCTTCGTTAGATTTGAGAAAATTATGGTGCTGACATAGGATTGTGAGACGGAGTAAAATGTTGGCCTTGTTGTGTTTCTAGTCAACTGCTCTCGTCTCATGTAGAAATTGGAGTAGATTTATTTTTTCTGTATGCTTTTAGTTTTATATTTTTCTAATTGCGTAAATACTTTTTATTCTACTCAAAAGTTGGTGAATCCGGTGTAAATCCGACGGTAGCTTAGGGATGTGTGTAGACGGTCGTTAGTTTTGTATTACTCGAGTTGGGAGGATGGATAGTCTTTCTCGGTGGCTAAGAACTTGCCCCAAGCTACTCTCGAAGCATAGGTGCATGGTTAGTCAAGCGTAAGCGTGATGTAGGCCATCATTTTGGCCCGGTTGAGCTTTGTACCGTTCCTAACGTCTTGTCCTCGCTAGCCCCGTTGTGCCTACCCTTCTTTTGATTCAGCTCCACCTTCATTCACCAAAGCCCCATAGCCTATCCTAGTCGCACACCCAAGTCGAGTTTAGTGTTTTATATTTTCATGTTGGGATGTGATGTGGTGTTATTATTTATGAAAATGTGGAAGTGCTCCAAAGTTTATATCTGCTGAATTGTGCAAATAAAATGAAGAAAAAAAAAGAGAAAAATATTTGTAAAGAAAAAAAAAGAAGTGAAAAGAAAAAGTTTAAATTGAAAATCTTTATGGAAATGTGATTATATTTGGTGTAGGCGGTGCACACACCCATTTGTTAAAAGTTAAGTCTGGGGGTGTGGTGCACCCGCATTTATTTTGGTTAGCTGATGGATTCTTTCTTTGACAGCTCATTTGGGTTAGGTGCATAGCCTTCCTTTTTATCATTGTTTACCTCACCATAACCCAAGCCCCATGATTATACTAAAGTCCTACGGATTTGCGCTTGAGTCTAACTAGTGTCGTGGAGAGAGTGTGAACGGGCAAGTGTATGGTCCCCGACATTGGTGGATTCCTTTGGAGGTGATCCCGAGCCCCGATATTTGGCAATGCTCGCCTAGCGATTAGTCTACTTTCTCCCTATGCATGACCGGATGATTCACCGTGATTCTATTTTTGAGTAATAATAAAATGTTGATACGCATTGTGAAAATTATAAACTATTTTGTATACTTAGAAATTTCTTCTATTATATTTTTACGTGCGCGAGCATGCGACTTCGCATGGTACTTCGTATCACAATTTCTTTGTTAACTAGTATTTTTCCCTATCTGCTTAGATTTTGTTTGCTCGGGACGCGTAAATAGTTAAGTCTGGGGGTGTGATGAGTCCACTTTATATACCTATTTTCGGACTCATCTGGGCTAGTTTTCACGCATTTGCACTTCACTTTTAGTTCATTATCATATATATTTCATCTTGCCTATATTTCCATAGGAAGTGCACATTTTAGCCCATGGTTGTGTATTTTGTTATTTTTATAGTTTGTACTCCCTTTTGTGATTGTCTGGAATGTCTGCACAGATTAGTGATTGGTTTTTCCTTGCGGTACAGGGGTCGTGTGCGTGTTCCGGGATGGTGGTGAAACAGGAATACTGCGCACGATCATGGGATCTAATCCGCACGACCACTGGTCGTGCGCCCCTGATTGTGCGCACTACTCTTCGTTTTCCAGAATCAGCCTGGGGTAAGCGCACGACCACTGGATCTACTGCGCACGACCACCGGTCGTGCGCCACTGATCGTGTGCATTGATTCCTCTTTTCTGGAGTCCTGTCTAGGTAATCGCACGATCATTGGACATAGTGCGCACGACCACTGGTCGTGCGCCACTACTTGTGCGCATTATCCCAGTTCTTCTTCCTGTTATTCCATGCTAGTGCGCACGAGCACAGGACATAGCGCGCACGACCACTGGTCGTGCGCCTGTGATCGTGCGCATTGTTCATTTCTGCTTTTGTATAAAAAGTACAGGTCTCGCCCTAATCCAAAGATCCGGAGATCGCTCATTTTCCTCCGCCGTTTTCCGCCTTCTCCGCCGTTCCCCTTCATCTTCAACCCTAGGGAGGTGCTCCGTGCAAGCTTTCACCGCCAAATCCAAGTCGGAGCTTCCTCTCGGCCTTCTCCTTCATCCGTGAGCTTCAAGTAGGTTTTAACGCCATAGCCATCAAGCAAAGGAAAGCTAGCAAACTTCGTCCGCTATCGTGAGACGAAGAAGACGGGCCATTGGAATGTGGTGACAGCCCTTCTCTACCCCGGACGCAGTTGAGGACCGAGCTTGGACGCGGAATGACAACCCGACGATTCCAACCGTGAATCCTCAGCAAGACTTCGGATTCGGTCGATCTCTTGACTTGTACTTGCTTTATTGTTGAATATTGGTGTTTTTAAACCTATTTATATTGATGAAGTGCATTGTGGTTGTTTATGTTATCTGTTTCATGTCTATGTGATTCATATTTCATATTATTGCCTAAGTTGTTTGAGTTGCGCCTTATATTCCATCCACCATCCATCCACCCTTGCCGAACTAGCAGTTGCTAGTGGCGTGCGTTGCGAAGAGGTGATTATGACCCTCATTCCGCCATTCTCACCACCTCATCCACGAGCCTACTCTTCCATCCGCCTAGCGATTCGGTGCATAGCAGCTCGACTAGTCTTCCATCCCGCCTAGCGAAGCATCGCATAACGGTGTTGCATAGGAGTAGTTGTTAGTATTTTATTTCCTGTTTCCGCAATATCAAAACCTCCACTTAGATAGCTCCGTCCTGAGGACTTCAATCTCAAGTCCTCCTCAAAATTAACTCCACCTTACTGTGTTGCTTGTGAGATCGATACTTGGGAAAACCCCCATTTTATATTACTTGTGCGACCGATTCACTGCTGTGATCTATAGCATCAGTCTTTACTTGCCATCTTGTAAAATCTTTTGGTAAATAGAGAAATCAGTTATTCATTCATGGTTGGAGTCTATGTCTCCTCAGCATCCTTGAAAGCAATTTTGTGCTCTTTTCTTGCTAGAGGAGGTGTTTTCTGCTCAGCTGCCTCTCTGGATTTGATCAGCTGTTCATAGGACTTAAGCTTTCTTAAAAGAGAGTCAGTGGAAATCTCATTTAGTCTTATGGCCTCCTTGATGGTCCAGATCTTTGAATCCCATGAGCTTGGGAAGCACATAAGGATCTTATCATTCACCTCTGTGAGGGTGATGTCCTTGTCCAAGGTTTTTAGCTCATTGATGATTGAGCTTAACCTATTGTACATATCCGCTACTGTCTCAGCTTCCTCCTTCTTGTAACTCTCATATAGGGATACGAGATTGGATATCTTGTCCTTCCTTTCATCTGTTGATCTAGCCACCAATTGATTTAGGGAGTCCCAAATGCCTTTGGCTGAGGTTCATTCAACCATATTTTGAAAGATATCATCTGACATTGTTTATGCCAGTATATTCATTATCTTGGCATCAGCAATCTTTCTCTTTCTCTGGGCCTCAGTCCACTCAGGTGGTGGAATTGTAGTTGTGCTTGAAGCTGCTGTAGGTGTAGACGCATTGTCTTGAGGAGGACCTGTCAAAATAGAATTAATAATATTCTCATCAATAGAGTTCATGTACAATTTCATTCTTGCCTCCCAGATTGCAAACTTATTCAGATTGCATACTGGAGCTCTGGTGCTTGCATAATCTTTGTTCTGTGCTATGCTGTGTGAGAATAAATCTAATAGAAATTAAAAGGCAGATCTAAGTCAGGATCTTTAGTTCAAGTGTTAGCTTGTACAACCAAGGGAATACTGTTCTGATACCAATTGAAAGTGATGTGTTAGATCTGAAATACTCTAGAGGGGGGGGGGGGTGAATAGTGTTAACCCCTAAATGGGCGATCCTTCCCAAGGGAGCCAGCTCGCTCGTCGCGGCCTGCCACAGGTTTCTCCTGGAGGTCATGATGCCCTAGGTTGGGCGGACAGATCTCTCTGTCCGCTCAGGCCGCGCGGCCTGCGCGGTCTCAGCGGTCTGACCGACCAGGCTGCGTACCTTCCCTTGGTCGGCAGGGTCCACGGACTGCTTTTGCAGTCCACCTATGTAGGCCGCCCCCCTTTTCAGCCTAACCGCGAGGTTGTATCCGCAGGTCTCTCTCTGCCGGACTCAACTTCCTATCCGCCCAGGCCGGCGGCAGGTCGCTCAGCCCCTTCACCCAGCAACATGGGGTGCCGACTCCTCCAGTCCGCCTGCAAGGCGAGGACTCCAACTCCGGCTATCCGCTAAGACCAGCAGCAACCTCCAAGGCCCTCATGAGCTGGGCGGACTCGAAGTGCAATCAAGACTTCCAGTCCGCCTTCATTGATGAACCCCAATAGCCTCAACAGCCAGGCTCTCCTTCTCCAACGCAAGCGGACTCAGCCTTGCAGCAGTCGCAGACTTGACGGACTCTCTATACAGTCCGCCCTTTCATTAGTCAGCACCAGCTTCTCGGCAGCAGTGGCGTCAACTCCTCCTCAGTCCGCAGGCCTGTCGCAAGCTCAGTCAGTAGTAGCAGTCTTCTCCCTCAGTCCGCAATCTTAGTGCGGACTCAGTCGGTAGTGGCGGACTCCTTCCAGCCCGCCAGGCATCAAATACTCTAGAAGGTAGTCCCAGTACGCATAACCTCACGCGGACTCGCATGAATCCGCGGGCACTCTACTGCCCACACCCCTTATAGCTCTCAGTTCAGCATTGGCGGGCTCCGCAGATTCTCCTCGCAGTCCGCCACATAGCTTCCAACAACCGCCACCCCAGTAGTAGGCGGACAGTCTCAGCTCAGCAGTGACAGACACCGCGAACCCGCATCGCAGTCCGCCACTAAGTCTCCCATTCTGCCGTCAGCACCGGCTCCAATACCAGTCGTAGTCCGCGCGGCCTGTTGCGGACTCGACGGACTCCGTTTCCATCTCACTCAAGATACCGTTTCACCGGGGGTAACGTCACCGCAAGCCGTTACCTCCTCGGGCCTATAAATAGCCCCCCATGCCTCTCATATGAGAGGTCTGCGCTCGGTCTCTGGACGCTCATAGGATCACTCTCGCGCTCGAAGTCAGCCAGCCAGCCCAGCTCCTGCATACTCCAATTCTCAGTCCGCACCCGTCTCAGTGCCTTAGTCGCGGGGTTTGCAAGCCTGTGCTTCTCCATTACATGCGGTCTGCTTCCTTTGCTTAACTGCGCGGCCTGTCGGCTTCGCTCTTCAGTCCGCGCGGCCTCCTCTGGCATTCTTCTTCCTTAGCCACTAGCTTCCTGCTTGTACCCTTTATTGCTTTGTTGTGAAGGTGTACTAGCAAGTTGTAACTCTCGCCATTAATAAAAGGAAAGCCCGTCGCAAGAGTGGCATTTAAGCCGCGACGGGCGAAGTCTGCTGTTGCCGCTGCTAGCGGCCCCTTCTCTCTCCATTCATCTTAGCTCAGCTCAGCTCTCTCGGCAAGCGACCTGCAAGCACAACCGTCATATTAATCGTCTGCTCGACAGCTCCTGATCAACCTCCTCTCTTGATCAACCTTCTCTGTTGATCAAGCTTCTCCTCTGGTCTCAGTACCCTCTCCTCTATCCCCGCAACTCCTTGACAAACTGCTTGCTCCAATCTCGAGCACTCAGAAGATTCCCTCTTCTCCTCTATCCCCGCGACCTTCATCCTCTTCCTTTCCTAGCTTGTGAGACCGAACACTCCCTCCATGTTAGCTGCCCCGGTGTAATTTTCGTGCATCAACAGTTAACACGCGACCTTCAGATTCGGTCAGACGGTGAACAACGACAGTTAACCATGTCAGATCATCACTCAGCCGAGAACTTTGCTCCAAGTCCTAGATATGATCCTCTCTGGGAAGTCTTTGAGCAGTCGTGCCGTGAGAATGCTCAGCAGTTCCAAGCAATCAACCAAATGCTCGCTATGATCACACAGCGGCTAGACGCTCTTCCAGCAACAGCTCCAGCTGCTCCAGCTACTCCAATCAACCCAAAGCCAACTTTGGAACATCAGCAAGCTTATCCTCAAGCTTGCCCGCCAGTCTATCCTCCTTTCAAAGCAACCTTCCCGCAATGTCCTGCAGCTCCTCTGCAACCTCAAGATGAAGAATTTGCTGCACGCCAAAACTTCTTCCAGGAAGCAGCCCAGGGAAGTCCTTCTAGATTTCTCAACTTTCAGGGAAGTCATCCTTACCCTGCAGCTCCTGTCTTTGCTCCTCCTGCATCAACTTTTCCTTTTTATCATCCTGCTTCTTTTGCAGCTGCAGCTTATGCCCCTTCTTTCCTTATGTTGTAGGATAACAAAAAGAGCCTTCACCGTTCACAGAGAATGTTCTCCATGAGCCAACTCCAGCAAACATCAGAGAGCCCCGGTTACCAATCTACACCGGGGAGACTGATCCAATAAAGCATCTTCAAGCTTTTGAGTCAGCCGTTGCTCTCAAAACCCTTTCAAATGCAACTAAGTGCAAGCTCCTTATCACTACCTTCGATGGGCAAGTGAGGGACTGGTTCTATGGCCTCCGTCCTCACTCCATCACTTCCTTCGTTGATCTACGAAGGGAGTTTCTTCTCAAGTACTCTACCTCAACCAAGAGAAATGGCGGTCCTGAAGCCGTCTTTGAGATCAAGCAGCGCAGCGATGAAACTTGGTCTCAGTTTGTTGATCGATTCCCAAGAGATATTTTGGACATCGAAATTGCTGATCAAGAAATGTATCGAGTGGCTCTTATCCACGGTCTTCGTGAAGGGCCTCTCAAATTTGAAGCCATTGTCCGTGCTCCAAGGACATAGCAAGAGTTGATTGCTCTAGCCAACTCGTACATCCGAGGCAAAAAAAAGCAACCCAGGCTTCGTCTCCAAGCTCTTATCAGAGAAGGATCCTTCTCGCAAGCATCCTCCAAGGTCTCCTCACAATCATTTCCCATCTCACTCAAGAAAGGAGAGAAGGTTTCAATGACTTCGATACTCCTTCCCGAGCCATAAATGTGCCCAAGACCCATTGCTACCAATAGCTCCTTCTCAAACAGCAGCAGTTCATCTGTAGCAATACGATGACTTGCATGAGTCTGATCTCGACCAGGCCATGCAAGAGGTAGTCCAAATCATGAAAGACAGGGATAAGAGCCTTATTGCGAATTCCACAAAGAGTCAGGTCACCTAACTGAAAACTGCTGAGCACTACGCCAGCTTGTGCAAAGGATGCTCCGGCAGGGCAAGATGCATTACCTGCTTCCCAGAGAAGATTGCCCTGATCCAGAAACCTCAAAGGGCAAATAGGTTGCAGATGTTCCTTGCTCCTCAAAAGGAGTGAACCTAGTTGAAGAGCCTCCTCTCCTCGTTGTTAACAAAGCTGTCGAATGCTTCGATGCCGATGACGAGGGTGTGCTTGGAAGGCTATTCTATACAAGGAAAGGACTTCTCAGGATTTTCCCTTGTTTTTTTCTTTTGTGCCCTCCTAGAGGATGCACGGCTAGCCAGCTCTGAGTAGGACTGTACTCGGGATGATTTTCTCAGGGAAGCGATGCATAAGGCCCACGGGGAACACCTATGGCAGCATTCAACCTTCTTTAGTCATTCCGAGTATAGACCTCTTTTTGTCAACTGCCTTCTTTCATAGGTGAACAGGTTAATCCGACCTACCAAAGGGATTTCTTGCATTCATTTTTCTTATGCTCATTTTATATACATTGCTTGCTCAAAGCTCCATCGGGTGATGACTTACATGCCCTCTACTTATGCAAGCTCTATTACTCTCATCTTCTATTCACTGCCTGCTTAAGTGCTATTAGATGAAGATTCACAGAGCTATTCAATATTCTTATCATAATCAAATGGTATGAAGCATTGATTAAAGAATCTTACTCTCCTCGATCATCAAGCCATGCTATTGCAATCTAGTTAAGATTGGCAGAATTCGTCAAGTTACTTCTCTGCTAATCTAATCATGTTCATCCAGCCATATCAACAGTTAACGCTCGAGTTATTGATCTGGGTTCATGATAAAGAGGTCATTAGGCATTTTCCTTGCTATATGGTCATATCGACCTTATCTCATCAACAGTTAACACTCGCAAGCCTTCTCTCAGGTACTTGCAAGCTTCTTTCATATATATGTTTGCTTCTAACTCTTTCCTTGCAGAGATTAACAAACACTTGCAACCCTTCTCCACAGGTACTTGCAAGCTTTTTTCATATCTTGTTTTCTCCTAACTCTTTTCTTGAAGAGAGCAGCAAACACTTCCAAGCCTTCTTCCAGGTACTTGCAAGCTTATTTCATATCTTGTTTTCTTCTAACTCTTTCCTTGCAGAGATTAGCAAACACTTGCAAGCTTTTTCCACATGTACTTGCAAGATTTTTTCATATCTTGTTTGCTCCTAACTCTTTTCTTGCAGAGAGCAGCAAACACTTGCAAGCCTTCTTCCAGGTACTTGCAAGCTTTTTTCAAATCTTGTTTGCTCCTAACTCTTTTCTTGCAGAGAGCAGTAAACACTTGCAAGCCTTCTTCCACGTACCTTCAAGCTTTTTTCATGTCTTGTTTGCTCCTAACTCTTATCTTGCAGAGAGCAGCAAACACTTGCATGCCTTCTTCCAGGTACTTTCAAGCTTTTTTCATATCTTGTTTGCTTCTAACTCTTTCCTTGCAGAGATTAGCAAACACTTGCAAGCTTTTTCCACAGGTACTTGCAAGATTTTTTCATATCTTGTTTGCTCCTAACTCTTTTCTTGCAGAGAGCAGCAAACACTTGCAAGCCTTCTTCCAGGTACTTGCAAGCTTTTTTCATATCTTGTTTGCTCCTAACTCTTTTCTTGCAGAGAGCAACAAACACTTGCAAGTCTTCTTCCAGGTACTTGCAAGCTTTTTTCATATCTTGTTTGCTCTTATCTCTTTTCTTGCAGAGAGCAGCAAACATTTGCAAGCCTTCTTCCAAGTACTTGCAAGCTTTTTTCATATCTTGTTTGCTCCTAACTCTTTTCTTGCAAAAGCAGCAAACACTTGCAAGCCTTCTTCCAGGTACTTGCAAGCTTTTTTCATATCTTGTTTGCTTCTAACTCTTTCCTTGCAGAGATTAGCAAACACTTGCAAGCTTTTTCCACAGGTACTTGCAATCTTTTTTCATATCTTGTTTGCTCCTAACTCTTTTCTTGTAGAGAGCAGCAAACACTTGCAAGCCTTCTTCTAAGTACTTGCAAGTTTTTTTCATATCTTGTTTTCTCCTAACTCTTTTCTTGAAGAGAGCAGCAAACAATTGCAAGCCTTCTTCCAGGTACTTGCAAGCTTTTTTCATATCTTGTTTGCTCCTAACTTTTTCTTGCAGAGAGCAGCAAACACTTGCAAGCCTTCTTCCAGGTACTTGCAAGCTTTTTTCATATCTTGTTTGCTCCTAACTCTTTTCTTGCAGAGAGAAGCAAACACTTGCAAGCCTTCTTCCAGGTACTTGCAAGCTATTTCCATATCATGTTTGCTTCTTCTAACTCTTCTCCTTCCAGAGATTAGCAAACACTTGCAAGCCTTCTCTCAGGTACTTGCAAGCTCCTTTTATATATATATGTCTGCTATTAACTCTTTTCTTGCAGAGACTAGCAGACACTTGCAAGCCTTCTCTCAGGTACTTGCAAGCTTCTTTCATATATTATCTGTGTCTAACTCTTCTCTTTGTAGAGATCAACAGACACCAGCAAGTCTCATCCAGGTACTTGCAGTTTAATTCATTGTTTTATGTCTACTGCTCACTCTTTTCTTAGCAGTGGTTAGCAGATACTTGCAAGCCTTCTCCCAGGTACTTGCGAGCTACTCACATATACCATGTTTGTTCCTAACTCTCATTTTGCAGAGATCATCCGAAACTTGCGAGTTTCTTCACAGGTACTTGCAAGTTACTTTCATATACTGTGCATACCATTAACTCTTCTTTTGCAGAAACCAGCAAAGACTTGCAAGATCCTTCCAAGTACTTGCAGCTCATTTTTCCTTCTTGTATACTCTTCATCCTTCCTCTTTTGCAGAGGATAACAGGTGCTTTCAAGCCTTCATCAGGTACTTGCAAGTTATTATGCTTTTATGTTTTCCTCTCACTTTCATTTTGTAGAACTTAGTGGAAGACACATCTTCCTCATTTTGCAAAGGCAAACTCAGGTACACACTCGATGTACCACCCATACATGTCTACCCTAACTTTCCTCTTGCAGGAAAATAGACAGGCAGCTCCAAACTCCTAATGAGAGGCTTCAGGTTCTATCTCTCCTTGCCCCCCTTCTCCTTCCGTTGGGGTGGATCACGTTTTCGTGGGTCTCCAACTTTTTCGAAGTTCTATTCGGAACATAAAAACGTGCGGGGATTATGTTAACCCCCAAATCGGCAATCCTTACCAAGGGAGCCAGCTTGCTCGTCGCGGCCTGCCCCGGGTTTCTCCTGGAGGTCGTGATGCCCTAGGTTGGGCGGATAGATCTCTCTGTCTGCTCAGGCCGCATGGCCTGCGCGGTCTCAGCGGTCTGACCGACCAGGCCGCGTGCCTTCCCTTGGTAGGCAGGGTCCGCGGACTACTTCCGCAGTCCGCCTCTACAGGCCACCCCCCTTTTCAGCCTAACCACGAGGTTGTATCCGAAGGTCTCTCTCTGCTGGACTCAACTTCCTATCCGCCCAGGCCGGCGGTAGGTCTCTCAGTCCCTTCACCCAGCAACATGGACAGCCGACTCCTCCAGTCCACCTGCAAGGCGCGGACTCCAACTCTGGCTATCCGCTAAGACCAGGAGCAACCTCTAAGTCCCTCGCGAGCTGGGCGGACTCGAAGTGCAATCAAGACTTCCAGTCTGCCTTCATTGATGAACCCCAACAGCCTCAACAGCTAGGCTCTCCTTCTCCAACGCAAGCGGACTCAGCCTTGCAGCAGCCGCGGACTTGGCGGACTATCTATGCAGTCCGCCCTTTCCCTAGACAGCACGAGCTTCTCGGCAGCAGCGGGGTCAACTCCTCCTCAGTCCGCAGGCCTGTCGCAGGCTCAGTCAGCAGTAGCAGTCTTCTCCCTCAGCCCGCAGTCTTGGTGCGGACTCAGTCGGTAGTGGCGGACTCCTTCTAGCCCGCCTGACATCAAATCCTCCAGAAGGCAGTCCCAGTCCGCATAACCTCACGCGGACTCGCCGGACTCCGCGGGCACTCTACTGCACGCACCCCCTGCAGCTCTCAGTTCAGCAGTGGCGGACTCCGCAGATTCTCCTCGCAGTCTGCCACATAGCTTCTAGTATCTGCCATCCCAGTAGTAGGCGGATAGTCCCAACTCAGCAGTGATGGACTCCGCGAACCCGCATCACAGTCCGCCACTAAGTCTCCCATTCTGCCGTCAGCACCGGCTCCAGTAGCAGTCCAAGTCCGCGCGGCCTGTTGCGGACTCGGCGGACTCTGTTTCCATCTCGCCCAAGTTACCGTCTCACCGGGGGTAACGTCGCCGCAAGTCGTTACCTCCTCGGGCCTATAAATAGCCCCCCATGCCTCTCATATGAGATGTCTGCGCTAGGTATCTAGACGCTCGCAGGATCGCTCTCGCGCTCGAAGTCAGCCAGCCAGCCCAGCTCCTGCGGACTCCAATTCTCAGTCCGCACCCGTCTCAGCGCCTTAGTCACGCGGTATGCAAGCCTGTGATTCTCCAGTCCTCACGGTCTGCTTCCTTTGCTTAACCGCGCGGCTTGCCGGCTTCGCTCTTCAGTCCGCGCGGCCTCCTCTGGCATTATTCTTCCTTAACCACCAGCTTCCTGCTTGTACCCTTTATTGCTTTGTTGTGAAGGTGTACTAGCAAGTTGTAACTCTCGCCATTAATAAAAGGAAAGCCCGTCGCAAGAGTGGCATTTAAGCCGCGGATGGCGAAGTCTGTTGTTGCCGCTGCTAGCAGCCCCTTCTCTCTCCCTTCTTCCTAGCTCAGTTCAGCTCTCTCGGCAAGCGACCTGCAAGCACAACCATCATAATAACCGTCTGCTCGACAGCTCCTGATCAACCTCCTCCTCTCTTGATCAACCTTCTCTGTTGATCAAGCTTCTCCTCTGCTCTCAGCACCCTCTCCTCTATCCCCGCAACTCCTTGACAAGCTGCTTGCTCCACTCTCGAGCACTCAGAAGCTTCCCTCTTCTCCTCTATCCCCGCGACCTTCATCCTCTTCCTCTCCTAGCTTGTGAGACCGAACACTCCCTCCATGTTAGCTGCCCCGGTGCCATTTTCGCGCATCAACAAATAGAGTATCCTAAAATCGTTTAGAAAACTTTAAAGCTTTTGCTATAAATAAAAACTTTAGAATAACAAAAAAATAATCTCAAACACACAGCAGACCTAGTTAGCATAAACACAGCAAGAACAAAATAAAGGGCAACCAGACAACATAAGAAATTATAGTGGTTCCCCAACCTGGGTACATCCACTTTTCGACCACCCTGGTAGGAATCCACTCAGATTTTTGATCATGTGCCTGACAACAATGAGCTTTTAATCAGGTGCTCAAAAACCAAACCTCAAGTCTTTTGGTCAGGTGACTTGCAACCAGGAATAACTTTTGAAGGGAGTTATAACCTTTTATACAGTGGGGGGTGAGAGATGATATTGTCTTCTCTTTCTCAATATACAACTAAGAAGACTTAGTAGATATGATGTTAACAAATAGCTCCCCCTGAGATGTAGAATGGTTCAGGAAAAACTGGAGCATTGATTCAGGGTGATAGGCCTTCAATCTTTAAGCCTTGACCAGAAAGGATATTCAGGAACTTCTTGATATATGGAATTGATGTAGTCCTTTGAAGTGTCCTGGAGAGTTGAAGAATGAAGACTCTTGATTTTTTATTGACTGTTCTTCTTCTTCAGATAGCAGATGTTCTTCTGGTCTAGGGCTTCTTCTATATATTGAGAGTGAGCAGAGAAATCCTTGATTCAGACTAATTGTGTTACTGACTGTCTGTGTCTATGTTCTCTCTATCTTGTCTGTAGGAAAAGAGAGAAAATCTCTTTTATATTTCGTGTCAAAAATTGTCTTTCGAAATTTGAAATTCTCTGCAATCAATGTTGACGACCTTGATAATAAACTGCATTGAATTATTTCTCCAACTGTCACATGAAAAAACGGTAAGCAACTATCCTGGAGAAGACCATAATCAATTCCCCTTTTAACGGTTATATTCAGAGAATATTTGAGCATTAATTACACAGGAATTATTGCAGTAAGTGGGGGACAGAAGGAAAGAAATAACTAAGTATAGATTCGTCGAATAGATAATAGAAATCATCGAGCTGAGTTCACAGTTCGTCGAGTCGAGTTGCTGTGTTTGTCGACCAGATGACTTCTGTTCGTTGACCTGAGTTCCAAGATCTTCGATCTAAAACAGAACTGCATTCTCTAGAAACTTTTCCTTTTCTGTGTATAGAGTTCGTCGAGCTGATAACTCGTTTCGTCGACTGATGTTTAGCAAAGTATTTCTGGACATAGAATATTTCAGATGCTTCTGGAATGAAGTGTTGAAGTGAAGTATCCAGAAATCAACGTCCTGAGAATTTGTTTCGTCGAGCTGAGGACCACTAACTGTTGCTGGATAACTCTAGCAAAAGTGGTCAAAGTTCGTCGAGCTGAGAATCTTGAATTCGTCGACTGAAGATGATTATGGACTTACAAAATTGAGAGGCATCTGGATTAATGAGTTGAAGTAGAGAATTCAGAAATCGTCAACCAGAGAACTAAGTTTGTCGAGTGGAGTCTAGAGAATAAAGTCTGGACTTGGAATGCTGAAGGTAGAGTCCAAAGATCTTCGACCTGAGAATAGAGTTCGTCGAGCTCAGCTCAGAGAATTTTCTCTGAGATCGTCGAGCTGAGCACGACAATCGTCCGGCTGAGTTCGGCGAACGTCGAACTCATTTTTCTGAGTCTTTGGAAAATCTCTAAGTCTTGAGTCTCTAGCAGTCTGATGATGGCTGGTCCATGAAGTGTTGATCCTAAGGACTTGGCCTACACTCTATGACACAACTATGACCATGGCTAAAAATGATGGGTCACAAGATCCTAGCTTAGTGAACCTAGCACAAATCAAACTAGGGATCCAACACCTATAACTTAGGTATTGGACTATTGGGCATACTTAGAATTCACATATCCACTGTATGAACATTATTTCACTTATCATGTACGTTATATTCATGCAATATAATCTTTCATGATATCTTGTGTTTGCATCATATATCTTTTTGAGCCTTCATGTTTTATAAAAACACAAGTATTATATATATATATAATTATAAAATAATTTAAATGAACAAAATTTTTTTTATATATCTCTTTGTGTGATTATTGTTTTGTATTTTTTAAAAAAAATCAAAAAAATATTATAAACTACTTATTATTCATTTTCATTGTCAAGGATGAATACATTCTATCAATTAAAGATTAAATAAATTTTTGATTTAATTGTCAAGTTTCTTAAAACATTATTTTGGTTATATCATGTCTTGAATATTAACTTATTATGTGCAATGAAATTGAATATATAAAACATGTGTAGGATTGATTAGTTTGCCTCTAAGTATGAGCAATGTTTTCTGTTTGATAATGATTATATTCAGTCATATTTTTTTTTTGATAACCTACATGTGATTTTAATCTTATACCTGCATGATTGTGTAGTGTAACAATATAATAATTAAAATGCATAAATAGATTACCTACTGTTGAAGCCAAAAATTACCTCAACGGGAGTTCAAAACAGGGGTGCAGCCAACACCTACTTCTCCCAAGCCTCAACCCTCGACTAGATTCAAAGGTCCCTGGACAGACAAAAAGCCTCAGCAGGGAGATCCCACCTCACACCCGGAAGATCTCTGAGAGCTTCCCCTCCAAAGCCGAAAGCTGGGCTAGGAGCTCCTCAGAAAGCGCTTGAAGTTGGAAGATTATGAAAGCTTGCCTTCTAAGGAGCCCTTATGGGTCTATTTATAACCTTTGCTGACCTGAGATTACTGAAATACCCTTAGTTGATCTGCCAATAGCCAAATCCCGCTCTTTATCCTGAGGGTAATTAGGTCATTTTACCTAGAGCACTGGGCCCCACCCGACGAGAACTCTGAGCCGAGAGCCTTCTATAAAGAGAATGGCACAAGCAGTCTCACCTGCGTACAGGAGAGAGCTCCTTCCAGACAGGAGCCTGGCCCAAGCGCGAATGTTCCCGCCCCACTTATGGGCGAGAACTTCCTTAGCGCGGGAACTACTCTGGCTAGCCCTTTGACCGATGGTGCTCTCCCGGCCCAACTCAGCGAATATGGGGTTGTACACAATCCCCGCTCTTTTTGAGCTAGCTCTCCGCTCGAAAAGACACATCCAAACCGTAAATATTCGCTGAGCACGTGTCAACATCAGGTAATCTTTTGGTGGGCCGTACCGTGGCTATATATATGTGCTGATAGACGGCCATAAATCTGCCCTCGAATCGTCGTTCTTCACCCGAGCTCTCGCATCCTCTCGCGATGCGTTCCAAGCGCGCTGACACACTGCTTTCGCAGGATCTTCAAGACAGCATCGATGCGGCACAAGCGCGAGCGAAGGCTAACAACGCCTTGGTTGCCCCCTGGCTGGAGAGAAAGTCGTCACACACTGAGCCTTCTCAGCCAAAGAAGAAAAAGAAGAAGGCGAGGGCGGTCCAGCGAGACCTGCCCCCCGAGAACAAGAGCCCGCCTACCCCGACCCCAAGCCGCGCGGATGATCCCTCTTCGCAGAATGTATGTCTGATTCGCTAATCATTGAGACCACTAGTTGCTTATACGGGAGGATTTGTAGCTGACGCGATACTTCTCGCAGGAAACGGTCCCCGACGACGCCAGGCCCCCGCGGGAGCACTTGGACCCATCATCTCGGCCTCCTGAGGACCAACCGCGGGTCTCGGAGGTCGCTCCTCCGCCTGACCCCTCGAGAACTGCTGGTATCCTTTCCACTGTCGCTCTTAACCCAGTCTCAGAATGCTGAATTGTCTTCCTACAGCACCAGCTTCCGCCCAGCCGGGTCTCGCTACCCTGGAGAAGGAAGTAAGGGTCGCTGATCGACCTGCCCTTGCGGTTGATTCCTCCCTACCGGCGGGAGGAATGGCTGTCGAATCTTCTGCAGCTCCACAGGATGCCATCCATCCCGCGGGATAGGACACCTCCACTCCCCCCCCCGCTTCCGGCCAAGTCGGGATCACCACTCGCAAAATCTTCCCTCCCAGAAAAGGGAAGCCGATCCACCAACTCTTTGGAACTGATGGGGGGCTGGGCCTTCTCGCCTGCCGTCGGCCAGTGGTTCTCTCCATACTGCAGGTATGCGGTGTGCTTATCACAATTGTCACATAGCTCTCGCCATGACTGGAATTCTTTTGCTAGGGGATCTGGGTTTGCGGTCGGGAGTTGACGCAGTGGATGAAGAAGATGAAGAAGACGACGAAGACAGAGAGGGGGAGGACGGAGAGAGCTCCCCCTTCCCTTCATCTGATGAGATGGAGGAAATCTTGACCAGTGCCGGGAGAGCTAAAAGGCGGGGAAAGAAGGTTGCCACCATTCTGTCAAAGCTTATCTGGCGGGAGCGGGCCCATGACTCTACGGCGAGAGAGTTCCGACAGTCGGTGGAGAAGAGGCTGGAGGCTCTGGAGCGAGACTACTTCATCGGCGAGACGGATCGGCCAGGTGGGCCTACCGTCGGGTCCTCTCCCGAAAGGTGCATCGCGCGGATCCGAGACCTGTCTCTCCGGATCAACCTAGGATGCACCGTCTTGTCGTCCTACTTCAACTCGCAGGGGCCACCGAGGATTAGGCAGTGGGAACAAGGACGATGGCATTGGGAACCCTACTGATTCGTGAGATCTCGCCCTTCCTTGCCCCCGGCCTTCCCCTTCCCCAATGTACCCATATTTATTTTCATCAGTCTGTCATTAAAAACTTTGCTACTATTACATTTTATTTAACTCTCGCTCGGCGAGAGTAACTCCTGACTGTCTTTATTATTATTATCATTTTTTATTCAGCTCTCGCTCAGCGAGAGTAACCCTGTTTACGCTCGCTTGACTTATCACACGTCATCTCCAAACGTTTGCGCCAATCAGATTTTTCAGTCGCTGTCAATCTTGGGCGGGAAACCGAGGCGCCGCTCACTTAGGGCGTGACTGCTGTACCCCCGCCGCCTTTTTGGAAACAGTCATGATTATCACGGTTTTCTATAAATAGAGAAGTGCACCTACCATATTTATTTCTCGATCCAAATCCCGTGTCTTTTCTCTTGTCACTCTAGCGGTTTGCCGAAAGCTCCCGCTCGCTTCCGCTTCCTCCTCCCGTTCTCGCTGTTCTCGCTGTTCTCGCTCTCGCCTCTCTTCTGAAGACCTCGGCTTCAACCTCTCAAACACGATGTCGGGCAGAAGCGAGACGCTCTAGACTTGTAACTATATAAAATACATTGTAAATATTTTGAAAACGTTTCTTTTATTGTAGTGTTTGATGAAACTGTTGTGGTCGAGTGCTTCTTATGCATGCTTCCGCTGAGGCCCTTGGCCTCCCTAGGGTACTCTCCCTTAGTGACAGATAGGCGGGAACCTGTCGAAAGAGCCCGGGGCTTAGACATTTCGTTTCCGCATTCTGCCGAAAACCGTCTGCTGGGAACATGGCTCGTAGGCCCTTTAAGGCCAGGTCGTCCCCCTTTAGCTTGCGCGAACTGTTCGATGCTTCCGCCTAATGCTTCCCACTGTCCAAGGATAGCATCAGGAGCCTTCTCGCCGAGAGCTTCCTTCGGCGAGATCTCCTTGGCGTGGACTTCCCTGCCGAGATCCTCTATGGCAGAGGCCTCTCCTGCCTGAAGGGGGCTTACCACTTTTCATTCATCATTCCGGGTGCGTTTCTTGCCCTGCTCAGAGCATCTGAGTCAGAGTGTCCCCTATGATCAAAAAATACCCTCCCCCAGGCGAGCCCTCAAGCCTGCCAGCTAACGAGAGACTGTGCAATGGGTCTGCCTGGGGCCGACTCGAGCCCGGGATGACGATGAAGTTCTCTGAAAACAAACCTATCCCCCACACGCGAGCATTCGGACCTGGCAGCTAGATGAGAGCCTACGTAGCTAGTGTACCTGGGGCCGAGCCGAGCTCGGCTTGCCGATGAAGTTCTCAAACCAAACCTATCCCCCACAGGCGAGCCTTTGGACCTGCCAACTAGATGAGATCCTGCGCAACGGGTCTACCTGGGGCCGAGCAGAGCTCGGGGTGCCGATGAAGTTCTCTCAAAACAAACCTATCCCCCATAGGCGAGCCTTCGGACCTGCCAGCTAGATGAGAGTCTGCGCAGTGGGTCTACCTGGGGCCGAGCCGAGCTCGGTGTGCCGATGAAGTTCTCAAACCAAACCTATCCCCCACAGGCGAGCCTTCGGACCTGCCAGCTAGATGAGAGCCTGCGCAGCGGTTCTACCTGGGGCCGAGTCGAGTTCGGGGTGCCGATGAAGTTTTAAAACCAAACCTATGCCCCACAGGAGAGCCTTCGGACCTACCAGCTAGATGAGAGCCTGTGCTGTGGGTCTACCTGGGGCCGAGCCGAGCTCGTGGTGCCGATGAAGTTCTCTCAAAACAAACCTATCCCCCACAGGCCAGCCTTCGGACCTAAAGCAAGATGATAGCCTGCGCAGTGGGTCTACCTGGGGTCGAGCCGAGCTCGGGGTGCCGTTGAAGTTCTCAAACCAAACCTATCCCCCACAGGCGAGCCTTCGGACCTGCCAGCTAGATGAGAGCCTGCGCAGCGGGTCTACCTGGGGCCCAGCCGAGCTCGGGGTGCCGATGAAGTTCTCAAACCAAACCTATCCACCATAGGCGAGCCTTTAGACCTACCAGTTAGATGAGAGCCTGTACAGCGGGTCTACCTAGGGCCAAGCCGAGCTCGGGGTGTTGATGAAGTTCTCTCAAAACAAACCTATCCCACACGGGCGAGCCTTCAGATGTGCCAGCTAGATGAGAGCCTGCGCAGCTGGTATACCTGGGCCGAGTCGAGCTCGGGGTGCCGATGAAGTTCTCAAACCAAACCTATCCCCCACAGGCGAGCCTTCGGACCTGCCAGCTAGATTAGAGCCTACGTAGCGGGTCAACCTGGGTCCGAGCCGAGCTCGTGGTGCCGATGAAGTTCTCAAACCAAACCTATCCACCACAGGCGAGTCTTCGGACCTGCCAGCTAGATGAGAGCCTGCGCAACGGGTCTACCTGGGGCCGAGCCGAGCTCGTGGTGCCGATGAAGTTCTCAAACCAAACCTATCCACCACAGGCGAGCCTTCGGACCTGCCAGCTAGATGAGAGCCTGCGCAGCGGGTCTACCTGGGGCCGAGCCGAGCTCGAGGTTCCAAAGAAGTTCTCTCAAAATAAACCTATCCACCACATGCGAGCCTTCAGAACTGCCAGCTAGATTAGAGCCTACGGGGCGAGTCTACTTGGGGCCGAGCCGAGCTCGGGGTGCCGATGAAGTTCTCAAACCAAACCTATCCCCAACAGGCAAGCCTTCGGACCTGCAGCTAGATGTGAGCCTGCGCAGCGGGTATACCTGGGGTCGAGCCGAGCTTGGGTTGCCGATGAAGTTCTCAAACCAAACTTATCCCCCACAGGCGAGCCTTCGGGCCTGCCATCAAGATAAGAGCCTACGCAGCGGGTCTACCTGGGGCCGAGCTGAGATCGGGGTGCCGATGAAGTTCTCAAACCAAACCTATCCCCCACAGGCGAGCCTTCGGACCTGCCAGCTAGATGAGAGCCTGCGCAGCGGGTCTACCTGGGGCCGAGCCGAGCTCGGGGTGCCGATGAAGTTCTCAAACCAAACCTATCACCTACAGGCGAGCCTTCGGACCTGCTAGCTAGATGAGAGCCTGCGCAGCGGGTCTACCTGGGGTCGAGCCGGGCTCGGGGTGCCGATGAAGTTCTCAAACCAAACCTATCCCCCACAGGCGAGCCTTCGGACCTGCAAGCTAGATGAGAGCCTGCGCAACGGGTCTACCTGGTGCCGAGCCGAGCTCGGGGTGCCGATGAAGTTCTCAAACCAAACCTATCCCCCCACAGGCGAGCCTTTGGACCTGCTAGCTAGATGAGAGCCTGCGCAGCGGGTCTACCTGGAGCCGAGCCGAGCTCGAGGTGCCGATGAAGTTCTCAAACCAAACCTATCCCCCACAGGCGAGCCGTTGGACCTACCAGCTAGATGAGAGCCTGCGCAGCGGGTCTAACTGGGGCCGAGCCGAGCTCGGGGTGTCGATCAAGTTCTCAAACCAAACCTATCCAGCACAGGCGAGCCTTCGGACCTGCCAACAAGATGAGAGCCTGCACAGCGGCTCTACGTTGTGCCGAGCCGAGCTCGGGGTGCCGATGAAGTTCTCAAATCAAACCTATCCCCCACAAGCGAGCCTTTGGACATGCCAGCTAGATAAGATCCTGCGCAGCGGGTCTACCAGGGGCCGAGCCGAGCTCAGGGTGCCGATGAAGTTCTCAAACCAAACCTATCCCCCACAGGAGAGCCTTTGGACCTGCCAGCTAGATGAGATCCTGTGCAGCGGGTCTACCTGGGGCCGAGCCTAGCTCGGGGTGTCGATGAAGTTCTCAAACCAAACCTATCCCCCACAGGCAAGCCTTCGGACCTGCCAGCTAGATGAGAGCCTGTGCAGCGGGTCTACCTGGGGCCGAGCCGAGCTCGGGGTGTTACAAAACACATAATCATACCATATTATAAAAATTTCACAGTAGGCGAGAGAAAATCAGGTCAACTGATGCAGTATAATAGATTTAATTTTGGATACATAATTACATCCTCCCCATTTCATGGGTAGAAGCGTTTTAGGTCATCGCCGCTCTAGGTGTGGCTTAAGTCTCTTCCCTCCACGTCCTGGAGGTAGTAACCTCCTGTTCCAAGGACTTCGTTCACTATGTACGGTCCTTCACAGTTCGGTTTGAGCTTGCCCACGCGAGCCGACCTTCCTGCCGCGTCAAACTTTCTCAGCACCAGATCTCCTTCAGTAAACTGCTTGACCCTGACATGCTTATCAAAATACTTGGCCATCTGCCGCTTGATCTCTTCTTGCTTGATAGCTGCCACATCACGTAGTTCTTCCACCATATCTAGCGAGAGTCGTAGCCCTTCTTCATTCTCCAACCTCCAAGTCTCATCTCCCACGCCCGCGGCTGTGACCCGCGGGGACCGAACCTCGAACTCCATTGGTAGGACCGCCTCACACCCGTGAGAAAGCTTGAAGGGGGTCTCACCAGTGGCCGTGTTCAGGGTTGTTCGCAAGGCCCACAGGACCGAGGGGAGCTGCTCCACCAAATTTCCCTTTAAGTTTTCCACCTTCTTTTTGAGCAGGTTTACAATGATTTTGTTTGCCGCTTCCACCTGGCCATTGCTCCGGGGGTGGTGGACAGAGGCAAATCTGAGGACTTTCCCCAGTTGGGCGCAGAAGTTGATGAACTCTTCACTGGAGAATTGGGGCCGTTATCTGTCACTATCACTTGAGGCAACACATGTCTGCATATGATCTCCCCCTAGATGAAGTTCCTTATGACTTGCGAGGTGACCGTGGCCAAGGACTTAACCTCCAGCCACTTTGAAAAGTAATCGACCATTACCAAGAGGAACCTCCTCTGCCCACTAGTCGGGGGAAAAGGCCTGACTAAATCCATCCCCCAGATAGCGAATGGCCATGGTGCCGTGATGCTTCGGAGCCTTTGAGCTGCCAAGAGCTGGAGGGGGGCGCAGAGCTGGCACTTTTGACACTTCCTTGCAAACTCCGCGGTATCCTTCCTTAGGGTGGGCCAGAAGTACCCCTGCCTGACCACCCTTGCCTCCAACATCCTACCTCCAGAATGACTGCCGCACTCGCCCGAGTGTACCTCTCCCAAGATCCTTGGGATCTCTTCTTCGGTCATACATCTAGCTAGGAGCCTTGACAACATCTTACGATGCAGCCCCCCTTCTATCATCAGGTAGTGAGCTGCCTTGCGCCTGAAGCTCTTTGCATCTTTAACCTCCTCTGTCAGCTTGTCTGTGGTCAGGAAGGTTACCAACGGGTCTACCCACGAGGATCGCCGACCTACCTCCATCAACTCCCCTTCCTCAATGGCTGGCCGAAAAAGTTCAGTCAGGGTCCCTCCTCCCCGAGGCCCAAACTTTGCCAATCGATCAGCCGTCGTGCTCTCCTCCCGGGGGACATACTGGATAGAGAATGACCGAAACCCACCGATGATAGCCCTTACTTTGGAGAGGTATTTTATGAGGTTAGGTTCCCGAGCTTCAAACTCTCCTCGGATCTCCGACGCTACTACCATTGAGTCGATGAAGGCCTCCACATCCTGGATCTCAAGTTCCTTTGCCAAGCGAAGACTAGCGATCACGACTTCATACTCTGCTTGGTTGTTGGTCACTGGAAAATGGTAAGCTACTGCCTGCTCTATCGCGACTCCCTGGGGGCTTATCAGCACCACTCCTCCCCCGACAGAATGTTTTCCGAGGCCCCATCAACCATCATCTTCCAAGCTTCATGTGGCTGCTGCTCACCCTCCCCGACTTCAACAACATAATCTGCCAGAAAGTCCGCCACTGCTTGCGCCTTGATGGAGAGTCTCAGAACAAAAGAGATGTCGAACTCGCTTAGTTCAATGGACCACTTGACAAGTCTTCCTGAGTGCTCTACTCCTTCAAAGATCTTACGAAGAGGATGGTCGGTTACCACCCGAATTGAATGTGCTTGAAAGTATGGCCGGAGTTTCCTTGCAGAGATGCTAAAGCGTAAGCCAGCTTTTCAAGGATTGGGTAGCGGAGCTCTGCCTTCTTCAAGATCCAGCTGACGTAGTATATGGGTAGTTGCTTCTTTCCTTCTTCCCTAACTAGGATGGAGCTCACCTCCTCCGCTCCTACTCTAAGATAGAAGGTCAGGTCCTCCCCTTCTTTTGTGCTCTGAAGAAGAGGAGCCTGAGAGAGCTGTCTCTTCAGCCCTTGGAAGGCTTCTTCGCACTCGGCGGTCCACTAAAACCTTTGGTTCCCTCGCATCACCTTGAAGAATGAAGAACCCTTGTCTCATGACATGGAGAGGAACCTGCTCAGCCCAGCCAGCTTGCCTGTAAAGCGCTGGATCTCCTTGGCATCGCGAGGCGATTCCAGATCCAGGATGGACTTCACCTTATTTGGGTTGGGCTCCACACCTGCCGCAGTCAAGAGGTGCCCAAGGAACTTCCCATGACTGGCCCTGAAGACACACTTCAAGGGGTTCAGCCTCATCTTGTATCTCCGCAGGGTGGCGAACGTCTCTTCTAGATCTTTCAGGTGCGAATCCACGCAATTGCTCTTGATCATCAGGTCGTCAACATAGACCTCCAAGTTCCTTCCCCTTTGATCTCGGAAGACCTGATCCATCATGTGTTGGTATGTAGCCCCGACGTTCTTCAACCCAAAGGGCATCATTTTATAACGGAAGCATCCCTCCCTCGTGATGAAGGAACCATCCTTGACATCGGGAGGGTGCATCTGGATCTGGTGATAACCTGAAAAATCATCCAAAAAGTTCATAATAGAAAAACCGACGGCTGAATCAACCAGCGCGTCGATCCGAGGTAGGGGGTAGCAATCCTTAGGGCATGATTTATTTAATAAAGAGAAATCGATACACATTCTCCATTTACCACCCCCTTTTTTAACCATTACCACATTGGAGATCCAGCATGTATACTGGATCTCTGAGATGAAACCGTCCTCCAGGAGCTTCCGGACCTCTTCGCGGATGGGATCCTCCAGCTTGGTGGCGATGGCTCTCATCTTTTGGCATATGCGGCATGTGTAGGGGTCCAGGTTCAGGCGGTGGCAGGCCACATCCGAGTCAATGCCCGGCATGTTCGCCGCGCTCCAAGCAAAGATGTCGATGTTGCTTTGAATGCAGGCGTGCACTCGCTCCCGGGTCTTGGGACTCAAGCCCCCGCTGAGCCGCACCTTCTGCACCTACCCTGCGTTGGTGAAAACCTCCATATCCACCACTTCCTCGGCTGGTTCTAGTCGCGACTTCTCCTAGCCGACCCTTGCTTCTTCCTCCATCTCCAACTCCTCCCTTCCTACCTCCTCCTCAATCTCCATCGCCTCCTCCGGCCCCTCCTGCTGCTGCTCGACTTCCACGCCCCTTGGGGCCTCTCTCTCAGCTCCTCCTGCTTCTTACTCTTCTACCTCCATTTCCCCCTCCGGGCGCTCCTGCTCCTCGTCCCTTTGGTCCTCCTGCACATCTCCTACCTGCTGCTCCTCCTCAATCTCCTCCCCCTTGACTTCCTCTTCAGCTACCTCTCTCGCCTCCTCTAGGCTCACCTCCTCTTCTCCGACAACCTCTTCATGCGCCGCCATATCCTTCGCGAACTCCTCCGCCTCTGACATCCAAGATATGGTTTTGACTGTCGTAACGTAGCACTGTATTTCCACCTTCGGGTCCCCTCTGACCCTGACCTGCACCCCTCCATTGTTGAAATTGAGGCACTAATGAAATGAGGAGGGGATGCAGCGAAAGGCACTGATGAGGGGGCGCCCGAAGATGGCGTTATAGCTGCTTGGGGCGTCCACAATCACGAACCTACAGTTCCGTGACACGCCCCCCAACTTCACGTGCAACCCTACTCCCCCTTCCACTTCCTTCCTCTCTCCAGAGAACCCAAACAGCGGTCCATCCGAAGCCAAGATCCTCTTCCCCTCAACACTTATCTCATCGAAGGCCTTCTTGAAGATAACATTTACCGAGCTCCCATTATCCACCAGTATCCTTGAGACCGTGAAATTCTCCACCGCAGTCTGGATCACCAGGGCGTAATAGAACGGATCTTCATAGTCCGCATGTCTGCTGACGAGAAGGTGATCTTTTCTTCCGGTGGTGGAGCCTGGGAGGTAGAGGCGACCCCCCTTCGGTACATGGTTTGAAGGCTCCCCTTACGAGTTGCCTCGATCCCCACTCCTCCGTGGATCATCCTGATTCCTCCCTAGGTTCCCACGTATACCCGATCTTCACACCCATCCTCCATCTCCCCCTACTATACTTCCACGATCCTAACCAGTGGATGCTGCCTCCCTGCTCCTATTGCTTCCCTCATCTCTAAGAACTCAGGGCAGGTGGCCGTTGCGTGACCCTCCTCCTGGTGGAAGTCACGAAAGACCAACGCCACCCTACCCTTCTTCCTTCTCCTCCTCTTCTCCCTGCTCCTAGAACTCCTCTCCTCGCTCCTCTTCCTGTGCCCACCTCCATGGCCTCTTGTGGCGGCGGGACACGACCCCTTGTCTCCTGCCTCCACGCCGGTTTGTCGAACCTCCTGGGTTCCCGTAGGTTATCTCTTCCCTGATAGCCTCCTCCTTGGCCCTGGGGGCGACCCTCCTGGGGCCTCCAACCCAACCGGTTGTTCGGCTCCTAGGCCCCCCATCCCAACTGTTGCCCCTGCCTTCGGGGCTCTTCCCTCCTCCTTTCTTCTCTCTGCTCCCTCTGCTCCCTCGGCTCCTTCTGCCTTCCTACTGCAGGTTCCTTCACGTCATCCTCCGCCAGCCTGGCCAACTTCCTGGTAAATGCTAGGTTTGCTCTCTCGAAGTCTATCTCCTTTGCCGCCCTCTCCATGAGCTCCACAAAGGAGAGGGGGGGGGGGGCACTCTCTTCAACTCCATACTGAAAAATCCTGGCCTCTGCCCCAGGGTAAAGGCGAGCATCCATGCGTACCCTGGGACCTCCTGGACCAGGAGGACCTCTTCCTGAAACCGGTCGACATAGTGACCCAGTGTCTCATCCGGCTTCTGCCTCACCACAAACAGGCACTTCGCCTCCTTCTTCCGCTTCTTCGATGTTGAGAACCTCAACAGGAAACTTCTTCGCAGATTTTCAAAATAGTAAATCGACCTTGCTGGCAACTAGTGTAACCAGTCCCGAGACTTCTCCTTCAACGTGATGGAAAATAGCCGGCACTTGAAGGCATCCGTCATCTGCCTTATCGAAACAACATCTTCAAACCACTACACGTACTGTACAGGGTCATCCTTTCCTGAGTAGTAGGACATGTCAGGCTCCCGGAACCCCTCCGCTACCGGAGCTGAGGTGATGAGCTCGCTGAATGGGCTCTCGCCTCCTGCCTGGCGAGAGGGCACGTACCGCGGACTCGACTAACTGGCCCGATCCGCGAGACCGTGTCCAGGGAAGAGCTCTCGCACTGCCGCCTCCATCTTGCCCAAATCTATCAAAGCCTCCTTACCCGGGCGCTGGCCTGGGAAGAGCTCCCACATCGCCACGTCTCTCTCGTCAGCCTCCACCGGGACCTCCTTCCCCGGGCGCTGCCCAGGTGCTTTCTCGCCCAAGAGCGGGACCTCCTCTATGGGAACCTGAGGTGTGGCCAACTCGCTTCTGGCCGAGAAGGCCAAGATGATGGTCTGTAGGACTTCTCGCCTGAATTCCTCCAACATCTTCCTCGTCGCTTCTTCTCCCCATGTGGGGGAGCCTCCAGAACCAGACCCTTCACCTTCACCTCCAGCCATGGGACAAAACTCAAGGCTTTCTTGTATCAGCTGCTATCCACGCTCACCGCACCAGAACTGTTGAATCCAAAAATGACCTCAACGGGAGTTCAAAACAGGGGTGCAGCCAACACCTACTTCTCCCAAGCCTCAACCCTCAACTAGATTCAAAGGTCCCTGGACAGACTAAAAGCCTCAGCAGGGATGTCCCACCTCACACACGGAAGATCTCTGAGAGCTTCCCCTCCAAAGCCAAAAGCTGGGCTAGGAGCCCCTTAGAAAGCACTGGAAGTTGGAAGATTAGAAAGCTTGCCTTCTAAGGAGCCCTTATGGGTCTATTTATAGCATTTGCTGACCTGAGATTACTGGAATACCCTTAGTTGATCTACCAATAGCCAAATCCCGCTGTTTATCCCGAGGGTAATTAGGTCATTTTACCTAGGGCACTGGGCCCCACCCGGTGAGAACTCTGAGCTGAGAGCATTCTGTAAAGAGAATGGCGCAAGCAGTCTCGCCTGCTTACAGGCGAGAGCTCCTTCGAGACAAGAGCATGGTGCAAGCGCGAACGTTCCCGCCCCACTTATGGTCGAGAACTTCCTTAGGGCGGGAACTCCTCTGGCTAGACCTTTGACCGATGGTGCTCTCCCAGCCCGACTCAGCGAATATGGGGTTATACACCTACACTACACTGAATTGAGTATTCCAATTCTTTTTTTTATTCATGCACTTATTCTTTTTAGAAAGGTGTCTTTACAAAAATTGCTATTGTTTGCACAACAAGTGAATTTGGGGTCCTTTGTCACTAGAATAGAAATCAAATAAAACTTGACAAGCAAAACTCCACCAAGCACTACTCACCCTCCTGATAAGTCTTAATAAGCATTGTGAAGTTGAGCATATTAGAAAATGAATTGTAAAGTGTCTTGTAGCAAACAAAATTTTGACCATTTCTCTTAGTACACTGGATCACAAAAATAAAAATAACACTAAAAATGGCATAAATGTGATCCCCAAGCACTACTCTATTCCCTGATAAGTCTTAATAAGCATTGTGTGTGTAGAGCACCTTGGTGGTTGTACTTCTTGCTCATGTGCATTGAAAAATAGCAGAAGTAATATTATTTTTGTATTTTAATGTTATGGTTGTTCATTCTATATATCATGCGCTTTTATTAATTCACTTCTATACTTTATCAAAACACTATTTATACACCTCATTATTTCTCATAAAACTTCTACTCATGTGAATTGGATCCTAATGCATGCCTATACTATTCTCTAAAATCATAAGTAAATTTAATAGATAGCAAAGCATGACCGCTACAATGTTTATTTTTACTTGAGATGCAAATCAACTTACATTGTAGTTCATATCTCTCTTTGATATTTTGTAATCATGCTTGCAAAAATTCCAATGAAATATCATCTTTTGGAGTTGTATTGAATTGAAAACATCTTCATATTAGTCTTCCTATTTGACATTTTGAAATCATGCTTTTAAAAAAAGGATGTTCATCTTAAGAGTGCTTAACATATTTTTATGCGTACAACTTATGCTTAATCATGAATATTTACTCTCTAACCAAGTGGTAAACTGTGAGTACTAAGTTGTATTATGTGCTAAACAAGTGCTTGTTTAGATGTTATTCAATCATGCATACATTTTTCCCAATAGGTGAAAGAGAGTTATCTATGATCTTGCTCAATGTATCTCATTTTTCCTTCTCCAATATAGACCCTTTTAAATATCATTGCATACACTCTCCTCTACTGTTGGAACCCCAGTTATGATTTGTGCAAGGATCACTATTAGGTTTTCTTAGATAGACCCAAAATGTATAGTCATGGGTCATAGGTTTATTTCCAGATGTGCCTCAGAAGAATTCCAAGAAATGCAGTTTAGTTAAAAAATCAATTTGACGATCGTCGAACATAGTTCGACGAATGGCGAACTCAGTTCGATGAATTCTAAGTTCCTTCTCTGAACTCAGGTTGACGAAATCTGATCTCAAGCAAGAAGTTTAGCTCGATGAATTCCAGATGAGCTCGAGGAACTCCGAGCTCAGGTCGACGATTGATAAACTCAAGACAGATTCCCCGCTCAACGAACTCCAAGTTCAGGTCGACGAATTATGCGCAATCAATTACAGTTCGCAGAATTAATTAAGGATTAATTACAGTCAACATTCCCAGTTATAATAGTCGTTCAAACGGACAGTTACAAAAGAATTAATTATGAATCAATTACCAATGCATCTTCTACTCTCGGGAATATTTCTTCCACCATCAAGACTAAGGAATTCAAATGTCCAAAAGAGATACAGAGATAATAAGATACACAGAGACAGGAAAGTGACAACAAGTCACAGACAGTGATCAACCAAGATAGAGAAGAAGTAGAAGACTCAGGCCAATATCATCAAAGCAACTAGAAGCCCTAGAGCAGAGAAGGGACATCAATCTGAAGAAGAAGAAGAACATCCATTCATATCAAGAGTATTCTTCTTCCTTATAATCTCCAGGATACTTGAAGGACAACAAACACCTATCAGTCAAGAAGTTCATGAATCTCTGTTAGTCAAGGCTGCAAGCTTGAAGGCCTATCACCCTGAAGCAAAGCTCCATCTCCCTGAACCATTCAACATCTCAGGAGGAGCTATTTGCTACCATCATATATCCACTAGTCTTCTCTCTGATTGTTGACAGAGAAGACACCATCACCTCTCACCCCTCTCTGTATAAAGGGTTGTCATCTCCCTTCAAAAGTGATTCTTGGTTATAAGCCACCTGACCAAAAGATTTGAGGTTTGGTTTTTGTGCACCTGATCAAAAGCTCATTGGTGTCAGGCACCTGATCAACAATCTGAGTGGATTCCTACCAGGGTGGTAGAAGAGTGGATGTACCCAAGTTGGGGAACCACTATAAATCCTTATGTCTTCTGTGTTGCTTTGTCTTCTTGCTTTATTTTTGTGCTGTGATTTGCTTTACTTACTATATAACTCTAATTAGTTAAGTTAAGATCTATCCCCATAACTTTCAATTTGTATCAGAGGGGGTTACTTTGGTTGTACAGGATAACACCTGAACCAAAGCGATCTGATATATCTTAAATATCTTTAGAGTTTATCATGGCACAAATCGAAGACTTTTCAAGCACTAGACTACCTATGTGCAATCTTGATAAGTTTTCACCATGGAAAACAAGGATTAGGTTTTATATGTACACCATTGATGAAAATATCTTTAAATCTATTTTGTCAGGTCCAACTCAATCTCATGCAACATCAAGCATCAATGCTGTTCCATCATCTAAATGGATAGATGCCCAGAAAAAGCTGAAGATTGTTGATGCACAAGCAATGAACATCCTGGCACAATCAATGTCTGATGATATCTTTGAGGAACTTGCTGAATGTTCATGTGCAAAAGAGATGTGGAACTCTCTCACAGCATTGGCTGCAGGATCAGCTAAAGAAAGAAACATTAAAGCTGCAACCTAGAGTGACTCAGATGCTTCATCCTGCACAACTGAAGATGAAGAAGAAGCAAGAGCAAGAGAATTTTGCCTAATGGGAATAAATGCTTCTTGCAACAACACTGATTCAGAAACAAACTCTGAAGAAGAATCAGAGTGTGAATCAGAAAAAGAAGATCAGGTAATCTCTACCCTTTGAAAGTGCAGCTAGATCTGATATACTCTAAAGGGGGGGGGTGAATATAGTATATAGTGCTTGAAAACTTTTTACAACAATTGTTGTGATCTGAGTGAACAGGGAAGCAACTATTAAATCTAATCACAAAATAACCTACAACAGAGATTAATCACAAATCTAAACTAATCACAAAACAATCACAGCCAGAAACAAATGATATAGACAAGCAAGCCAGAAGACACAAGGAGCTATAGTGGTTCCCCTAAATTTGGGTACATCCACTCTTCTACCACCCTAGGTAGGAATCCACTGCAGGATGAGTTGATCAGGTGTCCTGGGCACCAATGAGCTTTTGATAAGGTGCTCAAAAACTAAATCAGATTTTTTGATCAGGTGTCTTGCCACCAATGAACTTTTGACAAGGTGCTCAAAAATCAAGCACAAACGTTTGAAGGGAGTTTGAAAAACCCCTTACAGAGATGGGAATTAGAGAGTTATGGAAGTCTTCTCTTTCTCAAATCAGCTGAAAAGACTATGTCGATTTGATGTTATCAAAGCTCCCCCTGAGTTCTTGAGATGTTCAGGAAATGAAGCTTTGCTGTAGGGTGATAGGCCTTCAGAAGTTGATCTCCAGCAAATGATAATTTCAGCAACAGCTGAAATGTTAGGTGTCTGGAGTCTTTGAATGATGTTGGCCTTGAACACTTGAATCACAAGTGATCAGAGGATTTCAGAAGGTTTGATCTCCTTGGATGTGTGTTCTTGAGAGAATTCTTTGAGATAGAGAATATTTTTTTCTTGTTCTTCTTGTTTGTGTTGTCTATTCTATTCTATGTTCTGAGTAATAGAGAGATTTAAAAATCTTGTATTTTATTCTCTGGTACTGAATAGAAAGTCATCCTCTGTCAAGAATAGCCGTTGGCCTGTCATTAATTGCATCCTTAATTGCAAATGTCTTCTGGAGGAAAGTCCAAAGAAACATTCCTTGATAATCCCTTGAAACTTGGTCCAGAATAAATGAAAACGGCTAGAAAATCTTCTGAATTAATTGCTGAATAACTCCTTACTGATCTGAATTTGAATCTTGAAAAATCCTTTAACTCATCAGAAACCGTCGAACTGAGGTCTGCTATCGTCGAACTGAGCTCAGCGATATGGACTTATACAGCAACAGAAATCATCGATCTGAGCTCAAAGATCGTCGAACTGATCTCAGAGATAGAAATCCAATACTGAGTCAAGATCGTCGAACTGAGCTCGCAGATCGTCGAATGAAGTTCGACGATTTGTTGAAGTTGAGCTCAGCGATCGTCGAATGGAGTTCGACGATCTGTCGAAGTTGAGCTAGACGATCGTTGATTGGAGTTCGACGAATCGTCGTGTTGAGCTCGACGATATGACTTAGTCTCACACTGGAAATCCTTGATCTTGAGGGCAGCTTCCAAACCTAGACTTCTAACCCTTAGACTCAATTCTAATTGACCTTTAGATCTATACAGGAGATGAAAAACAGGTTTCCTAGATACATAGTGATCCTGACCCAAATTAGTAATAGGGTGTTCCAACAATCTCCCACTATTTGGGATAGGATTACTATTTACAGAATTTGGAAAGCATAAATAACAACATACAAAGCAATAATATAGAAAAGCAATAAGCTGGACATTGCAGAACCACAGATATATATCATCCCAGACAGAAATCAGAAGTCAAAATGATTGTCACCTTTCATAGTTATTTCTTCTCCTTGCTCTTTATGAGTTTGATTTCTCTATTGGAGTTAAGGGCTTCCTTTTTGGATCTTGTGTCATCTGCTGCACCTAAAGAGGTTTGCTGTTTGGACCTTGGAACTAAGCTTCATGATGCAGCTCCATGTATCTATCAAAATCAAAGAATTTGCTTGAAGCATATCTTTCCAATTCTTTCTTTCTCTGTTCAGACAATGTAATGATGTTGGAGGAGTCTCTTCCTTGCTCTTTAGCTTTCTTAATCTGGTCCAGTGCAGCAAGCTCTTTTATCCTGGCAGTCCAAGCAGTTGGATTATTTTCAGGATCTTCAAATGGCACTGTTGGCTCATATCTATTTGATGGATTATCTTGAAGAGGCCTGGATGAAACTACTTCCTTTAGTTTATAGGGAAAAGGACCTGAGGTTGTGTCTGATGAGGTTTGTCCTTCCCTGGAGTAAGGATGTTGCCTTGAATAACCTTTTGAATAAACCTGGACTTCCCTTTGATTTCCTCTATAGTTTCCTCTTCTAGATTGAGAACCTCTAGACTTGCTACCCCTATGATAACATCTTGCATGTGGCTGATAGGGGGTTTGGCTTTTAGCGTGAGGTTGAGCAGCTGAGCTTCCACCTGCACCTGCATCAGGAGGAGGTGGTGGAGGAGGATGAGAATGATGAAACTGGGAAGATCCCTTTTCATACTTCCTCTATTTCTTCATGGCTTTAATTTGATTCTTTGAATACTGCATCCAGTGCTCAGTTATGGGGCAGTCATGAAGAATATAATATGGAATGTCATTGTTATCCTTGACTTTGGCTGGAGGTACTCTTTTCATGGCTTTGCTCCTTGCCTTTCTCTTTCTGGCAACAGTGGCAGAGGAGTCATCAGAATCAGTCTTGAACTCATCACTTTAAGAACTTTGCTCATCATAAAGAGCATCAATCTTTTTCATCAAGTCTTTCTGTAGTTGAGTTGAAGCAGATGTAGCAGAGGTTGGAGCAGCAGATACAACACTTGTATCAATTGAAGTTGAGGCAGAAGCAATAGCTACAGACACAGAAGGTTCTGGAGCAGCACTCTTAGAGGGTATAGCAGCAGTAATATCAGCAGAAGTTGGGGCAGCAATAGTTTCAGATACCACAATATCAGCAACATCATGAATATCATCAGCAAACACAGAAGGCTCAAAATCATGGGCCTCTGTCATATGGATATCATCAGAAACTGGAACAACAGTAGCATCATTATTGACAGCAATAGTAGGAACATCAACCATATTCTCATCAGGAGTAGCAGCAGCATATACTGAATTGACAAAAGAAGTTATAATGCTGGTATCACAACATGAGAAGGGCACAAGGGCCTTGGAGAGATCCTCTGGGGGCTGGACAACAACTCTCTCTGGAAGACAACTGAAGTAGGCTGAATCAAAAGCTGAAAGTAAGGACCTGATGTCCACTGGGAAGACTACTGGAGGTGGAACTGGAGCTTGAAGAACAGCAGTAGCAGCAGCAACACTAACTGAAGAAACAGCAGGAAAAGAAACAGTAGGCAAGCTCACTTCATAGGGCATCTCCCCCTACCTAGATTCAGACAAGGCTAGATCAAGGCACACTGATGAAGGGGTTGCATGAGGGAAGAGGGAGGATAGCCTGACAGAAAGGGCTGCCACTGACTAGGGTAATGGAGACAAGGAGGTCTCCAATAGAAGAGATAGCGTGGGGGCTAGCAATTCATATATCCTGTCAGCTAGGGCTGGAAGAGCTACTTGCTCAGCAGTGATTGGAGCAGAGGTAGAGGATGGAGGTGGAGCTACTGGTGATGGTGGTGGAGAGCTGGTGGATGGTAGGAGTGATGGTTGATGAAAGATATGGTACCTAAACACCTAGAGGGGGGGGGGTGAATAGGTGACCTAATCCTTTTCTAACTTTGTTGGCAGCCAAACAGTTATATCACAGATTTCTAATTACTTTTGCACAGCAAACAACAATAACAAAACATACACAGCTAATCGACAGCACAATCACAGCACAGCACACAGTGTTTTATAGTGGTTCCCCAAGATATGGGTACATCCACTTTCCCCCTTCGCCTATCTAGCAGTGTACTAGATTCGGCCAAACTTCTCCACTGTCTCAGAACCCAAATTGGTTCCTACCTCAGGCCCAAAGCCTTACAACTCAGCTTTCTCCCAAAGCCTACACTCAGCCACAAGGCCTACACTCAGCCAACCAAGGCCTACACTCAGCCAACAAGGCCTACACTCAGAGATCTCTATCTCCTACACTCAGGCTAACAAGCCCTACCCTCAGCCTTTATAAATACAGGCTTACAATTCACTCAGATCCAATGGATCCTACAAGCTAAAAATGTAATATAAATAATAACTCTACAACTCAGAATTAAAGGAGGGGAGTTGAGAGATTCTTGATGAGTTCTTGGAAGAACTCAGCTGGATTCACCCTGACTTAGCTTTCTTCAAAGCTTCTTGAGTAGAACTGAATAAGACTGAATCCTCTGCAGTTGTTCCTTGACCTCTGCCACTTAAGATCCAGACTGAATCTGAATCCTTCTTCTCAGCCTAGTTCCAAAGGCTGATTTCTTGGATGGAGCCCTCTCTCTCCAACTTCTTAGATCTGCACTTGAACTGCAAGATCTTCTTTTGTTGATTCTCTTTGTATTACTTCAATAATTACTTCAACAACTCTTAACCACTTTCAACAACTTTGAACTTCTTTCAACAACAGTTTCTGTAAACTGTAGGTGCCTATTTATAGGCCTTCTTCATGGTAACCGGCTGGTCCGGTCCATAACTGACTTCTGATATCTCTGATAGGTGCTGTAGACCGGCTGGAATGGCATCTGTCAAATCATCCAGTCACTTCTTGAAAATCTCTAACTGTCTGTAAGTGTCGAGACTTTCTGTCTTTAAGTGTCGACACTTATAGTCCAAGTGTCGACACATGTTGTGTAAGTGTCGACACAAGTCTACAAGGTGTCGACACAACTCCTTGTATGTCTCGACACAGATTCATCTGCATGTGTCGACACTGATATTGAGTGTCGACACAAGTACTTGTTCTTCTAGCTTTTACTGAATTCTTCTATGTGTCGACACATCTCCTTTGTGTCGACACATCTTCTTTTGTTGAATCTGTCAAGTGTCGACACTGCTTCTTGGTGTCGACACATAGTCTTCTATGTTGAATCTTGCTGAGTGTCGACACAGCTTCTTGTGTCGACACACCTTCTTGTTGTTGAGACTTCAGCTGAGTGTCGACACATTCCCATAGTGTCGACACTTGTACTTAGAATAATTTGTTGTTCTTTCTGTTCTTTGCTAACTGTCGACACAGATCCATGTGTCGACACTTTCTTCCAGTGTTGAGTCTTCAACTGTGTGTCGACACATTGTTCTGGGTGTCGACACATACTTCAAATGTTGACTCTTCTGTTGAGTGTCGACACATTGTGCTGGGTGTCGACACTTACTTCAAGTGCTGACTCTTCTGCATAGTGTCGACACATTGTGTTGAGTGTCGACACTTGTACTTAGACTCTGCAGACTTTTGCTGAGTGTCGACACAGCTCCAAGTGTCGACACTTTCTGGTGTAGACACAGCTTCACTGGGTGTCGACACAGCTCCTTGTGTCGACACTTTCTGTCTGCACTTTTCTTCACTGAGTGTCGACACAGCTCCAAGTGACGACACTTTCTGTCTGGTGTCGACTCTGCATCCCAGGTGTCGACACAATGACTCCAAGTGTCGACACTGCTTGCCTGGGTGTCGACACAAGCTTTCTTAAGTGTCGACACTTTCCCTCTAGGTGTCGACACATGGACTTAGAAACTTTTTGCTTCAGTCCAGTGATTTCTTAACCTGCACAAGTAACTCAAACATACATCAAATACATTATGATGTATATCATTGAGTTGGGTGAGGCTTCTTCAAATCAGGTACATTTGACCAATGTACCCAACAATCTCCCCCTATTTGGAGAAGTCATAACCTTTAGTCAATGATATACACCATTCATAATTAAAAATTACAGAATGATGTAAAGCAGATTATAAACAGTAGGGTAAACATAAACATGTAATATTTCACACATGTATACACATTCAACATTGCAGAATAAACAAGAAATAGACATATTCTCAGAACAATCATGAAATATATTTATCATATATTGTTCTAACATTTTTCTAATACATCTTCAATGGTTTACAAAAATGTATTTCATTCAAAAGATTACAACAATCTTCAAGTCAATTCCTAATCTATTTCTGGTCTGGTTCTTTGATAACAATGCCTTTGCTAGATTGGACTTGAGCTTTGACAGTGGCTTCAGCAGTTTCAGCAACAGCAGGCTTCTTGCCTTTTAAGTCCTTCTTCTTCAGCTCTTCTGCTTTGATTTTCTGCCTTTCAAAATAGTGGTATGGCTTGGGGAAGTACTTGCTAGGCTCCACTGCAGTAGGAGGTAGCTTTCCCATCTTTGCCTTTCTTCTATATTGAACAATGGCCTCCTGTCTTATTTCATGTTTCCTCCATTCTGCTTCAGAGAACCACTTGTTCCTTTCATGAGTATTGTCCTTGGCAGCTTTCCAGGCAGTTAAAATTATATTTCTAGAGGTAGGGCTCCACTGTTCAAAATCTGGCCTTTGTTCTGCTTATTCCCTAAACCTCTTCTTTGACAACCTTGCCTCTTCTTCTTTTTCTAATGCCTCTTGCATAGCTGCAGAAATAGGTTGAACCACTTTATCCAGAATAACAGTAGGCTTCCCTTCAGTTGGGCTATACATTGTCTGGACATCTGCTTGAATCATGTCAAAATCTGGAGGTCGATAAATCACTTGAGCTACCTCTGGTTGCTCACCTCCAAGATATGCAGTTTGAATCCCTGATTCAGCAACATTATCATCATCACAGAGTGGAGGATAGCCCAGTGTAGCTCTGATGGAGTTAGGTATCCATTTGGCATGGTCAGAGATAGCTTTGACTAATACTCTCTCCCCCTTTATGACTTCTCTAGCCATATGGTCTCTGACATCATCCTTTTGAAATCTAATTTGACTGTCCAAATATCTGATTCCCTCTTTAAAGAATGGTTTTAGCTTTTGCAGTTGTTCAGAGATAGCTTTCTGAGAGGCTTGAATTGCAGTCTTGACAGCAGTAATCTCAGCTTGAAATACTTTATCAAAGTCAGCCTTAACTGCAGCAGCAGATGTAGAAGGTTCAGCAGTCTTATTCTTCAATTCAGTGACTATAGCATTGTGTGATGCAGTCAAGTTGTCATTCATCCTTAACTGATTTTCCAGTACATACCCTTGCTTCAATGCTATATCATCTACCTGTGCTTTGATCTTCTCTTGGTGTGTAGCCAGATACACCACTGCATTGCCACCCTTGTGGAAGCAGTCAGTCATCTCCTTCTTGTTCTGGTTCATCTCAAACCTTATTGACTTTATATCTTGAGCAAGATCAAACTGTAATGACTTCTGTCCTTCATCTACATAAGCCTCTATGGCTTTCCTTTGTTCATCCATTTTTATCTGCAGTGCAATCAGTAAAGCACTATAGTCAACAGTTGGAGCTTGTTGGACTATAGGCTGTGGGGCAATGGATTGCAAGGCTTTCTTATAACTCTGGCTTCTCCTCTTGA
The DNA here is from genome assembly GCA_039583875.1 of Platanthera guangdongensis. NCBI lineage: Eukaryota > Viridiplantae > Streptophyta > Magnoliopsida > Asparagales > Orchidaceae > Platanthera > Platanthera guangdongensis. The sequence goes on along the minus strand of CM077150.1, from coordinate 133,452,339 downwards.
AGACATAGAGTTTCTTCTTCTTAGCCTTTGCAGCCTCATCTTCTTCAGATTCTGAAGTGCTGGCTATTTCAACCCTTTCCTTAGGGCTTTGAGGCTTCTCAGTTTGCACATCAGGTGCTTGCTCAGTTTCCAGCCTAATAGGCTCTTCCAGATCTTGTACTTGCTCCCCCTCAGCAGCAGCAGTCTCTTCTTCAGCAGCATCAATTTCTTTGTCAAAATCTGCTTGATCCAGATTTAGGAACAAGTCTTCCATTGTGAATTCTTGTGATGAAGGAGCTGGAGAAGTTCTTGGTTCTTCAACTACTTGATCAGGAACCACTTCTAGTACAACAGATGTGTCTTGGATAACAACATCTGGTTCTTGACTGTCTAGCTGAGTTTGCTGATGTACATCAGACAAATCAGAATCTACTATAGAAAAATTCAATGTATTTAGGTCAATGAGTACCTCTTGGATGATGTTAGTGGCTTGCTCACTGTCTAGAGTAGAGGGTTCTTCTACTACTGGAGGCTCCCCCTGGCTTTGATCCCTGTGGATGAGGCTAGCCTGTGGCAGCTCCCCCTGGATCTCAGCTACATCTTGAGCAGCAGGGGTCTTCTCTGCAGCTATTTCCTCTAGGTCATCAGGAGTGAAAACAACTTATTCTTCACTCCCTGAACTGCTGGAGGACTCCTGTATCACAAGAGCTGTCTTTCTCTTTTTCTTAGGTGGAATCTCCGTCTCAGTAACTGGCTTCTCTGGGGTTGCCACTTCCTTGGACAACACCCTGTCCCATCTGGAAAATATCCTTTGATCCATCTTCCTCATGTGGTTGATCTTGCTTCCTGCAGCTGAACTCATGACTTCTGGTATGGTACCAGCTAGGTAGAGACTAAGTATTCTGCCCAGGTTGGGCTTCTTCAGACTCTCCTTGATCTTGTCAAAGACCACTATTGACCAGTCTGTTTTCAGAGTGAACATGATTCTAGTCATAATTCCAAACATATAGGCAGACACACTGTCATGCCCTCCAGTCTTGCTGAGTAAGACCTTTCCTACAATTTCAGATATGAACTTCCCTTGATTATTCATGCCTTTCCTGTTGAATACAGATCCTATCTTCATCTTAGGATCAAGACCACACCAGGTAAGGGCTTCCCTGGTCTTGGATGCAGTTACTTCTTCTTCATCTTGTGTTTTAGGTAGCTGGAGTACCTTCCTCAGACTTTTTGGTGAAATCTTGACTTTAGATCCATGAACTCTGGATTTGATTCTGTATCCAGATTCATCTACAGCAGCTCCATTAAGGAATTCAAGAACTTCCTTTTTCCAAATCTTTGTTGGTTCTGAAACTAAGTATTCCAATCCAGAATCGGCGACTAGGGTTACCACCGACTTGATTTCTTGAGCAGCTTCATCGAACGCGCCTCGCACTAGCTCATAGCCCTCGTTAACATTCTCCTCAAGCTTAGGAGCCATTAGGGTTTGGAGAATTTGTCTTTTAGAAAAGAGAAGTGTCGACACAATAGTTTTGGTCTCGAAACTTTGAAAGCGTGTCGACAAACAAGGACAGAACCCTATTTATACCTGTCTAATTTTGAAGATGAACAGGCGGGACAGCTATCTTAGGATGTGTCGACACTGGCAATAAGTGTCGACACTGACTTATAATGTCTCGACACACATGTGTCGACACAAGTTTAGTCAACAGATTTTATGTGTCGACACTTGGTTATGTGTTGACACAACACAACTCGACACATTGTCGAGACTTTACTTAGAAAAATTCTGAGTAAAACTTAAGTGTCGACACCACATAGGATGTGTCGACACCTACTTGACATGTGTCGACACTAACATTCTGAAGTGTCGACACCACATTCCTAGATGTGTCGACACCTTTCTCCTGAAGTGTCGACACCACTATTCTGTGTCGACATAAACTTGTCTATGTGTCGACACCTTTTTACTTAGCTAATTTTCTATTCTGTAAACTTAGTCTAAGTTTATCATTCCTAGTTCAATTTTGAATCTATTTAACTTAGCTTCTTCTAGGGGCTTAGTAAACATGTCAGCTATCTGATTATCAGTTTTAACATATTCAAGTGAAATATCTTCTCTTTCTACATGTTCTCTAAGAAAGTGATATTTAATCTCAATATGTTTTGTTCTACTATGAGATACAGGGTTATTAGCTATTGAAATAGCACTTGTAGAATCACTGTAAAGTGGAGTTCTACTTACCTGAAATCCATAGTCCTATAGCTGATGTTGAATCCACAGAAGTTGAGCACAGCAACTTCCTGCAGCCACATACTCTGACTCAGCTGTGGAGATAGCCACACTGGTTTGCTTTTTGCTGCTCCATGAAATTAGTCTTCCCCCTAGGAATTGACAGGTTCCAGTAGTGCTCTTTCTATCCTCTTTGCATCCTGCAAAGTCTGCATCTGAATAACCTGTTAGATCAAAGTCTCCATTCCTAGGGTACCAGAGGCCTAGATAGGGAGTGCCCTTTAGATATCTCAATATTCTTTTGACTGCAGTCAAATGAGACTCTTTAGGGCAGGCTTGATACCTTGCACAAATACATGTAGCATACATGATGTCTGGTCTACTAGCAGTCAAGTATAATAAGGAGCCAACTATCCCTCTATACAAGGTTTCATCTACAGGTTTCCCTGCATCATCCTTGCTAAGAGACATACTTGACCCCATAGGAGTCTTCATGGTACTGGATGAATCCATACCATACTTCCTTATGAGTTCTAGGGTGAACTTTGACTGACATATGGATAAACCATTTTCAGTCTGTTTAACTTGGAGACCCAAGAAAAACTTCAGCTCTCCCATACTACTCATTTCAAACTAACCTTGCATAAGTTTTGCAAACTTTTTGCAAAGGCTGCTTTCAGTAGACCCAAATATAATGTCATCTACATATATTTGGACTAGTATGACTTTGCCTCTAGATTCCCTAAGGAATAGAGTCTTATCTATTTTCCCCCTTGAGAATTTGTTCTTAATGAGAAAACTAGATAGGGTTTCATACCAAGCCCTAGGGGCTTGCTTTAACCCATATAAAGCTTTCCTAAGTCTATAGACATAATGAGGTAGAGTTGGATCAACAAAACCTGAAGGCTGCTCCACATAGACTTCTTCTTTCAAATTACCATTTAGGAATGCTGACTTGACATCCATTTGGTATACCTTGAATCCTTGATAGGTTGCATAGGCCAAGAACATCCTTATGCCTTCCAGTTTGGCTACTGGAGCAAAGGTTTGATCAAAGTCAATACCTTCTTCTTGCCTATATCCTTTAGCAACCATTCTAGCTTTATTCTTAATGATGACCCCTTGTTCATCCATCTTATTCCTGTAGATCCACTTAACTCCTATTACATTGTGGTCTTTAGGTTTAGGAACCAATTCCCAGACCTTGCACCTCTTGAACTGATTAAGCTCTTCTTGCATTGCTTCAGTCCATTGTGGATCTTGTATTGCTTCTTCAAATTTCTTAGGTTCAACTTGTGACAGAAAGCTGGAATAGATTGCAGCATCCTGATTTCTGCTCCTAGTTTGAACTCCTTGTCTTGGATCTCCAATAATCAGCTCTACTGGATGATCTCTAAGATGCCTGTGGGCTGGAGGTATCCTCACTTCAGGTTGAACCACTTCAGCATCTGCATCATGTTGTATTCCTTGGATTTCTTCAGCAATTGGCACATGTAGTTCTCCCCCTGTACAGCAGATACTCTCCTCTCCTTGCTGTCTTGCAGCAGGCACTTCTTCTATAGTAAGCTTGTCCATTGTCTTTGTCAAACCTGTGGGGCTGCATACATTGCTAGACAACTCATTATTAATAAGTTTTGTCTCATCAAAAACTACATGCACAGATTCTTCTACAACTTGTGTAGTCAAGTTGTAGACTCTATAAGCCTTACTATTATTGCTGTACCCAACAAAAATTCCCTCTTCGGACTTGGCAGCAAACTTAGTTAAGTAAGACTTCCCATTGTTAAGTATGAAGCATTTGCATCCAATGATCCTAAAATAGGATAGGTTTGGTTTCCTGCCTTTCACTACTTCATAGGGGGTCTTGTTAAGCCTTTTAGTGATGGTAGCCCTATTTATAACATGGCATGCAGTGTTAACTACTTCAGCCCAGAAATACTCTGGCAGTGATGTATCACTCAATAGGGTTCTTCCAGCCTCTATCAAGGTTCTATTCTTCCTCTCAGCAATGTCATTTTGCTGAGGTGTTCTAGGTGAAGAGAATTCTTGAAATATCCCAAAGTCTTCACATAGTTTTGTCATGCTTTCAGATTGAAACTCAGTACCATGGTCACTTCTAATTTTGACCACAGCACTATTTAGTTCATTCTGAATTTGCTTGACAAAGCTGTAGAAGACACTAGGTGTTTCAGATTTCTGTCTTAAGAAGAACACCCAGGAAAACCTTGAGTAGTCATCTACAACTACAAGGGTATAAACCTTCCTACCTAAGCTGTGAACTGGCATTGGACCAAAGAGATCCAAATGCAAGAGGTACAAACACCTCACAACATCTTTGTTTTCTATGCTTTTAAAAGTGGATTTAGTCTGCTTGCCCTTTTGACAAGCTGAGCAAATACCATCTTTGACACACTTAACTTGAGGACCATTCCTCACTAACTCTTTGCTAAAGAGTTTGCTAATAGTCTTGTAGTTAAGATGGGCTAGCCTCTTGTGCCATTTGACACAATGAGAGACTGTCTCATTAGCTACGAGACAAACTGGAGAACCATTGTTCTCAATCATAATGTCTAGGCAGTAGACATTCCTCTTCCTATAACCTGTCAAAATGATCTCTTGATCACTTGACCTCTTGATATGACAACCATTTTTAACAAATGAGATGTCATACCCTACATCACTTAATTGACTTATACTTATTAGGTTATGTTTCAACCCTTTAACATAAGCCACTTGAGTAATGGTAACTAAGTTTGAAGAAATGTTACCAAACCCTTTGATGATTCCTTTTTCAGAACCACCAAAGGTCACTTTAGGACCATTTTTGATAGGAATGTAGTCCTTCAGTAGTCCCCTAGTTCCAGTCATATGTCTGGAACATCCACTGTCCAAGTACCATGTAGGGGTATGGCCACTTGGACTCACCTGCAAAACAAATTAATGAACCTTAGAACCCAAAGTATTCTTGGGTCCTTGGTGATTGTTAGTTTGCAATTTGACAAACCTACCTACTGGCTTTCCAACAGGTAGTTTGGAACTCACTTTGGCACTCACATTGTGCCAACAGTCTACTGCAAAATGGCCAACTTTGCCACAGCACCAACATTCAAATTTATTGTACCTTTGCTTAGGTACTGCCTTGGCTGTCTTGACTACAGCAGGCTTGTTGAATGTTGGGGCTTTGCCCTTGGACTTATACTTGGACTGCTCAGTCCCTGCAGGTCTAACAAAACCTAGTCCAGCTTTACCCTTGTGATGAACAAATTCATCAATTATGGGTAACACTGACTTAGGTTTAGAAAACCTAGCAACCAAGTCCTTCTCCTTCTGAAGATTGTTCTCCAGACACTTAATTTGATCATTCTTATAGGTGATAGTTCCCATCTGAATCACTGTAATGTGTTTCAGTCTGGCTATCTCATTCAGTTTTTGATCAAATTGCTTCTCAAAATCTGTTGCAGCAGCTTTAAGATCAGCAATTTCCTTTGCCTGACTTTTGGCTAGGGTCTTGCTTTTCTTGTAGGCTTGCAACAGTACCTTATATTCATCTATAAGCTGATGAATATCTTCCTCAGACTCAGATACATTCTCATCACATGATGAAGAAGAATCTGAATCTGAACTAGAACAAGAAACTGAACTTGAACATGAACCTTGTACCTGACTGGGTCCTGGCTGCTCCAGGATTTTGGCACTGTCTGTCAAAGCCATTAGCCCTTGGCAATGACTGTCTTCTTGTTCATAAATTGACTCCAAGATCTGCATGAATTCTTCCTCTTCTTCTTCAGCAAACAGCCCTATGTAGGCTTCAGCCTCAGACTCAGTTTCTGAAGAAGAGATATCTGATAGAGTCTTCTCCTTCTTAGCAACAAAAGACTTTTCTTTCTTCCCTTTGAAGTGAGTCTTTTTCCTGTCACCAGATTCCTTTCTCTTCTCTGGACAATCTGCAATAACATGGCCCTGTCTATTGCAGCAATAGCAAACAATCTTTGAACTAGTTTCCTTGCTTGATTTTGTCCTTTTCTTGTCATTCTTTGAAGACCTCTTTTTCTGATAAGAGTCTTCCTTTCCTTGTGATGTAGAAGGCCTTGACCTCCACTGTTTCTTTTTCAAAAACTTCTGAAAGTGTCTAGTGAAAGCAGCAAAGTCTTCATCACTTTCACTGCTCTTAGACTTTGTGCTGACAGACTCATCAGATTCTGATTCAACTACCTCTGGAGGTGGAGTTAAAGACTTATTCCTGCACTTTCTGGGAACTTCTGTCTTGAAAGCAACAGTTCTTTCTTTGTGCTCAGTCCTTGTTGATTTCTCCTCCTCTTTTCTCACTGTTAACTGCATTTCATAAGACAATAGCTTGCCAAACAGTGTAGGGGGAGGAATTTCCCCCAACTTAGCCATTTCTCTTATGGCACAGATCTTGGTGTCCCAATCTTTGGTTAGGGAGCTTAGGAACTTGTCATTTAGTTCATAGTTACTGAACTCTCTTCCATAAGACATGAGTTCATTAACTATTCTGTAAAATTTCTTATAGCACTCTGTGATGCTATCACCCTTTCCTTGCCTAAAGCTTTCATACTCCTGATTTAGCAAGGACTTCCTATCTTGCCTAACTTCTTCAGAACCTTCCATATAGACAATGAGAGTATCCCACATCTCTTTTGCTGTTTTACAGTGAATTAAGTTCTGAAAAGTTGCATCATCAATGGCACTCACTATTATGTTCTGTGCCCTCTTGTCCATGGTGGCCAGGACAATTTCATCCTTAGTCATCTCAGAGAAATCCTTTGGAGTTCTCTGGTTTGCATCTAGAACTGAAATCTTCATAGGCACATAAGGCCCTTCCTTTACTGTGATGTAGATTCTAGGGTCTGAGGCCTCCATAAATAGCCTTACCCTTTCTTTCCAGATCCCAAAGATCTCCTTTCTGCATATGGGTAATTTCATGGAACCCAATTTCTTGTGATTCTCATAAGAACCCATGTTTCTTGATTTTCTTGATTTTCTTGAAACTATGTAATGCCTTACACTGAATCTGCCAAACAGGATCTCCTCAGACTGTTAGTCCTTGTTTTGAGGAACCTCCATCTGATACTACTTGAAAGATATGGTACCTAAACACCTAGAGGGGGGGGGGTGAATAGGTGACCTAATCCTTTTCTAACTTTATTGGCAGCCAAATAGTTATATCACAGATTTCTAATTACTTTTGCACAGCAAACAGCAATAACAAAATATACACATCTAATCCACAGCACAATCACAGCACAGCACACGGTGTTTTATAGTGGTTCCCCAAGATATGGGTACATCCACTTTCCCCCTTCGCCTATCTAGCAATGTACTAGATTCGGCCAAACTTCTCCACTGTCTCAGAACCCAAATTGGTTCCTACCTCAGGCCCAAAGCCTTACAACTCAGCTTTCTCCCAAAGCCTACACTCAGCCACAAGGCCTACACTCAGCCAACCAAGGCCTACACTCAGCCAAAAAGGCCTACACTCAGAGATCTCTATCTCCTACACTCAGGCTAACAAGCCCTACCCTCAGCCTTTATAAATACAGGCTTACAATTCACTCAGATCCAATGGATCCTACAAGTTAAAAAAGTAATACAAATAATAACTCTACAACTCAGAATTAAAGGAGGGGAGTTGAGAGATTCTTGATGAGTTCTTGGAAGAACTCAGCTGGATTCACCCTGACTTAGCTTTCTTCAAAGCTTCTTGAGTAGAACTGAATAAGACTGAATCCTCTATAGTTGTTCCTTGACCTCTGCCACTTAAGATCCAGACTGAATCTGAATCCTTCTTCTCAGCCTAGTTCCAAAGGCTGATTTCTTGGATGGAGCCCTCTCTCTCCAACTTCTTAGATCTGTACTTGAACTGCAAGATCTTCTTTTGTTGATTCTCTTTGTATTACTTCAATAATTACTTCAACAACTCTTAACCACTTTCAACAACTTTGAACTTCTTTCAACAACAGTTTCTGTAAACTGTAGGTGCCTATTTATAGGCCTTCTTCATGGTAACCGGCTGGTCCGGTCCATAACTGACTTCTGATATCTCTGACAGGTGTTGTAGACCGGCTGGAACGGCATATGTCAAATCATCCAGTCACTTCTTGAAAATCTCTAACTGTCTGTAAGTGTCGAGACTTTCTGTCTTTAAGTGTCGACACTTATAGTCCAAGTGTCGACACATGTTGTGTAAGTGTCGACACAAGTCTACAAGGTGTCGACACAACTCCTTGTATGTCTCGACACAGATTCTTCTGCATGTGTCGACACTGATATTGAGTGTCGACACAAGTACTTGTTCTTCTAGCTTTTGCTGAATTCTTCTATGTGTCGACACATCTCCTTTGTGTCGACACATCTTCTTGTGTTGAATCTGTCAAGTGTCGACACTGCTTCTTGGTGTCGACACATAGTCTTCTATGTTGAATCTTGCTGAGTGTCGACACAGCTCCTTGTGTCGACACACCTTCTTGTTGTTGAGACTTCAGCTGAGTGTCGACACATTCCCATAGTGTCGACACTTGTACTTAGAATAATTTGTTGTTCTTTCTGTTCTTTGCTAAGTGTCGACACAGCTCCATGTGTCAACACTTTCTTCCAGTATTGAGTCTTCAGCTATGTGTCGACACATTGTTCTGGGTGTCGACACATACTTCAAATGTTGACTCTTCTGTTGAGTGTCGACGCATTGTGCTGGGTGTCGACACTTACTTCAAGTGCTGACTCTTCTGCATAGTGTCGACACATTGTGTTGAGTGTTGGCACTTGTACTTAGACTCTGCAGACTTTTGCTGAGTGTCGACACAGCTCCAAGTGTCGACACTTTCTGGTGTAGACACAGCTTCACTGGGTGTCGACACAGCTCCTTGTGTCGACACTTTCTGTCTGCACTTTTCTTCACTGAGTGTCGACACAGCTCCAAGTGTCGACACTTTCTGTCTGGTGTCGACTCTGCATCCCAGGTGTCGACACAATGACTACAAGTGTCGACACTGCTTGTCTGGGTGTCGACACAAGCTTTCTTAAGTGTCGACACTTTCCCTCTGGGTGTCGACACATGGACTTAGAAACTTTTTGTTTCAGTCCAGTGATTTCTTAACCTGCACAAGTAACTCAAACATACATCAAATACATTATGATGTATATCATTGAGTTGGGTGAGGCTTCTTCAAATCAGGTACATTTGACCAATGTACCCAACAGTTGAGGTGTGGGTATAGTGGGTATTGAGGAGAGTGGGATGGAGAGAGAGGGTATGAAGGTGGGTTGATCAAGAATTTCCGGCAGAAGTTGTTGGTAAGATGTTGATGAGGAGGGTAGCTCAAGAGGAGATGGAATGGTGGATGTTTCAATATCTGGTGGAGGGTAGGAATATAATGGATGGAGTAGTTCTTCTGTTGTTGGTAGGGTTGGAATTAGAGATGGTATTGATGTTGGAGATGGGCTGGAGATGATGATAGTGGATGGAGGTTGAATGGTGGATGGAACTGGAGAAGATGGAATTGGAGGAGGAGGAGAGGCAGCAGCAGGCAAGTTAACTGTAGGGGCAGAGACTTGAGGGAAAGTGACTATTACAGTCCAGGTACCTAAAGCTGTGCTTGAAGAGGGCCTGCTGGGCTTGGTGATCTGCCTGTCCCATTTGCCAAATAGGGCACAGGACAATCTCTTAGATGCATTAATGTGTATCCCGAATGATACAAGCAGAGTAGGGCATTTGTTCTGCAGAAAGAGGCCTAGAATCGTCCCAAAATTCACAAAATTCTTGTTAATTTTCTTTTTAATTAGGTCAAAGAAGACCTCTCCCCAGTTCAAATTCTTCTTGTCCACTATGGCTCCCATTAAGCATAGCTGATACCTAGAAATGGTATCATGTGTTGAGTGCTTAGCCAACAAAACCTTCCCGAATACATCAGCCAAGAATCTATATTCCACAGACAGGTTTTTCTTCAGCAACTTGCTAGGGTTAGCCTCAGAGTGACCCATTCTTGCAAGTAGATCAGCAAATTCCTCTCTAGACAAATCAGCAGAATCTCCACCAGAACTTAACTCAAAAACTTCTGTCAGAATTGCTGGGGTCAAGGGTACCAGGGTGCCAGAAATTGATCCAACTATAGTGTTTTGATCCTGGTTGTGGGCAGTGTAAACCCACTCTTTAATCTCATCAGCAGCAAGTTTAATCCTGGTGGTCATGATTGTAGCAAGTTTCTGCTCCTTGAACAACTCCAAAATGTCCTGGAAAACTTGATCTGTTGTGCTGAAGGACTCCATGTCAATGTCAAAGCCAGCATCGAATTTCATTGCAGCAAGAACAGCAACAGAAACGGCCATGGTTACCTGCAAAGATCAACAAACAAAACGACCAAGTGCAGAAATGTTTGGAGGGAAAGAAAGTTTTTGCAGAGAAATCGAAAGCGCAAAAGGAGAACGACAGCGAAAAATGAATCTTATATTAGGGTTCGACGCAGAAAAGGAAAGATCGTTGAACTCAGTTCGACGATCGGGGCTACTAAAGGAATCTGAAGAGTCTTCAATATCGTCAATCTCCATTCGACGATATTGGAGAGCGTCGAGCTCTGTTCGACGATAGTTCAGAGAACAAATCGTCGAGCGCCGTTCGACGATCGTTGACCAGAAGAGATAGTTAAGACTATCTGAGAAACGCTGAACTCAGGTCGACGATTTCGGAAATCGTCGATCTCCGTTCGACGATCTGGGGGAAAATCGTCGAGCGCAGTTCAGAGACAAAGAAAAACTCTAAACACTAAGAAAAATCAAGATGTTTGCCTAGTCTTGGTCAATTTTTAAACTTTTAAAATCTTGGATATTATTTTAGACTTCCTCCATCTAACATTCCTAACTGATTTAGGAAGAAGGTGTGTCTTTTTTCATCCAACGGCTTGGTGAAAATATCTCCCCTTTGTAAATCAGTTACGATATATTGCAGTTCAATTTTATTCTTTTCAACATTATCCCTTAAGAAGTGATACCTAATCTCTATGTGTTTTGTCCTACTATGGAGGACTGGATTTTAAGCTATAGAAATAGCACTGGTGTTATCACAAAAGATTTTAGACTTCTCTAAGTTGTAGCCATAGTCTAGGAGTTGGTTTTGAATCCACAAGATTTGTGAACAACAACTGCCTGCAGCCATATATTCTGCTTCAGCAGTTGAAGTTGACACAGAAGTTTGTTTCTTGCAAAACTAAGAGACAAGTCTGTCACCAAGGAACTGACAAGTTCCACTGGTGCTTTTCTTGTCAATTCTGCATCCAGCATAATCAGCATCAGAAAATCCAGTTAAATCAAATGCTGAATCTTTTGGATAACAGAGACCTAGATTTGGACACCAGAGACCTAGATATGGACAACTTTTAACATACCTGAGAATCCTCTTTACTAGTATTAGGTGTGACTCTCTAGGGCTTACTTGGAACCTAGCACATATACATGTAGCAAACATTATATCTGGTCTACTAGCTGTAAGGTACAGTAAAGAGCCAATCATTGCTCTATATGTTGTCTGATCAACAGGTTTCCCATGTTCATCAGCATCCAATATAGCATTAGTAGGCATAGGTGTTTTCATACAAGATGCTTCAGACATGCCAAATTTCTTAACCAATTCCTTTGCATACTTGGTTTGAGAAATAAAGATGTCTTCAGCATGTTGTTTGACTTGCAATCTTAGGAATAAGGATAGCTCATATATGCTACTCATTTCAAATTTAGAATGCATTAGGTTGGAAAACCTTCTGCACAATTTTGAATCAGTAGAACCAAAAATAATATCGTCTACATAAATCTGTACTAGTAGGGTATGGGACTTATGGGTTCTAATGAAAAGAGTTTGGTCTACTCTACCCCTTATAAATCCATTTTCCAAAAGGAAGCATGCTAGGGTCTCATTCCATGCTCTAGGAGCTTTCTTGAGACCATATAATGCTTTGTTCGACTTAAAAACATAATCAGGATAAGTTGGAGAGATAAAACCTGGAGGTTGTCTAACATATACTTCTTCTTTGATGTCTCCATTTAGAAATGCACTTTTCACATCCATCTGATATACCTTAAATCCTTTATGTGCTGCATAAGCTAAGAAGATTCTGATGGCTTCCAATCTTGCAACTGGTGCAAAAGTCTGGTCATAGTCTATTCCTTCTTCTTGAGAATATCCTTGAGCAACTAGCCTTGCCTTGTTCATTACAATTACTCCTTGATCATCCAGTTTGTTTCTGAACACCCACTTTGTTCCAACAATGGAGTGATCCTTAGGCTTTGGCACTAGTTCCCAAACTTTGTTCCTTTCAAATAGATTCAGCTCTTCTTGCATTGCAATGATCCAGTGTGGATCTTGCTCTGCATCTTGAATGGACTGAGGTTCAATTTGAGATAGGAAGCAAGTGTGCAACAGGTTTTGGTTGACCTGATTTCTGGTTTGCACACTAGCTGAGATGTCTCCAATTATTTGGGAAACTGGATGGTCTCTTGATGTTACTAAATCAACAGGGGGTGTTGATTGTTCACCAACATGTGTTGTTGTTTCCTCTTGTGGTACAACAACTGGATCTTCAAGTTGTTTTTCTTCAATATGTTGAATACTTTCTTCATCTTCACTGCTTTCCTCTTTTTGAGTAACTTGTAACTTGTCAAGTCTTCAACAAGAGAATGCTCCTACAAAGGTGCTATGGTAGAAGTGTTCTTCTCCTTGAAAGACATGTTAGATTCATCAAATGATATATGAATAGATTCCTCAATTTTTAGAGATGATTTATTATAAACCCTATAAGCCTTACAGATCATGGAGTATCCCAGAAACACTCCTTCCTCAGCTTTAGCTTGAAATTTTGCTAAATATTTCTTGTCATTATTATGTATATAGCAAATACAGCCAAAACCCCTAAAATAATCAACTTTAGGTTTCTTCCCTTTGAGTAATTCATAGAGAGTCTTTCCCTTTAGTTTATGTATCAAACTTCTATTCAGCACATAGTTGGAGGTGTTCACTGCCTCTGCACAAAAGGATAGAGGGAGATGAGCATCTGACAACAATGTAGTGGCAGATTCAATAAGGGTTCTATTTTTCCTTTCAACTACTCCATTTTGTTGAGGAGTTCTAGGAGCTGAGAAAGTATGCCTGATCCCTTCACTCTGACAGAACTCTTGCATAAGAAGAGAATCAAACTCTGTCCCATGATCACTTCTGATCAGGGAAATGTGAGTATTGAACTCAATCTGTATACATTTGAGAAACTCTGTCTAACACTTAAAGTTATCAGACTTCTTCCTAAGAAAGAACACCCAAGTGAATCTAGAGAAGTCATCTACAACTACTAAAGTGTAAGATTTCCCTTCTAGGCTTTGTACTGTGATGGGTCCAAAGAGATCCATGTGTAACAGATACAATATCCTAGGTGAATCACTCTTATTAAGTGACTTAAAACTATTTTTATTTTGCTTGCCTAATTGACAAGCCCTGCAAAGTTCTTCCTTCTTGTAGGGGCCAGAAGGTAGTCCTCTAACAAGGTTGTCCTTGGATATCCTAGCAATAGTTCTAAGGTTTAAGTGTTCTAGTCTCTTATGCCATAAAAAGTTTGGTCTACAAACAGAATTGAAGAGGCAAATATCTACATCTGTTGAAAGAAAATCTACTAGATAGATATTACCTTTCCTGTTACCTATCAACACAGTTGTGTTGTCCTCTGACTTGATCTTGCATAAAGCTTTGCTGAAGGTCACCTGGTAGCCTTAATCACACAGCTGACTGATGCTTATTAAGTTGTGCTTCAGTCCTTCCACATAAGCTACCTTCTTGAATGTTACTGATCCAATCTGGACTGCACCATATCCTTTAGTTTGTCCAAAGTTTGAATCACCAAAGAAGACTTTGGGTCCAAGCTTGACTTTAAAGGATGTGAGATTGTCCTTATTTCCTGTCATCTGCTTAGAGCACCCACTATCCAAGTACCATTGCTGGTTTGATGTTGGATAGGTCTTCACCTGCACATAAAATAATTCATTTGTTTTTGACCCAGTTTACCTTGGGCCTAGGTTGATAACCTGTAAACTCAGAAATAAAAGACATCCCAGGTTGACTCTTATAACCTTCAGGATGATATCTCCTTGGAGGTATAATCCATTCATTATAAGGGTTAAAGATTTGGGATGAAGGACCCCTAGGATTGGATTTTGATTTGCCCTTGAAGGGATTTCCAGAGCTCTGATCTCTGTTCGACGATCGTGGAGCTGCGTTCGACGATCTTGGGTCAGATTGTCGAGCTCCGTTCGACGGTCGACTGTGGCAGAGTTCAGGAACTTGAGATCGTCGACCTGAGTTCGACGATTTTGCCTGAGATCGTCAATCTGCGTTCGGCGATCGTCGAGCTCCGTTCGACGATTTCTGCTGGAACTTAGTTTTCTTGGGCAGATCAGAATTTTTCCTAGCTACCTCTACAACTCCCTTTCCTTTATCAGAAATGAACTTGATTGGAGTTGTTAGAACTATGGGTTGGCTGGATGAAGCACCCAAGCCCAGTGTACTATTAAATCTGGAGTTCACTGTGCTTGTGATGTCCATCAGCTTGATACTTCTCCCATTAAGGGATTCTTCAAGCTTCTTGGCCTCAGATAACTCACCTTTTAGTGAAGCTATCTGCTCCCTACAACACTCCAACTCCTGAGAGATTTTGAGGTTTTCTGACTTTAAGGTATTATGTTCAGATAAATGATTTCTGAGAGAGATAATTTCTTTCTCAGATTTTAGCAAGTCTAAACATAATGATTTAAACTCAGATTTAAAGTCCTCTGAATTGAAATGAAATGAACTAATTACCTGATCTTCTTCAAGTTGAGTCTCTGAGTCTGACTCTGACTCTTCTTCATCTGAATTATGTTGAGAGGCATTGATTGCCATCATGCAGAACTCCTTCTCTTCTGCATCATCTTCATCATCACTGGAGCTGGATGAGGCTTCTGACTCCTCTTCAGTTTCACTCCAGGATTCAGCAACAAATCCCTTCCTTGTGTGTTTATTCTTGCTTGTGGAGGGTTTGCCATTGTTACTTTTCTTGAAGTCCTTTTCACTTCTTCTTTCTTTCTTGTCCCTTCTATCCTTGTTTTTGTTCTCTGGACAGTCAGGTACAATGTGCCCTGGTTTCCTGCAAACAAAGCAAACAATTTCTTTATTGTTAGACTTATCATACCTTGGCTTATCATGCTCCTTGTATGATCTCTTTCTGAAGTCCTTTCTGGCCATCTTGTAGAATCTTTTGGCCAACAGACTGAGCAGTTCATCATTGCCTGTGACTTTGTCTTCAGGCTGATCTTCAGTTGCCTTGAAGGTTATTGTCTTCTCTTTTCTTGTGGCTTGTGAGGAAGCCTTCTGTTCTTCTTCTCTATTCTTGATGAGTAGCTCATAAGATTTGAGCTTACCCAATAGAGCTTCTGTGGTGATCTCATTCAAACTTCTGGCATCCTTGATTGGCCAGATTCTTGAATCGCAAGTGCTAGGGAAGCACATTAGAATTTTGTCATTAAGTTCAGTCAGTGATATCTCCTTATCCAAAGTCCTGAGTTCACTGACTATCAGACTAAGTCTATTGTACATATCTCCAACTGATTCAGCTTCTCCCTTCTTGAAATTCTCATATTGAGATATGAGGTGGGATCTCCTGTCCTTTCTCTCATCAGCTGAGCCTGAGACTATTTCAGAGAGTTTATCCCAGATTTCCTTTGCTGAATTGCATTCAGCCACCTTTTGAAAGATGTCATCAGACATGGTCTGGGCTAAGATGTTCATAGCCTTGTCATCAGCTACCTTCCATTTCTTGATATCAGCATCTGTTCCTGATGGAGGTGGAACAGCATTTGTACTTGAGTTCTTTGGTGGTCTTGGACAAACTGTCAAAATAGAATTAAAAATATCCCCGTCAATAGAATTCATGTATAATCTGATCCTTGCTTTCCAAAGTGCAAACTTGGATAGATTGCACACTGGAGGTCTGGTGCTAGCATAATCTTTATTTTGGGCCATGATTTGTGAAAACAAAATCTAATGATAAGCTCAAAAGAAAACAGATCTAACTAGGAATCTTTGGGTTCAGGTGTTAGCCTGTGCAACCACCAAGGTGTGGTATGTTTAACCAACCTTCCTCTGATACCAATTGAAAGTGCAGCTAGATCTGATATACTCTAGAGGGGGGGGGGGTGAATAGAGTATATGGTGCTTGAAAACTTTTTACAACAATTGTTGTGATCAGAGTGAACAGGGAAGCAACTATTAAATCTAATCACAAAATAACATACAACAGAGATTAATCACAAATCTAAACTAATCACAAAACAATCACAGCCAGAAACAAAAGATAAAGACAAGCAAGCCAGAAGACACAAGGAGCTATAGTGGTTCCCCTAAACTTGGGTACATCCACTCTTCTACCACCCTAGGTAGGAATCCACTGCAGGATGAGTTGATCAGGTGTCCTGGGCACCAATGAGCTTTTGATAAGGTGTTCAAAAACCAAATCATATTTTTTTATCAGGTGTCTTGCCACCAATGAGCTTTTGACAAGGTGCTCAAAAACCAAGCACAAACTTTTGAAGGGAGTTTGAAAAACCCTTTACAGAGATGGGAATGAGAGAGTTATGGAAGTCTTCTCTTTCTCAAATCAGCTGAGAAGACTATGTGGATGTGATGTTGTCAAAGCTCCCCCTGAGTCCTTGAGATGTTCAGGAAATGAAGCTTTGCTGTAGGGTGATAGGCCTTCAGAAGTTGATCTCCAGCAAATGATAATTTCAGCAATAGCTGAAATGTTAGGTGTTTGGAGTCTTTGAATGATGTTGGCCTTGAACACTTGAATCACAAGAGATCAGAGGATTTCAGAAGGTTTGATCTCCTTGGATGTGGGTTCTTGAGAGAATTCTTTGAGATAGAGAATATTTTTTTCTTGTTCGTCTTGTCTGTGTTGTCTATTCTGTTCTATGTTCTGAGTAATAGAGAGATTCAAAAATCTTGTATTTTATTCTCTGGTACTGAATAGAAAGTCATCCTCTGTCAAGAATAGCCGTTGACCTATCGTTAATTGCATCCTTAATTGCAAATGTCTTCTGGACGAAAGTCCAAAGAAACATTCCTTGATAATCACTTGAAACTTGGTCCAGAATAAATGAAAACGGCTAGAAAATCTTCTGAATTAATTGCTGAATAACTCCTTAACTGATCTGAATTTGAATCTTGAAAAATCCTTTAACTCATCAGAAACCGTCGAACTGAGCTCTGCTATCGTCGAACTGAGCTCAGCAATATGGACTTATACAACAACAGAAATCGTCGATCTGAGCTCAAAGATCGTCGAACTGAGATCAGAGATAGAGATCCAATACTGAGTCAAGATCGTCGAACTGAGCTCGCAGATCGTCGAATTGAGTTCGACGATTTGTTGAAGTTGAGCTCAGCGATCGTCGAACGGAGTTCGATGATCTGTCGAAGTTGAGCTAGACGATCGTCGATTGGAGTTCGACGAATCGTTGTGCTGAGCTCGACGATATGACTTAATCTCAAACTGAAAATCCTTGGTCTTTAGGGCAGCTTCCAAACCTAGACTTCTAACCCTTAGACTCAATTCTAATTGACCTTTAGATCTATACAGGAGGTCAAAAACAGGTTTCCTAGAGATATAGTGATCCTGACCCTAATTAGTAATAGGGTGTTCCAACACCCTTGATCTTTCATTTGATGAATTAAAGTTATTATGTATAGATTTAATTCAATCTGAGAAGGAAATAAAACTTCTCAGAGAGAAATTAAATATTGTATCTTCAGAAAATTCAAAACTTAAACAAGATTTACAAAATGGTTTTGAAAAGATAAGTCTTTTAGAATCATGTAAACTAAAAGAAAAATTAGAGGTGATGAATAAAACTACTGAAGAATTGATAAAGAATAAATCAAATCAATTTAAAAATCTTCAGAAAATCTTTGTTCAAAATATTTCATTGAACCGAGCTCGACGAAATCAATACTATTCGTCAAACTCAGCTCGACGAACTATGAACATATATTTTGATTTCAACTGTTCAGGAATCTATGCTCGACGAAATAGATATGATTCTTCCAACAGAGATCGATGAAAATGGAATATAGAAAGTCATTCTGTGAACAGAGCTCGAGGAACTCAATACCATTCGTCGAACTCAGCTCGACGAAAGTACTTTAATTCGTCGAACTCAAGATTTCAGAACAGAAACTTTTGTTCTCTTCAAAATTATCATCAAAGTCAGCAATCTAAATATTCTTGGTTTCATTGAGTGGATACTCCCTCCTAGTAAATATCATCCACTTGGTTATCATAATCAACCTGAATATTCTTTTATTTCTAATTATTATAAAAGAGAACCAGGACCCAAGGTAATTTGGGTCCAGAACTTCTAACATCTCTTTACAGGAGAAGGCAGGACAAGACATGCCTTACCATAATGGAGCAGTGGTATATGACTGAAAGAATTGGTTTCAAGATATTCTAAACACCTAGAGGGGGGGTGAATAGGTCCAATTATTTTTCTAACTTAGGCAGTCAAATCTATCTAGTTTACCAATTTATTTAGCAGAAAACACAGCACAGCATTCACATACACACAACATTCCACAGATTGCACACCAGTTTTATAGTGGTTCCCCAAATGATGGGTACATCCACTTTCCCCCTTCGCCTATCTAGCAGTGTACTAGATTCGGCCTAACTTCCTTCTTTCTTCTCAGATCCGCAGATCTTATAGATCAGAACCAAGACTGGTTCCTACAACTCATAGTGAATCCACATTCCTACAACTCAGGCACAAGCCCTACCTCAGCCTCTTCCACAGGCCTACAACTCAGAGTGACACCCCACTCCTACAACTCAGGCAAAAGCCCTACCTCAGGCTCTTTCACAGGCCTACAACTCAGGGAAAAGATTCCCCTACCTCAGGCACTCGGCCCTACCTCAGCCTTTATAATTTAGGCTTACAACTCAGAGAAGTAAATCTCCTACACTCAGATCTATTACAGATCCTACAAATGTTATTGATGAAAAAGATAATAATATCTTCAACCAGATGGAGAGAGAATTGGTTGAAGGCTTCTTGATCAGTTCTTGATAGAACTGATTACTTAAGGATCAACCTGTCTTAGCTTCTTCAAAGCTTCTTGAATGCGAACAAAGTAAGGTTGATCTTCTTGGTGTTGGAGTTGATCATCAATCAGCTTCCTTCAGAAATTAATCTGAATTCTTCTTTAGAATTGATCTGAATTCTTCTGGCAGACTGTTCAGGATATGCCTTCACTGGATGAGGACTTCTCTCCTTCTTATTTTACTCTCTCTACAATCTGTTGACTATTTCTTCTTTCTCTTCTTCTGGATCCTCAATCCTTCAGATATTATTCTTTATTCATTGATCGTGTTCACGATCACTTCTTCACAATAGATA
Organism: Platanthera guangdongensis; assembly: GCA_039583875.1. Taxonomy (NCBI): domain Eukaryota; kingdom Viridiplantae; phylum Streptophyta; class Magnoliopsida; order Asparagales; family Orchidaceae; genus Platanthera; species Platanthera guangdongensis. The sequence goes on along the minus strand of CM077150.1, from coordinate 133,432,652 downwards.
ATTGATTAGCTTTTTGTTCTATATTCAATTATTGAGAGAGCATATCTATATATAGGCTTCATCCATGGTTACCGGTTGTTCCAGTTTCAAACAATCTTCTGACACCTCTGACAGATGTGACAATAATGTCAGTAATGATAGCTGTCAAGTCTCCAGTTGTACTACTTCAACCTTCATTGGACTTTGACTCAGCAGCAGAGAATGTTGGGTGAATACTTCACATGTGTCGACACACATAGTCCATGTGTCGACACAAGTCTTGATGATGTCGACACAGCTTCACTTTTACTTCTCGACACAGCTTCTGTGGAATGTGTCAACACAAGTCCTGTGTGTCGACATAAACACTCCTTGTCTTGACAAAGTTGGTGTCGATAGAATTTTGGTGTGATGTCGACACAATCTGGCCCTTGGTGTCGACATAGTGTTGTCGACAGATTTTCTGTGTGTCGACACAAATTCCGGGGGTCGACACAATCTGGCCCTTGGTGTCGACACAACCATTCTCAAGTGTCGACACAGTCATTTTCTTCCATTTACTTAACCTGCACATGATAACTTAACACAACATTAAATACAACTTGATGCATATCATTGAGTTAGGTGAGGTTTCTCCAAATCTGGTATACATTTTCCAATGTACCCAACAATCTCCCCCTATTTGGAGAAGTCATAACTCTTAGTCAATGATATACATCACTTATAATAAAATAAACAATATGACGTATAAAAGCATTTAATGACAGGGTAACATATAAACAAAATATGTATATTATATCATCACAGAATATGATACAAACATAATAAGCATGAATCATTATTTTGTTCAAACTTCAAAAACAAATTTGTTAACAACAGATTACATAGATTTTAAAACTGAAGATTACAATGTACTAAAATCTAGTCAATCTATCCTAAGGCTGATCATGCTCCTTGATCACTATGCCTTTGCCAGACTGGACCCTTGCTTGTACTAGCGCTTCAGTATCTTCAGCTGGCTTCTTGCCTTTGAGATCCTTCTTCTTAAGTTCTTCAGCCTTAACTTTTTGCCTTTCAAAATAGTGATAAGGCTTGGGAAAGTATTTACTGGGCTCCACAGCAGTAGCAGGTATTTTCCCAGCCTTGTGATCCCTTCTGAACTGATGTATAACATCTTGTCTCTGCAGAAATTTGTTCCACTCATGTTTAGAATACCACTTACCTCTATCATGCATTTTGTCTTTGACAGTTTGCCAGGTAGTGAGTATTATATTTCTGGAGGTGGGACTCCATCTTTCAAAATCTGGCTTCAGTTCAGCCTGCTCTCTAAACCTTTTCTTTGAGAGTTGAGCATCTTGCTCTTTATTCAATACTGCCTCTAACATTTCCACTTTCTCAATTATAACATGCTTAGTATCCTCTGAAGGGCTATACATCTGTTGAACTAGTTGTTGAATTCCCTCAAAGGTAGAAGGGGGGTATATAATTTGAGCTACCTCCTGCTGACCACCTTTAATCACTGCAGTTTGAATGCCTGACTCAGCTGTATTATCATCATCACATAAGGGAGGATATCCAAGAGTGGCTCTGATAGAATTATTTATCCATTTGGCATGTTCAGAGCCTGCATTGACTAACAAACTCTCCCCCTTTATGACTTCTCTCTCAACATGATTCCTGAGATCATCCTTTTGGAACCTGATCTGATTAACTAGATAATTGGTTCCTTCTGTATAATAAGCTTTAAAATTTTGTAGCTGAGCAGATATGATATTCTGAGAGGCTTGAATGGCAGATTGGAAAGTGGCTAAATCTTCTTGAAGTTTCTTATCAAACTCTAACTGCTCTTTAGCCCTTTCCTCATTTAATGCAATTGCATTATTCTTTAACTCAGTAACAATCACATTATATGATTCAGTAATATTATCAGTCATCCTTAGCTGATTTTCCAGAACATATCCTTGCTTAACTAATATATCATCAATCTGTGTTTTTGCCTCTTGTTGCTGCTTGGCCAGATAAACTATAGCATTACCTCCTTTATGGAAGCAGTCTATCATCTCTTTCTTATTCGGGTTTACTTCAAATCTGATTGATTTTATATCTTGAGCCAAAGTAAACTGAAGTTCCTTATGGCTTTCATCCACATATTTTTTAAGAGCTTGTCTTTGCTCATCCATTTTAACTTACTGAGCAACAACCAGTGAACTGAAGTAAACTGCTGGAGCTGAGGGTTGTGAGGCAATCTGTAAAGCTTTCTTTAAGCTTGAGCTTTTCTTCCTGTAAACCATCAGTTTTCTCTTCTTTTCTCTGAGTGCTTCTCCATCATCAGATTCAGAAAAACGTTCAAGGTTCACTATGTCCTTTGGACTAGAGGGCAGCTCCTTGTCAGTCCTTGGCAACTCCCCCTTAGTCCCTAGCTCCTCCCCCTCAGTTCTTGGCACTATTTTCGTAGTTCTTACTTCTTGTAAGTCAGGAAACAATTCCTCAAGAGTGAATTCTTATTGCATTTGAACTGGAGGAACATCTGTATCTTGTTCAGTTAATGGAGCATCAACTAATGCAGATGTATCATCCATTGATATATCCGGTGCAGGGATGTTGTCATGGTGTGTCTGTTCAACATCAGTTAGAAGCACAGTTAGTGTATCTGGCTAAGTATCTTATATAGTTTGATTAATATCATTTATTACCTCAAGAATAGTTTGAGTGGTTGTTTCACTCTCTAATGCAGCTTGCTCTTTCTTATGAGCAACTTCTGGAGGCAAGGCCTCTTGTTGAGCTAGTGAAAGCACATTGGCTCCCCCTAGATGAAGCACATCCTCAACTTTATACAGTTGGATGGTGCTTTCTGGAATATGCTCCCCCTGCATATAACTAGCATCTATATTCTTAGGGGCAGATGATTTCCTTGCAGATTATTGTTGTTCTTCATCTGAACTGAAGATCACTTGTTCTTCTGAATCACTAGAAGATTCAGGTTTCCTGGGGGTTGTCTTTTTCTTTTTCAGTTGTGGTTGTTTCTGTGGTGTAGAACCATCCTTTGTCAGAACTCTTTCCCACCTGGATAGTATTTTCATATCCATCCTTCTCATGTGGTTTATTCTAGTTCCTGTTGTGTGGTTCAGCACTTCAGGAATATGCATTGCCAGATACAGACTCAGTATCCTTCCTAGATTAGGTTTCTTCAAACTTTCCTTGATCTTGTCAAAGATCACAGCAGACTAGTTAGTTTTTATTCTGAAAATAACTCTGGTCTTTAAGCTGAACATATATAGTGAGATCCTATCATGTCCTCCTGGTTTACAGAGAATTACTTTTCCCATAATCTCTGAAAGAAACTTTCCTTGGGAGTTCATCCCCTTCCTCGGCATTGAAGATTCAATCTTAGTGGTGGGATCCAGTACACACCATTGAAAAGCTTCTTTTGTCATTGAAGATGTGACTTCATCATCTTCCTAAGTCCTTGGAAACTTTAGTGTCTTCCTTAGACAATTCTGGGTAAGTTTCACCTTGCTTCCTTGAATTGATGACCTAATCTTCAATCCAGTTGAATGCAGGGTTGCTGTTGTATAGAATTCAAGAACCTCCGTCTTCCAGATCTTGCTAGGTTCTGAAACTAGATATTCCAAACCACTTTCTTTGATTAGGGTTATCACATCTCTGATCTCAGTCGCAGCATTCTCAAAAGCATTGCGAACTAATTCATAGCCTTCGTTGAATTTGTTCTCCAACTTTGGTGTCATTGGTGACGAGAAATTTGAGGAGAAGAGAGATGAATGTTTGTCGACTCAAAGATTTGGTCTCGAAAATGTTGAGAGCGTAGTCGACAAATTTGTTATGTGACCTATTTATATGTTTGTCAACACAGAAGGTCAAAAGGCGGGGTAATAGATACTTAATGTGTCTACACTGTAGAGATTGTGTCGACACAGACTTCTAATGTCTTGATAGAGTCATACAACCCTATGGGTCGACACAGTTTGCGATGTGTTGACACAGACTTCTTAATAGTCGACTCTAATATCTGCGTGTCGACACAGACAACTGTATGTATCGACACTACTATCTAAATGATTGAACTTCTATGTGTCGACACCAAACTTTGAGTGTCAACACCACTAACTCACCACTATTTTGTTGTGTCGACATAACTTTCCTTATGTGTCGACACAACTACTATATGTCGACATAGATTTCCTTTTGTGTCGACATTACTACTATATGTCAACATTGAATTACTTAGTCAGATTTACCAAGTTACTCTAGGTTTAACATGCCTAATTCAATTTTCAAATAATTGAATTTAGTTTCATCTACTGGTTTAGTAAACATGTCAGCAATTTGATTATTTGTGGTGACAAATTCCAAACAAATATCTTCTTTTTCAACATGCTCTCTAATGATGTGAAACCTAATTTCTGTATGCTTTGTTCTGCTATGTGATACAAGATTTTTAGCAATAGAAATAACACTTGTAGAATCACAAAATAGTGGAGTTCTACTTACCTTGAGAACATAGTCTTCAAGTTGATGTTGAATCCATAAAAGCTGAGTACAGCAGCTGCCTGCAGCAACATACTCAGACTCTGCAGTGGAAATTGACACACTTGTCTGCTTCTTGCTGCTCCATGACACCAATCTACCACCTAGAAACTGATAAGTTCCTGTGGTTCTCTTTCTATCTTCTTTGCAACCTGCAAAGTCTGCAACTGAAAAACCAGTCAGCAGAAAGTATCTATTCTTAGGGTACCGAAGACCAAGATTAGGTGTGCCCTTAAGATATCTCAAAATTATTTTAACTGCAGTATAATGATATTCTTTAGGGCTTGCTTGGTACCTAGCATAGACACATATAACATACATAATGTCTGGTCTACTTGCAGTTAAGTATAGAAGGGAGCCAATTATCCCTCTATACAAAGACTCATCTACAGGTTTTTGTTAAAATTCAACAAACCGCAGACGCCCCCTTGGATACCCTGTTGAAAACTCAACAAACCGAAGGAGAATACGCCCACTTATAATGTTGAAAGTTTTCCCGGATCGTGGAGTTAGCAGGGGTTATCTCAACAAAGCAGTAACAACCAGCAACACATGCAGCACAAGCTTCTTTATTGATCAAGAGCAAACTTCTTTACAAGGCGAGACACACATGGCGAGACATGCTTCACCAAAACCCAACACCGGGAGAGCAGAGACAGTTACAAAGACAAGAACAAAAAACAAGCCGCGCGGACTCAATCAACAAGCCGCCGACCTACTGCTGTGGAGTCCGCTCAGTCCGCCAGGTCGCCAAACCGCAACCCAAGCCGCGCGGACTCACCCTTATTCCAATGCTTAGCTCTTCACCGCCGGTCTGCACGCCGCCAGACCGCACAAGCTGCGTCACCGAATGGAATAGTCCGCCTGAAGCAGGTGACTTCCTGAACCCCGAACCAAGTCGCCAAAGAGAAGACCGCCTGGTCGCTATCCGCGACCTGCTGTTTACCGCCTGTTGCTTAATCACAGAGTCCGCACTGTCCCTGACCGCAATCAGAGCCAAGTCCTGGCTTTCCAGCGCTATCCGCACAACCTGCACAGCACAACCGGGTCAACTCTCAATCCGCGCGGACATAAAGTCCAGACCGCAGCAACTTACGCGAGCTCAATTACTGTTCACTTACTTCGGTCTCGGTTCTGTTCCTGATGTGACATGGGTCCTATTTATAGGCACGACGATGAGTATGGTCACCGCCCTAGCCGATAGGATCACCGCCACAACCCGCAGCTAGAACAAGTGTGTCCGCCAGCCCGCGGACACACATTCCAGTTCGCCGCTCCTGTGCAGATAGCCAGTCCGCCCCAGCTTCTCCAAGGCCGGACTCCAATATCCAGCCCGCCTTGCCGCCAGAGACCAAGCCAGGACCACCACAGCCGGACTCCACAACAGCCGTGTCCGCCATTCTGCGGACAAGGCATCAGCCCGCAAAACCCGAGCCCGCAGCCTCGCCATCAAGGCACCTGCCGGACTCAGTGGATACCCGGCTTCTGTCCGCATATACCAAGTCCATTGCCTCATTGCCAAGGCACCTCCGGACTTAGCGGACACGCCAATCCAGTCCGCTAACAGCAGACTCCAGTCCGCAACTCCTGAGTCCATAACATCATCACAAGGCTAAACCAGACTCAGCGGACTCCGGCTCCAGTCCGCACGCTCCTGCACACACAATTCTCCAATCCGCAACTCCTCAAGCTAGCAAACAAGGCAACAGCACTTCTACTACGCTTGACGGACTGAGAAACCAGCCCGCGCTCCACTGCGCGATCTCCCCGGACTGAGCCATCCTGGACTTGGTTCAATTCCCACCAAGTCCAGTCCGCTGGCCGCAAGGGCCAGTCCGCACTTACTGGCGGACACTGGATCTATCCCGCCATACCGGGCGACCTCCGTTTCCTGTCCGCGCTGACCGGCGGTCTCCGCGGCTTCCCGCTGCACCAGAGCAAGACCAAGGCAACTGCCAAACCGGTCTGCCGAGCTCCAGTTCTTCAGTCCGCTTCTTGCCGGACTCCGCAGATAACATTTCTATCCGCCCGGTTACTTCCTGGGAGTCATCCGCCTGCTGAGCATACACTGGCCTGCCAGACCACCGCTGCTGTCCGCGTAGTCCGCGCGAACAGACCGCCCAGGCCGCCACAGAGCAAACCGCCTGCAACATCCCTGCCGACCTAGCAGTCCGCCAACCCTGTCCGCGTAGTCCGCGCGGATAGGTTTCCCAAGCCATCCATTCACCCACTTTCACTTCACAGAATTCAACAGTTTTCCTGCATCATGTTTGCCTAAAGGCATACTTGTCCCCATTGGAGTTCTCATGGTGGTGGATGACTCCATACCATATTTCTTAATTAACTCCTTGGTGAACTTAGACTGTGATATGGACAAACCATCATCAGTCTATCTTACTTGGAGTCCCAAGAAGAATTTGAGCTCACCCATACTGCACATCTCAAACTTCCCTTGCATAAGTTTTGCAAACCTCCTAGAAAGATTGTTTTCTGTAGATCCAAAGATTATGTCATCAACATAAATCTTTACTAGGATCATCTTTCCATTTGACTCCCTAAGGAATAGAGTCTTTCCTATTTTCCCCCTTGAAAATTTATTTTCAATAAGGAAGGTAGACAATGTTTCATACCAAGCCATAGGGGATTGTTTCAAACCATATAAGGCTTTCTTAAGCCTATAAACATAATTAGGATAAAGTGGATCAACAAAACCCGAGGGCTATTGAACATAGACTTCTTCTTTAAAATTACCATTTAGGAATGCTGACTTGACATCCATTTGGTATACTTTGAAACCTTGGAAAGCAGTAAAGGCAAGGAATAGAATTATTACTTCCAACCTTGCCACTGGGGCAACTATCTGATCAATGTCAATGCCCTCTTCCTGTCTATAACCTTTGGTAACCAGTCTTGCTTTGTTCTTCACTATGATGCCATTTTCATCTAGTTTGTTCCTATAGATCCACTTTGTCTCAATAATATTATGATCCTTTGGTTTTGGAACCAGCTTCCATACTTTACACCTTCTGAATTGATTCAACGCCTCCTACATTGCATCAATCCAGTTGGAGTCTTATATGGCTTCTTCAAATCTCTTTGGTTTCAACTGTGATAGGAAACTTGAGCAAAGCACTGTGTTTATGTGTTTGCTTCTGGTTTGCACACCATGTCTGGGATCACCAATAATTTGGTGTGCTGTATGATCCTTTAAATTCCTTATTGCTGGAGGCATTCTATCAGCAATTTGAACTTCTTCAATTTCTCCACCATGCTGAACTTCATTATCTTTAATGTTAGCTTGTGGACCTTGTACTCCCCCTGGACAACAACCATCATTTTCCTCATCCTGCCTTGTAGTTCGGTCTTCATTAATGATCAGCATGTCCAACTTTTCTTTTAAACCTGTTGAGCTACAAGAATTGCTAGACAACTCATAGTTAATTAGCTCAGATTCATCAAACACTACATGAACAGATTCTCCTATAACTTGTGTAGTCAAGTTGTAGACCCTATATACCTTACTGTTATTGTTGTACCCAACAAATATCCCATCTTGGGATTTGGCAGCAAACTTAGTTAGGTGAGACTTGCCAGTGTTAAGCACATAACACCTGCTACCAAAGATCCTAAAGTAGGATATGTTTGGTTTTCTGCCCTTCATAATCTCATAGGGTGTCTTTTTGTGGTTCTTAGTTATAGATGCTCTATTGAGAACATGACAAGCAGTATTTACTGCCTCAGTCCAGAAATATTCTGGGAGAGAAGTGTCACTTAGTAGAGTTCTACCAGCCTCAATAATAGTCCTATTCTTTCTTTCAGCAATTCCATTTTGCTGAGGTGTTTTAGGTGAGGAGAATTCCTAATTAATCCCTAGTTCTTCACAAAACCATGTCATACATTCAGACTGAAATTCAGTTCCATGGCGACTTCTGATTTTGACCACTAAATTGTTATGTTCATTCTGAATTTGTTTAACAAAGTTATGAAAGACAGTAGGGGTTTCAAATTTCTGCCTCAAAAAGAAAACCCATGTAAATCTTGAATAGTCATCTACTACAACAAAAGTATAGACTTTCCTACCTAGACTATGAACTGACATAGTATGAAATAGATCCAAATGCAAGAGGTACAAACACCTCACAGAGTCTTTGGTATCAAGACTATGAAAAGAGGATTTGGTCTGCTTGCCTTTCTGACAAGCTGAACATATACCCTCTTTTATGCACTTAAACTGAGGACCATTCCTCACTAACTCTAAACTATAGAGTTGGCCTATAGTCTTATAGTTCAGATTAGCTAGCCTCTTGTGCCATTGGACACACTGAGATGCTTTCTCATCTGCAACTAAACATACAGGAGAGTTCATGTTTTCATAATCAAAATTTAAACAATAAACATTCCCTTTTCTATAACCAGACAAGATCCCTTTCTGATCACTTGTTCTTTTAATCTGACAAGCATTCTTAATAAATAAAGTGTCATACCCAAGATCACTCAACTGACTTATGCATATCAAGTTATGTTTCAAACCATTTACATAAGCCACTTGAGTAATTGTTATAGAACTAGTAGAAATGTTACCAAACACTTTTATGACCCCTTTTTCTGATCCACCAAAGATCACTTTGGGTCCACTTTTTATGGGAGTATAGTCCTTTAACATTCTTCTTGTTCCAGTCATGTGCCAGGAACATCCACTGCCCAAGTACCATATAGGGGTATGGCAACTTGGACCCACCTGCAGCAAATAAAATTAATTTACCATAGAATCCCAATGTTTATTGGGTTCTAGGCTCAAGTATGATTGAAACTTGATATTCTTACCAGCAGTCTTCCTTACAGGTAAGCTGGCATTCTTCCTGACACTGGTTTTATGCCAGCAATCCTTGGCATAATGCCATATCTTACCACAGCACCAGCACTCATATCTATTATACCTCTTTTTAGGTATAGTTTTAACAGCATTGCTGTCAGCTGTTCTTAACACTGTTGGTACAGTGGTTCTTTGCTTGAGTGCTAAAGCTACACCCTTGTTATTCAGAATATCATGCTTACCATAACCATGTATGATATCATGATCATATTTATTAGTTGGCAGCCACACTTTTCTGAAGGAAATGGGGGGTTTGAAGGCTAGTGGCTGTACTAGGGCTTTGCCTTTTCATTTGGAATTGGCAGCCCTTGCATTTCCCTTAAAGCCCAATCCTGTCTTACACTTTTTGGGAATAAAGTCATCAATTAAAGGTAAGACTGATTTTGGCTTAGAGAATTTAGCCACCAGATCCTTTTCCCTCTGAAGTTTGACTTCCAGACTTTTGATTTGATCATTCTTGAATGTAATAGTACTCATCTGAATAGCAGTTATGTTTTTCAGTTTGGCTACTTCATTCATCTTTAGATCCAGCATTGTTTCTGAATCTAATGCAGCCAGCTTAAGAGCAGCAATTTCCTTGTCCTGTGCCTTGTTAAGGATTTTTTTTTCTTAAGTTCTTGCAGCAGATCACCATATTCATCAATAAGTTAATGAACATCCCCTTCGGATTAAGATTCATCCACATCTCTTGACGCAGATGCTTCTGATTCTGATCCACTACAGTAATCATAAACTATTGAAGAATTGTTTACCTTACTAGAACCAGGCTGATCCTGACACTGATCTTCTTCTGTTATGACCATAAGCCCTTTACAACAATGTTCTTCAATTCCATTTACTGAGTCCAGCAATTTCAAGAACTCAGCCTCTTTTGTGTCCTCTTCAGTTGCCAGTAGTCCTATGTATGCTTCAGCTTCAGCTTTAGCCTCATAATCTGATGATGAAGAATCTGGCCAGCTTTTTTGCAACAAAGGATTTCTTTTTCTGATAGGAATCATCCTTGGATTTTGAGGATGACTTGGATCTCCACTATTTCTTCTTCAAGAACCTTTGAAATTATTTTGAGAAAGCAGCTAAGTCTTCATCAGAATTTGGAGTATCTGATGTGTGACTGTCAGAACTTTCTGAAACTACTTCTGCAGCTTTCCTAGGAGGAGATGGAGACATCCTCCCGTCTTTTCTTATGGCTTCAGTCTTGAAAGCCACTGACTTTTCTCTGTAATCAACTGTATTACTTTTCTCCTCCTCCTTCCTGACCATCAGCTGCATCTCATATGAATGCAGTTTGCCAAATAATGTAGGTGGTCAGATTTCTGCTAGTCTGGCTACTTCCCTTATGACACATATCTTGGTGTCCCAGTCCATAGTTAATGATCTCAGAAACTAATCATTTAACTCATATGTGTTGAATACTCTTCCATATGTCATCAATTCATTAACTATTCTGAAGAACTTCTTGTAACATTCAGTTATGCTGTCTATTTTAGATTGTCTAAAACTTTCATACTCCTGATTCAGTATAGACTTTCTATCTTCTCTCACTTCGTTTGAACCCTCCATGTAGACAATCAGGGTGTCCCACATTTCTTTGGAGGTCTTGTAGTGAATCAAATTTTGGAATGTTGAATCATCTATAACAATCACTATTATATTCTATACTCTCTTATCCATAGTAGACAAGATGATCTCATCCTTTGTCATTTCAGAATACTCCTTTGGTGTCCTGAGATTTGTATCAAGAACTAAGACTTTCATTGGGATGAATGGACCTTCTTTGACTGTCATATAGATTCTTAGATCTGAAGCTTCCATAAACAGTCTAACTATTTCTTTCCATATGCCAAAAATCTCTTTCCTACATATAGGTAACTTCATGAAACCAAACTCCTTATGATTCTCAATGGAACCCATTTTGCCTAATAGATTTCTGCCTTGGAGATCTACTCAGACTGTTAAGTCTATTCTTTGAGTAACCTCCCTCTGATACAACTTGAAAGAATTGGTTTCAAGATGTTCTAAACACCTAGAGGGGGGGGGGTGAATAGGTTCAATTCTTTTTCTAACTTAGGCAGTCAAATCTATCTAGTTTAGCAATTTATTCAGCAGAAAACACAGCACAACATTCACATACACACATCATTCCAAAGATTGCACACCAGTTTTATAGTGGTTCACCAAATTATTGGTACATCCACTTTCCCCCTTCGCCTATCTAGCAGTGTACTAGATTCGGCCTAACTTCCTTCTTTCTTCTCAGATCCGCAGATCTTACAGCTCAGAACCAAGACTGGTTCCTACAACTCATAGTGAATCCACACTCCTACAACTCAGACACAAACCCTACCTCATCCTCTTCCACAGGAATACAACTCAGAGTTATACCCCACTCCTACAACTCATGCAAAATCTCTACCTCAGCCTCTTTAACAGGCCTACAACTCAGGGAACAGATTCCCCAACCTCAGGCACTCAGCCCTACCTCAGCCTTTGTAATTTAGGCTTACAACTCAGAGAAGTAGATATCCTACACTCAGATCTATTACAGATCCTACAAAAGATATTGATGAAAAAGATAATAATATCTTCAACCAGATGGAGAGAGAATTGGTTGAAGGCTTCTTGATCAGTTCTTGATAGAACTGATTACTTAAGGATCAACCTATCTTAGCTTCTTCAAAGCTTCTTGAATCTAAACAAAGTAAGGTTGATCTTCTTGGTGTTGGAGTTGATCTTCAATCAGCTTACTTCAGAAATTAATCTGAAATCTTCTTCAGAATTGATCTGAATTCTTCTGGCAGACTGTTCAGGATCTGCCTTCACTGGATGAGGACTTCTCTCCTTCTTGTTTTTCTCTCTCTACAATCTGTTGACTGTTTCTTCTTTCTCTTCTTCTGGATCCTCAATCCTTTAGAGATTATTCTTTATTCACTGATCGTGTTCACGATCACTTCTTCACAATAGATAATTGATTAGCTATTTGTTCTATATTCAATTTTTGAGAGAGCATATCTATATATAGTCTTCATCCTTGGTTACCGACTGTTCCGGTTTCAAACGGTCTTCTGACACCTCTAAAAGATGTGATAGCAATGTCAGTATTGACAGCTGTCAAGTATCCAGTTGTAATACTTCAACCTTCATTAGACTTTGACTCAGCAGCAGAGAATGTCGAGTGAATACTTCACATTTGTCGACACAAATAGTACATGTGTCGACACACATAGTCCATGTGTCGACACACATAGTCCATGTGTCGACACACATAGTCCATGTGTCGACACAAGTCTTGATGATGTCGACACAACTTCACTTTTACTTCTTGACACAGTATCTGTGGAATATGTCGACACAAGTCCTGTGTGTCGACACAAACACTCCTTGTCTTAACAAAGTTGGTGTCGACAGAATTCTGGTGTGTATCGACACAAGTTCTGTGTGTCGACAAAGTCGTTGTCGACTGAATTCTGGAATGGGACGACAGCTTCTCTGTGTGTCGACACAAATCCTGATGATGTCGACAAAATCTGGCCCTTGGTGTCGACACAGCGTAGTCGACAGATTTTTTGTGTATTGACACAAATTCTGGGTGTCGACACAATCTGTCCCTTAGTGTCGACAAAGACATTCTCAAGTGTCGGCACTTGTACTTAGAAATTTTTTCTTCCATTTACTTAACCTGCACATGATAACTCAACACAACATCAAATACAACTTGATGCATATCATTGACTTAGGTGAGGCTTCTCCAAATCTAGTACACATTTTCCAATGTACCCAACAAGGACAATAATCAAAAGCAATAGTTTCAGCCAATATAGAGAATACTTTAGTGGCTGTATAATGAGAGATTATTTGAAAGGCTATAACAGTAGAGAGTTATAAATTCTACTCAGATTTGGGCAAGAAATTTGGGCAAGGAAAAGTAAATAGTGGAGTTTATTTGTTTTATAAAGAGGAAAATACTTTGAAGGATTCAACAATAGTTTTCTTTTATTTATTTTATTCTAAAGCACTTTTGTATATCTGCTGAAAACCATATAATTGAAGCAGATTATTTTTGCTTTGTATTTTTATGAGTTTTTATGTAAATAGTGTCCTCACCCAAATAGGTGGGGATTGTTGGAACCCTAGTTATGATTTGGGCAAGGATCACTATTAGGTTTTTTTAGATTGACCCAAAATGTATAGTCATGGGTCATAGGTTTATTTCCAGATGTGCCTCGGAAGAATTCCAAGAAATGCAGTTTAGTCAAAAAATCAGTTCGACGATCGTCGAACTCAGTTCGACGAACGACGAACTAAGGTCGACGAATTTTGAGTTCCTTCTCTGAACTCAGGTCGACGATCTCTGATCTCAAGCAAGAAGTTTAGCTCGACGAATTCCAGCTGAGCTCGACGAACTCCGAGCTCAGGTCGACGATCTCTAAACTCAAGACAGATTCCCCGCTCGACGAACTCCAAGTTCAGGTCGACGAATTCTGTGCAGTTATTGCAGGCCTATTTATTGATAGTTGGCAGATAAACTCAAGAATTAATTACAGTCAATATGAAAATAGTCGTTCAAATGTTGTATTAAACATGGGTTGTTTCAGGAGTTAATTCAGGATCAATTCCCAAAGCATATTCTACTCTCGGGAATGATTCATCCGTTATCAAGAGAAACAAAATTCAAATGTTGGACAGTCGGGACAGAGAAAATATAAAAGACAAGAAGATACAGATAGAATAGAAAAAGACAGAGAGATACACAGGAACACAGACACACAGAGCACAGTAGTGTGTAGAGATATGGTGAAGGTCTTTCCTTTTACAGAGAAGGAGGAACTCTGCAAACAACATATTCATCAGAGTTCTCCATCTGCTCCACGTTTCTCAAGAGACACACAATCAATATCAGTCTAAGAAGCTTGCTGGAGACATCATTAATCTGAAGGCCTATCACCCTGAAGCAAAGCTCCATCTTCCTGAACCATTCAACACGTAACACCCCCTATACGTCGCATACCATATAGCAGTAGCTCCGGCCGGGGCCTGACGCCATATACCATAGATAGATCAGGTGGTTACTCAATGGAAACCATCCAACCAATCACAATGTCCTACACAGAGTATTCTAGTGGAAGCAGTTTAAATAGTTGCAATTAAAAGAACCCAGCAACAAGCATGAATGTCCACTAACAAGCCAAAAAGGAATGAAGTACATACACAAGTACTGGCCTTAAGGCCTTACAAATGGTTTACTCATATTACATGTTTTCCATACCACGACACACAGGCCGGTCATACATGAACAAAATCAAGAAAACACTCCAATTAGGCCTTTGAGGGCCGGCTTCGCAATTTGGGCTTTAGCCCGGTATTGACCGCTTGGTCCAGCAACACCTGCAAGCACAATCCACCGCAGAGTGGCAAACAAAAGCAACGGTAAGCAATGCTGACCAAATTATAACGATCCTGCACTCAATTCAGTGCGGCGATGCTCCTTCCCTGCACTTATTAGGATAACCAAGCAGTATATAAATATACATTTCATCACAGGCGTAGGCTCACACGGCCACACACCCCGTGCACTCAGGGCACATTCTCGGTGATCACGGTCTAAGTCTGCCGACTCACCACCGTCCCCAGGATTGCCAAACATTGAACATTTTGTCTTCCCGGCATGGTTCATGGTAATTTAAACCATAGACCGCCGAAGACCCTCATCTATACCAATGACTCTAAACGAACGACATAGAACGGGTACGGTTCCTCCTGACCCGTTGCTCACACCGCAACGTTAATTTAAAATATATGCGCGGGTCAAACGTCTCCCGAGTTCCGTTTCCGTCACACATTTCACATAACCAGGTTATGTTCAAGTTGGCTCCCAGGACACCAATTTGGTAAGATCACGCATCCGCCCAGTTTTCCGGGTACACCTTAGGGTTAATCCCCAAGGCTCCCTATTACAATCTACCATGTAGAAAACCCGAAAAACAAACATTCGCACGGAGTCTTCTACGATATTTATACAATGCAACATCATCGTTCCAGACCAACATGTCCGAATAGGCTTCACACATCATGCCTATGTCTGTTCTCGATTACGGACTCTACACAACGGGGACTTCACATATCTACCCGAAGGAACGGCTCCAACTCACCGCAAACTCGCGAGAGCAGGCTTCCTATGCAAAAGATGTAGAGCTTCACATGCTCAAGTAGAGAATCGTTACCCTAGCGTTCTTCCTTGGCGCCATGGAAATGTACGCGAATGAAAAGCACCGCAATCTCCTTGCCTTCGTAGATCCGAAGTTGGCTCGCGATTTTGAGCTCTGAAACTCCACCAACGACTGGATCTAGACTCCTCTTCCTCTTTTGCTCTCCCCTCTCTCTAAGATTTAGACAGAGAACTACGATAGAACAATAAGGGGTTTGAAACCCTTCTCTCTGGTATAACCCCTTCGGGATAACCACAGCCATCGGATCCCACAAAAAGGGATGCACGAACACGATCCAGGTCTGACTTGGACAAATGGGGTTAAACACCACATGGTACGATGTTGGAACACCCTATTACTAATTTGGGTCAGGATCACTGTGTCCCTAGGAAACCAATGTTTGACCTCTTGTATAGCTCAAAAGGTCAATTATAACTGAGTCTAAGGGTTAGAAGTCTAAGTTTGGAAGCTGCCCTCAAGACCAAGACTTTTTCAGTTTGAGACTAAGTCATATCGTCGAGCTCAGCATGACGATTCGTCGAACTCCGATCGATGATTGTCTAGCTCAACTTCGACAGATCGTCGAACTCCATTCAACGATCGCAGAGCTCAACTTCATCATATCATCGAACTCCATTCGACGATCGGTGAGCTCAGTTCGACGATCTTGACTCAGCTTTGGATCTCTATCTCTAAGCTCAGTTCGACGATCTTTGAGCTCAGATCGACGATATTTTATTGCAGTATAAATCCATATCGCTGAGCTCAGTTCAACGATAGTAGAGCTCAGTTCGACGTTTTCAGATAACTTCAAGGATGTTTCTAGATTCAAATTCAAATCAGTTAAGGAGTTATTCTGCAATTAATTCAGAGATTTTCTAGCCGTTTTCAATCATTTCTGGACCAAGTTTCAAGGGATTTTCAAGGAATATTTCTATGGACTTTCCTCCAGAAGGCTTTTAGCAATTAAGGATGCAATTAATGCAGGCCCATGGCTATTCTTGACAGAGGATGTTTTTCCATTCAGTATCAGAGAATAAAAGAGAAGAATTTTTTGAATCTCTCCAATGTACAGACACACACAGACAGACATCAGTAATCTTCAGAACAAGAACAAAAATATTATGTCTCAAAGAATTCTCTGAAGAACACACATCCAAGGAGATCAAACTTTCTCGAATCTTCAGATCTCTCTTGTCTCAAGTGTTCAAGGCCAACATCTTTCAAGACTACAGACATCCAACATTTCAGTTATTGCTGAAATCATCTACTGCTGGAGATCAACCTTTGAAGTCCTATCACCCTACAGCAAAGCTTCTTTTCCTGAAGATCTCAAGGACTCAGGGGTAGCTTTGACACCATCAATCCACATAATCTTCTCAGCTGATCTGAGAAAGAGAAGACTTCCATCACTCTCTCACCCCCATCTCTGTAAAGGGTTTCTCAAACTCCCTTCAAAAGTTTGAGTTTGGTTTTTGAGCACCTTGTCAAAAGCTCAATGGTGGCAAGACACCTGATCAAAAAATCTGATTTGTTTTTTGAGCACCTTATCAAAATCTCATTGGTGCCCAGGACACCTGATCAACTCATCCTGCAGTGGATTCCTACCTAGGGTGGTAGAAGAGTGGATATACCCAAGTTTAGGGGAACCACTATATTTCCTTGTGTCATCTGGTTTTGCTTGTCTTTATTTTTGTTTCTGTCCTTGATTATTCTGTGATTAGCTTTTGATTAGTTTAGTTCTGTGATTAGATTTATTACTGCTTCCCTGCTCACTCATATTACAACAATTGTTGTAAAAAGTTTTAAAGCACCATATATGTAACGCCCCCGGTTTTTCGGTGTTTTGTTTGATCTTTGGCTGGCGTTTCGATGGCGTATTTCCCGGCTTTGTGCCGTTGTAGAGCGTGGTTTTAGCTCTTAGGGTTCCCTGTGTAACCTGTTTGTAGCCTGTTAGCAAGATTCCCCAGCTAGCCGGAGTCTTTTTGATGACTCGGTTGGGCCTCTTAGGGAATGCTTGTGTTTTGGCTTCGGGAGGTGTTATCCCGGGTTTCGTCCGTCGAATGCTAATTTCAACTTCGTAGTTGCGTTCGTAGCGTGGGTTTTTGGCTGTGGCGTAAATTTCGTCTTTTTCCGAGAAGCTTCAGATTTTGTGTTGTTTTGATATTAAGTATGAATGATTATTTATATGCTGATTGTTTAATATTAAACTGTTATATATATAGTCTTGGGTTAGAACTAGGGCTGGGTTCCTTTTCTCCTTTTCCTGTGTCTCTGCTTGTTAGAAGCCGTCGCCTATTCGAGAGGAAGAGCACCGCCGGACTACCCTAGCCTTCGGACGCCGATTCCTGGAGATTTTTGCGGTCGGATTTTGGTTTCGAGAGTGGATCTGGACTGCCCTCGCGGGGATCTGCTTTCGTTCTGCTCCTCAGCTTGCTGCTCCGCGGCCAGATCCGTGAGCGGGGGAGGCCGCCGGCCAAGTTTTCTGGTATTTAGGCAAGTGATGTCCCCTCATCCTTGCCATAGTTGATCTTTGTCTTCGTTTGGTTAAATCTTTATCTCTTTCTTGTTTAGATCTTGGTGTAAGCTAGGGCTTGTTCCCGATCATACCGTAGTTAGTGTAGAAAGTTCCAGTTAAATCTCAGTTTTTCCTGAGGGATTGTGTCTATTAGGGGCAGATTTGGTTCGGTCTAGGTCGAGTAGTTACCATTGCCAATGGAGGTTGTACTCGAGAGAGAGAGAGAGAGAATCCCCGTTCTCGTTCTTTTTGGTCGTTGCTGGATCTGGCTCCTGTAGCCAGCTGGGGTGTCGACACTGTGGTGTCGACACCGTCCAGTCTTGGTGTCGACACTTGGTGTCGACACCGGCCAGTTGTGGTGTCGACACTTGGTGTCGACACCAGCAGCGGCAGTGTTGACATCATGTGTCTACACCGGCCGCAGTGGTGTCGACACTTGGTGTCGACACCCGCAGCGGCAGTGTCGACACCATGTGTCGACACCGGCCGCAGTGGTGTCGACACTTGGTGTCGACACCAGCATCGGCAGTGTCGACACCATGTGTCGACACCGGCCGCAGTGGTGTCGACACTTTGTGTCGACACCCGCAGCGGCAGTGTCGACACCGGCCGCAGTGGTGTCGACACTTGGTGTCGACACCGGCCGTGGTTGTGTCGACACCTTGTGTCGACACCGTCTTGTCGTGGTGTCGACACGTCATGTCGACACTGGTGCTGTGCTTGTTTTGGGGTCAGGTAGACTCGGGGATGGTTCGGGTTAGGCGTGCAAGGCCACGTCGGTTGGACCCGACGTTTTTGTCTGGGGTTCATGTGTTTCTTAGGACTGTTAGAGTGACTTTTTCCCTAGGGGGAGGCTTTGGGTGTTCGGCTAATTTCTGCATGCCGACTCTTAGGTCGTGGCAGGTGGTGGAGTTTTGGTGGCCTCTGGAGGGGTGGTTTTATGTGGAGAGCCGTGGCCACCGCCTTTTTGCCCCGGTTTGGGTTGGTGTGTGTGGGACCCTAAAGCTGCCACTGTGTGACCCCTTAGCCCTTTTGGGGTCTGATTCTGGTTATGCATTCAGACCCATGTTTTGACCACTGCCACTTACCCACATGTTAGGACTGTTAGTCCCTTTTCTGTTTTTGCTTTCCTTTCTTTTGGCATATGTATATGTCTTGATGCTGTTGCAGTCTTTATTGGTAGGGCATGTTGGTTTTAATGCTCGCCCTTGGTGTGCTCTGCGGTGTTTTAGACAGTACTCTTTTCTTACTGCCTTTCCCTTTTTCTTTTCCTTATAGCAGCTTGTTGCCGGGTTGGTAAACCATTCATCTTATTTACTCATTAATCTATTGCTTTATTTACATTTGATTGTTCCCTTGCTGAGGTGTTCCTTTCTTGAATGCCTCAGATCCAGGTTGTAGCCAGTTCAACGGCTAGGTCTTTTGGAGGGGCTTGTTGGTGGCCTCTAGGGTAGCTGAGTTTATTGATCCCCGTGTGCTGTGAGGTAGTTCTTTACTCTTCTATATAGACATACATACTCGCCAGTGGGTTCGTGTCAGGTTGTTGGCGCCCACTGGTGGCGTCTTGTGATGCTGAATATGAAGTTAAACTGCTATTTTTGCCTTTTGTGGTTGGTTACTTGCTTCTGGGAAGGATTTATGCTAGGTTGCATGTTAGATATTTTAAAACCTAAAAGCATTATTATATGTACCCCATGCATAACATGTTTCTAAATCCAAGACACTATTTTTCCTCAACGTAAAACACTATTCTCCATACCTACTATATTCACCTTAGAATCGTGCACGCATAAGTCATCCCCCGGGGACACTTATGCTCATTTAGGGTGTCACTTAATTGAACCAAAGTATTTTCTGCTGCGTATAAATATAGTTTTAGCAGTGGACTAGCTGATCCACCGGGCTGAGGGATACGGCCATTCAACAAAACTGATTCTCTTTCATACTTAATTAACAATTTTTCCTTAAAATCTAACGTCAGGAGTTTTGCCTGAGCGTGTGCAGTTATCCCCTGCATGACGTGGCATCACGGCGCATGTTTTCTCCTACTCTGATACGATTTTTACCATTGAGAAAATGCGGGTTGTGATAGTTGGTATCAGAGGGAGGTTGCTTGACAAATGGTTGGGCAACCTTTCCCTTGTCTGCATTAGTGTTTAGCATCATACCATCCACACACCGATATGTCATCAACACGTCTTGGCCGAAGCACGAACACTACACTCATGAGCATGAAGAAGTATACAGGGCATATTATGTAGTATGGGATGCATAATATGTGTTTGTATATGCATCCACCATAGGAGACAACATGTGAGGGTTATGTAGTATGGGATGCATAACCTCACCACATGAATGCGGCTAGCACGTTTTCTTTTTCGTTACATGGGAATGTTATGTAGTATGGGATGCATAACATTTTCATGTGTACGCCGCCCATTGCATGCACTAAGGCCTTTTTAGAATGCATAGCACATCATGCATAGCATAACATTTCATAAGCACAACGTGCCAAGCTAAAGATTTGCAAGATGACATATGTACACACATGGTTTTGAGTAAAAAAAAAAAGAATACAAATACATGCATTCATGGTCTAGGCACCTGAGTGGTATGATGGTGGTGAACCATCTTAGAATAAGCATAACATCATCATGGTAAAAACAACTCCCAGAGCAAGTTTTGTAGTTGAAGTTCATATTTAAGTGTGTTTGTCTGTACCGGGTAGTTTCGTTCTAGTTGATGGGCGAGGATTTGTCTAAAGCTTGTGCGATTTTAGGATGGCGAGACGTCCTGCGACGAGATCGACCCCACAATCTGTGGGTGAGACGTCAGGACCACAGAGCGATGCGTTGGTAGAAAGCTTGCGACAGAGTAATGAGGAGTTATCGAGGCAGGTAGTGGCTATGCAGGCTCAGATTCAGTCCCTTGTAGCAGTGATGGCGGGACAGCCCCCGAGAGCTCAGGACCCCGCAGAGGGGGTAGCTGTTCCTGTCCCTCCTGCTCCTCCCGTGCCTTTGGTTGTGGTGCCTTCGGAGATGGCGTTCATATCCCAGTTTCAGCGGCTGAGACCCCCTACCTATGATGGGCAGGCAGATTTCATGATTTTGGATGACTGGCTAATTACCATTGAGGAGATGTTCTCTTATTCAGGGATTACGGATGATCAGAGGGTGATGCTCGCTGCCTACCAGCTCAAGGGCTAAGCAAAGAATTGGTGGCTGAGAGAGAAAGAGAGCTTAGTGGCAGGTTGCACTTGGGAGTCATTTAAGGTGCTGTTGTTAAGTAAGTTTCTGACTTCAGTCGAACGGGACCGGCTAATGAACGACTTTCTTCACTTAAAGCAGAGGAAACTCACGGTTAGTGAGTATGAGATTGAGTTTAGTAAGTTGAGTCGGTTTGCTCCGGGTCTAGTGAGTGTTGAGGCAGACCGAGTTAAGCGATTTCTGGGTGGACTAAGAAGCGACATTCAGCAGTTAGCGAATGCCTATGGAGCAGTCAGTTATGCCAGCGCGGTTGAAGCTGCTTTGAGAGTTGAGGCCATTGAGAATGCCAAGAATAGAGGCCAGCAGTTAAGGAAGGATAAGCGGAAGTCCGGTGGAGGGAAGAGCCCTCAGGAACCTGATGCTGTCTCGAGAAAGAAGGTCAAAGAGATTTGTAGTTTTTGTGGCCGGCCAGGCCACCCCTTTGAGAAGTGTTTCAAAAGGTTGGGAGCGCAAAAGAAGGAACAGTGCACGCGATTCAGGGTACTTCCAGGGGAGACTTGGTGTGTGCCTTGTGTGGAAGGATGGGGCATGAGGCTGCCCGCTGTTGGCTAAAAGATAAGGTCTGTTTTCAGTGCGGTCAGAAGGGTCATCTCAAGACAAGGTGCCCTCAGAACCAGTCTATTCTGCAGCCAGTTCCCCTCCAGGCTCTGCCACCGCCTCAGCGTGTGGATAAAGGAAAAGGAAAGCTGAATGTGCTCTCGGCAGACGAAGCGCAGACCTCGACCCAGGTTATCTCAGGTTCGACTCCTCCCCAGTCGTTTCATTACGTTCCCTTTTTGGTTGTAGTTTTCATTTTAGCGCTTGTTGCCTTAGATGCGTGTGCAATTCGTAGGGCGATTTAAGGTAAAGAACCGCTAGGCGCGCGTTCTCTTCGATTTTGGCTCTACCCACTCGTTTGTGGCTAGTGCCTTCGTGGAGCGGTTCAGTTTGGGCCTAGATCATGTTGGTGGTGCCTTCTGCGTTAAGTTCCCCTCCGGTGACTCTGTGGTTACGGACCTGGGTGTCCTAGATTGTCCAATTTTGTTGGGAGATTTTCTAGCGAAGGCAGATTTGAAGGTGATTGACCTGGAGGACTTCGACGTTATTTTGGGCATGGACTGGTTGTCAAGGTACGATGCTGTGATCCAGTTCAAGGGTAAGCGCTTGTACTTCGTCAAAGACAACGGTCAGCCAGGGAGCGTTTATGGGTATTCCCTCCAGGAGTCTCCAGTCATTTCTGCGGTGCGTGCTCGGAAGTTGCTTGTTTCTGGCTGTTTTGCCTATGTGGTTTCTCTGGTAGGGACGATTGTTAGTGTGCCCCGTTTGGAAGAGATTCCTGTGGTGCGTGACTTTTCTGATGTGTTTCCCGACGATCTTCCCGGTCTTCCACCCGATCGAGATGTCGAGTTTGTAATAGATTTGGAGCCACGTACGCGTCCTATCGTAAAGGCGCCGTACCGGATGGCCCCGCGAGAGCTGGAAGAGTTGCGAATTCAGCTGGATGAGTTATTGGAAAAAGGCTTTATAAGGCCGAGTTCTTCGCCTTGGGGTGCACCAGTGCTGTTCGTTAAAAAGAAGGATGGGTCGATGAGGTTATGCATCGACTATAGAGAGCTGAACAAGGTTACTATTAAGAACAGGTACCCTTTACCGCGAATCGACGATTTGTTCGACCAACTGCGTGGTAGTGCCGTGTTTTCCAAGATAGATCTTCGTTCGGGCTATCACCAGTTGAGAATTCGGGAGTCAGATGTTCCGCGGACGGCGTTCCGCTCTCGTCATGGGCATTTTGAGTTTTTGGTTATGTCTTTCGGTTCGACTAATGCGCTCTCAGCTTTTATGGATTTAATGAACAGAGTTTTCAAGGATTTTCTAGATAGGTTCGTGATTGTCTTTATAGACGATGTTTTGGTGTATTCTAAGGATGCAGAGGAGCATGATCGACATTTGCGGCTGGTCTTGGCGACTCTGTGAGACCATAAGCTATACGCCAAGCTGAGCAAATGTGAATTTTGGTTGCCTCATGTTTCTTTTCTAGGCCACGTGATCAATAAGGAGGGAATATCGGTGGACCCAGAAAAGATCGCTGCTGTTATGGAATGGGCGAGACCTGTTACCCCCAAGGAGATCAGAAGCTTCTTGGGTTTGGCTGGGTATTATAGAAGATTTGTAGAAGGTTTCTCTACCTTGTCCGCGCCGTTGACCAAGTTGACGCAGAAGAATGTAGCCTTTATATGGGATGTCAAGTGTGAGGAGGCTTTTGAGGAACTAAAAAGAATGCTATGTTCGGCTCCAATTTTGTCTTTGCCTACGGAGGGCAGTGAGTATGATATATATGTGGATGCGTCGCATGTCGGTCTGGGCTGCGTTTTGATGCAGGGCGGAAAGGTGATTGCGTATGGGTCGAGGCAGCTAAAGACTCACGAGAGGAACTACCCTACGCATGACCTGGAGTTTGCAGCTGTGATCTATGCGTTGAAATTGTGGAGGCATTTGCTATATGGCGCACAGTGCAAGATTTTCACGGATCATAAGAGTCTGAAGTACGTCTTCACTCAGAAAGAATTGAATCTGCTCCAGCGGCGGTGGTTGGAGTACGTGGCCGACTATGATGTCGAAATTCAGTATCATCCAGGCAAGACAAATATGGTGGCTGATGCCCTGAGTCGGAAGTCAGGTAAGATTTTTAATCTTTCCGCCAAGCATCTAGTGGAAGAGTTTCTGTTGATGGACATTTCGGTGGGAAGCTGTGATTCACAGAGTAGCATAGCTGTAGCAGAACCCTCGTGGATTGCGCTTACGAGACTGCATCAGAAGGTCGATCCCGATCTTCTGCATTTGTATCTTCGAGCTGAGAAGGGTGAATTACCAGACTTCTCTATAGATGATGCGGGTACCTTGAAGTACCGTGGCAGGTTTTGCATCCCCACAGTTGGAGATATCCGGGATATGGTGTGCAGAGACGCCCACGGATCTAGTGTTGCCTACCATCCAGGGTCTACCAAGATGTATCATGATTTAAAACAAATTGCCTGGTGGTACGGGATGAAGAAGGACATAGCCAGATTTATTTCAGAGTGTTTCACTTGCAGGCATGTGAAAGCCGACCATGGGAGGCCTGGTGGCAAGTTGACTCCCTTGGAGATTCTGATGTGGAAGTGGGAGAGTATCTCGATGGATTTCATTACCGGCTTACCGAGATCGCCTAAGGGGCATGATTCAGTTTGGGTAATTGTAGACAGATTAACGAAAAGTGCTCATTTCGTACCGTTTAAGATCGATTATCCGATGAGGAAGATAGCCAAGCTGTATTTGGAAGAGGTTATCAGATTGCATGGTGTACCCGTAAGTATCATATCAGATCGAGACTCCAGGTTCACGTCTCGTTTTTGGAAGAGCCTTCAAGAAGGGTTGGGTACAGATTTGAGATATTCCACGGCTTATCATCCGCAGACCAATGGTCAGACGGAGCGAGTAAATCAGATTGTGGAAGATATGATCCGATGCTACATTCTGGACCATGGAGGAGCGTGGGACGAGCGCTTGCGGCTTATGGAGTTCGCATATAACAATAGTTACCAAGAAAGCTTGCAAATGACTCCCTTTGAAGCTTTGTATGGGAGGCGCTGCAGGACTACCTTGTTTTGGGCTGAGCTTGGCGAGGGACCTCTGTTGGGACCAGAAGCGCTTGAGGAGATGGAAACCGTTGTGAAGCTTATTCGGGAAAAGCTTCGGGTAGCCCAGGAGAGATATGAGAAGAACGCCAATCGGCGTAGATCGGACATGGAATTTGCTGTGGGGGACTTGGTGTTCTTAAAGGTCTCCCCGTTGATTGGAGTCAAGCGGTTTGGCAAGAATAGGAAGTTGGACCCGAGGTACGTGGGGCCGTTTCCGGTTGTTGAGCGGATTGGGGTATCAGCCTACAGGCTGGCTTTGCCCGCAAATTTCCCTGGCGTGCATGATGTCTTTCACGTCAGTCAGCTGCGAAAATGTGTGATGAATGGCAGGCAGGTTTTGGATTCTGTGCCTCAATTGGAGCCGAATCTTTCTTATGTGGAGGTGCCTGTTCGCATTTTGGATTCTCAAGTTCGGGCGTTGCGGAAGAAGACTATTCCGATGGTTAAGGTTTTATGGAGGAATCAAGATGTGGAAAGCGCGACTTGGGAGTTGGAGTCGGCTATGAGGGAGGCTCACCCTCATCTGTTTACCTAATCTTGTGCTTGGTATGTTATATTTTATTATTTATTTAGCCCTTTCCTGTTTTTTTTCTCTCACCTTCTTTATAGGGGTGTTGTGAGTAAAGTTTCGAGGCGAAACTTTCTTTTAGGGAGAGTGGATGTAACGCCCCCGGTTTTTTTGTGTTTTGTTTGATCTTTGGCTGGCGTTTCGATGGCGTATTTCCCGGCTTTGTGCCGTTGTAGAGCGTGGTTTTAGCTTTTAGGGTTCCCTGTGTAGCCTGTTTGTATCCTGTTAGCAAGATTCCCCAGCTAGCCGGAGTCTTTTTGATGACTCGGTTGGGCCTCTTAGGGAATGCTTGTGTTTTGGCTCCGTCGAATGCTAATTTCGACTTCGTAGTTGCGTTCGTAGCGTGGGTTTTTGGCTGCGGCGTAAATTTCGTCTTTTTCCGAGAAGCTTCAGATTTTGTGTTGTTTTGATATTATGTATGAATGATTATTTATATGCTGATTGTTTAATATTAAACTGTTATATTTATAGTCTTGGGTTAGAACTAGGGCTGGGTTCCTTTTCTCCTTTTCCTGTGTCTCTGCTTGTTAGAAGCCGTCGCCTGTTCGAGAGGAAGAGCACCGCCGGACTACCCTAGCCTTCGGACGCCGATTCCTGGAGATTTTTGCGGTCGGATTTTGGTTTCGAGAGTGGATCTGGACTGCCCTCGCGGGGATCTGCTTTCGTTCTGCTCCTCAGTTTGCTGCTCCGCGGCCAGATCCGTGAGCGGGGGAGGCCGTCGGCCATGTTTTCTGGTATTTAGGCAAGTGATGTCCCCTCATCCTTGCCATAGTTGATCTTTGTCTTCGTTTGGTTAAATCTTTATCTCTTTCTTGTTTAGATCTTGGTGTAAGCTAGGGCTTGTTCCCGATCATACCGTAGTTAGTGTAGAAATTTCAGTTAAATCTCAGTTTTTCCTGAGGGATTGTGTCTATTAGGGGCAGATTTGGTTCGGTCTAGGTCGAGTAGTTACCATTGCCGATGAAGGTTGTACTCGAGAGAGAGAGAGAATCCCCATTCTCGTTCTTTTTGGTCGTTGCTGGATCTGGCTCCTATAGCCAGCTGGGGTGTCGACACTGTGGTGTCGACACCGTCCAGTCTTGGTGTCGACACTTGGTGTCGACACCGGCCAGTTGTGGTGTCGACACTTGGTGTCGACACCAGCAGCGGCAGTGTCGACACCATGTGTCGACACCGGCCGCAGTGGTGTCAACACTTGGTGTCGACACCCGCAGCGGCAGTGTCGACACCATGTGTCGACACCGGCCGCAGTGGTGTCGACACTTGGTGTCGACACTAGCAGCGGCAGTGTCGACACCATGTGTCGACACCGGCCATAGTGGTGTCGACACTTTGTGTCGACACCCGCAGCGGTAGTGTCGACACCATGTGTCGACACCGGCCGCAGTGGTGTTGACACTTGGTGTTGACACCGGCCGTGGTTGTGTCGAAACCTTGTGTCGACACCGTCTTGTCGTGGTGTCGACACGTCGTGTCGACACTGGTGCTGTTCTTAGTTTGGGGTCAGGTAGACTCGGGGATGGTTCGGGTTAGGCGTGCAAGGCCACGTCGGTTGGACCCGACGTTTTTGTCTTGGGTTCGTGTGTTTCTTAGGACTGTTAGAGTGACTTTTTCCCTAGGGGGAGGATTTGGGTGTTCGGCTAATTTTTGCATGCCGACTCTTGGGTCGTGGCAGGTGGTGGAGTTTTGGTGGCCTCTGGAGGGGTGGTTTTATGTGGAGAGCTGTGGCCACCACCTTTTTGCACCGGTTTGGGTTGGTGTGTGTGGGACCCTAAAACTGCCACTGTGTGACCCCTTAGCCCTTTTTGGGTCTGATTCTGGTTATGCATTCAGACCCATGTTTTGACCACTGGCACTTACCCACGTGTTAGGACTGTTAGTCCCTTTTCTGTTTATGCTTTCCTTTCTTTTGGCATATGTATATGTCTTGATGCTGTTGCAGGCTTTATTGGTAGGGCATGTTGGTTTTAATGCTCGCCTTTGGTGTGCTCTGCGGTGTTTTAGACAGTACTC
The DNA here is from genome assembly GCA_039583875.1 of Platanthera guangdongensis. NCBI lineage: Eukaryota > Viridiplantae > Streptophyta > Magnoliopsida > Asparagales > Orchidaceae > Platanthera > Platanthera guangdongensis. The sequence continues at coordinate 133,405,031 of CM077150.1, read as the reverse complement.
TTTTCTTACTGCCTTTCCCTTTTTCTTTTCCTTATAGCAGCTTGTTGCCGGGTTGGTAAACCCTTCATCTTATTTACTCATTAATCTATTGATTTATTTACTTTTGATTGTTCCCTTGCTGAGGTGTTCCTTTCTTGAATGCCACAGGTCCAGGTTGTAGCCAGTTCAGCGGCTAGGTCTTTTGGAGGGGCTTGTTGGTGGCCTCTAGGGTAGCTGAGTTTGTTGATCCCCGTGTGCTGTGAGGTAGTTCTTTACTGTTCTGTATAGACATACATACTCGCCAGTGGGTTCGTGTCAGGTTGTTGGCGCCCACTGGTGGCGTCTTGTGATGCTGAATATGAAGTTAAACTGCTGTTTTTGCCTTTTGTGGTTGGTTAATTGCTTCTGGGAAGGATTTATGCTAGGTTGCATGTTAGATATTTTAAAACCTAAAAGCATTATTATATGTACCCCATGCATAACATGTTTCTAAATCCAAGACACTATTTTTCCTCAACGTAAAACACTATTCTCCATACCTACTATATTCACCTTAGAATTGTGCCCGCATAAGTCGTCCCCCGGGGACACTTATGATCATTTAGGGTGTCACTTAATTGAACCAAAGTATTTTCTGCTGCGTATAAATATAGTTTTAGCAGTGGACTAGCTGATCCACCGGGCCGAGGGATACGGCCATTCAACAAAACTGATTCTCTTTCATACTTAATTAACAATTTTTCCTTAAAATCTAACGTCTGGAGTTTTGCCTGAGCGTGTGCAGTTATCCCCTGCACGACGTGGCATCACGGCGCGTGTTTTCTCCTACTCTGATACGATTTTTACCATTGAGAAAATGCGGGTTGTGACAATATACTTTATTCACCCCACTCTAGAGTATATCAGATCTAGCTGCACTTTCAATTGGTATCAAAGCGAGGTTGGTTAAACATACCACACCTTGGTGGTTGCACAGGCTAACACCTGAACCCAAAAGATCCCTAGTTAGATCTGTTTCTTTTGTAGTTTATTATTTGATTTTGTTTTCACAAATCATGGCCCAAAATAAAGATTATGCTAGCACCAGACCTCCAGTGTGCAATCTATCCAAGTTTGCACTTTGGAAAGCAAGGATCAGACTGTACATGAATTCTATTGACGAAGCTATTTTTAACTCTGTTTTGACATTATGTCCAAGACCTCCAGAGAACTCAAGTACAAATGTTGTTCCACCTCCATCAGGAATAGATGCTGACATCAAGAGATGGAAGGTAGCTGATGTCAAGGCTATGAACATCTTAGCCCAGACAATGTCTGATGACATATTTCAAAAGGTGGCTGAATGTAATTCAGCAAAGGAAATTTGGGACAAACTCTCTGAAATAGTCTCAGGCTCAGCTGATGAGAGAAAGGATAGGACATCCCACCTCATATCTCAATATGAGAATTTCAAGAAGGGAGAAACTGAGTCAGTGGGAGATATGTACAATAGGCTCAGTCTAATTGTCAGTGAACTCAGGACATTGGATAAAGAGATCTCACTAACTAAACTCAATGACAAAATTCTAATGTGCTTCCCTAGCACTTGGGATTCAAGAATCTGGCCAATCAAGGATGCCAGAAGTTTGAATGAGATCACCACTGAAGCTCTATTGGGTAAGCTCAAATCTTATGAACTACTCATCAAGAATAGAGAAGAAGAACAGAAGACTGCCTCACCAGCCACAAGAAAAGAGAAGACCATAGCCTTCAAGGCAACTGAAGATCTGCCTGAAGATAAAGTCACAGGCAATGATGAACTGCTCAGTCTGTTGGCCAAAAGATTTTACAAGATAGCCAGAAAGGACTTCAGAAGGAGATCATACAAGGAGCATGATAAGCCAAGGTATGACAAGTCCATTAATAATAATAAAGACATTGTTTGCTTTGGTTGCAGGAAACCAGGGCACATAGTTCCTGACTGTCCAGAAAACAAAAACAAGGACAGAAGGGACAAGAAAGAAAGAAGAAAGGAGAAAGAATCCAAGAGGAATGGAAATGGCAAACCCTCATCAAGCAAAAACAAACATACAAGAAAGGGGTTTGTTGTTGAATCCTGGAGTGAGACTGAAGAGGAGTCAGAAGCCTCATCCAGCTCCAGTGATGAAGAGGATGATGCAGAAGAGAAAGAGTTCTGCATGATGGCAATCAATGTCTCACAACATAATTCAGAAGTAGAGGAGTCAGAGTCAGACTCAGAGACTCAACCTGAAGAAGATCAGGTAATTAGTTCTTTTGATTTTAATTCAGAGGACTTTAAATCTGAATTTAAAGCATTGTGTTTAGACCTGCTAAAGTCTGAGAAAGAAATCATCTCTCTCAGAAATCATTTATCTGAACATAATACTTTAAAATCAGAAAACCTCAAACTCTCTCAGGAATTGGAGTGCTGTAGGGAGCAGATAGCTTCACTGAAAAGTGAGCTGTCTGAGGCCAAGAAGCTTGAAGAATCCCTTCATGGGAGAAGCATCAAGCTGATGGACATCACAAGCACAGTGAACTCCAGATTTAATAGTACACTGGGCTTGGGTGCTTCATCCAGCCAACCCATAGTTCTAACAACTCCAATCAAATTCATTTCTGATAAAGGAAAGGGAGTTGTAGAGGTTGCTAGGAAAAATTCTGATCTACCCAAGAAAACCAAGTCCCAGCAGAAATCGTCGAACGGAGATCGATGATCGCCGAATGCAGATCAACGATCGCCGAACGCAGATCGACGATCTCAGGCAAAATCGTCGAACTCAGGTCGACGATCTCAAGGCCCTGAACTCTGCTATATTCGACCGTCGAACGGAGCTCGACGATCTGACCCAAGATCGTCGAACGCAGCTCCAAGATCGTCGAACAGAGGTCAGAGCTCTGGAAATTTTTTTAAGGGCAAATCAAAATCCAATCCTAAGGGTCCTACATCCCAAATCTTTAACCCTTATATTGAATGGATTATACCTCCAAGGAGATATCATCCTGAAGGATATAAGAGTCAACCTGGGATGTCCTTTATTTCAGAATTTAAAGGTTATCAACCTAGGCCCAAGGTAAACTGGGTCAAAAACAAATGAATTGTCTTATGTGCAGGTGAAGACCTATCCAACATCTAAGCAGTAATGTTACTTGGATAGTGGGTGCTCTAAGCACATGACAGGGAACAAGGACAACCTCACATCCTTTAGAGCCAAGCTTGGACCCAAAGTTATCTTTGGTGATTCAAACTTTGGACAGACTAAAGGATATGGTGCAGTCCAGATTGGATCAGTAACTTTCAAGAAGGTAGCTTATGTGGAAGGACTGAAGCACAACTTAATAAGCATCAGCCAGCTGTGTGATGAAGGCTACCAGGTGACCTTCAGCAAAGCCTTATGCAAAATCAAGTCAGAGGACAACACAACTGTGTTGACAGGTAAAAGGAAAGGTAACATCTATCTAGTAGATTTTCTTTCAACTAATGTAGATATTTGCCTGTTTAATTCTGTCTGTAGACCAAACATTTTATGACATAAGAGACTAGGACACCTAAACCTTAGAACTATTGCTAGGCTATGCAAGGACAACCTTGTTAGAGGACTACCTTCTGGCCCCTACAAGAAGGAAGGACTCTGCAGGGCTTGTCAATTAGGCAAGCAAACTAAAAACAGCTTTAAGTCAGTTAATAAGAGTGATTCACCTAGGATATTGTATCTGTTACACATGGATCTTTTTGGACCCATCACAGTACAAAGCCTAGGAGGGAAATCTTACACTTTAGTAGTTGTAGATGACTTCTCTAGATTCACTTGGGTGTTCTTTCTAAGGAAGAAGTCTGATAACTTTAAGTGTTTGACAGAGTTTCTCAAATATATACAGATTGAGTTCAATACTCACATTGCCCTGATCAGAAGTGATCATGGGACAGAGTTTGATTCTCTTCTTATGCAAGAGTTCTGTCAGAGTGAAGGGATCAGGCATACTTTCTCAGCTCCTAGAACTCCTCAACAAAATGGGGTAGCTGAAAGGAAAAATAGAACCCTTATTGAATCTGCCACTACATTGTTGTCAGATGCTCACCTTCCTCTATCCTTTTGGGCAGAGGCAGTGAACACCTCCAACTATGTGCTGAATAGAAGTTTGATACATAAACTAAAGGGAAAGACTCCCTATGAATTACTCAAAGGGAAGAAACCTAAAGTTGATTATTTTAGAGTCTTTGGTTGTATTTGCTACATACATAATAATGACAAGAAATATTTAACAAAATTTCAAGCTAAAGCTGATGAAGGAGTGTTTCTGGGATACTCCATGATTAGCAAGGCTTATAGGGTTTATAATAAATCATCTTTAAAAATGGAGGAATCTGTTCATATATCATTTGATGAATCTAACATGTATTTCAAGGAGAAGATCTCTTCTACCATAGAACCTTTCTGTGGAATACAGATTCCTGGTTGATGTAGTTGGGAAAGTGCTACTGGCTAAGCACTCTTCTCATGATACAATCTCAAGGTATCAGCTCTGCCTCATGGGAGCCCTAGTAGACAGGAAGAATTTGAATTGGGGAGAGGTATTCTTTGACCTCATTAAGAAGAAGATAAACAAAAGTTTTGTGAACTTTGGAAGAATTCTAGGAGTGTTTCTGCAGCATAGGTTCCTTGCATTGCTGGTCTCTTCTAGAATCCACATCAATGCATCCAAGAGACTGTCTTGTGCCCTGTTTGGTAAATGGGACAGACAAATCATCAAGCCCAGCAGGCCCTCCTCCAGCACTCCTTCAGGCACCAGGACTCTCATAGTCACTTCCCCACAGGTCTTTGCCCCTGTAGATGACCTGCCTGCTGATGCCTCTCCTCCTCCTCCTCCAATTCCATCTCTTCCCATACCATCTACCACTCCAACTCCATCCACCATCATCATCTCCAGCACCTCTCCAACATCTACACCATCTCCAATCGCCACTCCTCCAACCACAGAAGACCAATTCCATCCATTATTCTCCTACCCTCAACCAGATGCCACTTCATCACCCTCCATTACTTCCTTCACCCTCACTGATGATTCCTTTATGGATGATTCACCATCCTCTCCTCCTGAGCTACCCTCATCCTCAACATCCTACCAAGATCTTCTACAAGAGATCATTGACCAACCCACCTTCACCCCATCTATCTCCATCCCACTGTCCTCCATATCCACCTTACCCACTCCTTAGCCATCTCTTCCCCCATTCTCCAGCTCTCCACTACCATCACCCACAGCTGCTCCTCCAGCCTCTACCTCTGCTCCAATCACTACTGAGCAAGTAGACATTCCAGCCCTTGCTGACAGGCTGTATAAATTGCTAGCCCCCATGCTATCTCTTCTTTTGGAAACCTCCTTGTCCCCATTACTCCTGTCAGTGACAGCCCTCTCTGCCAGGCTCTCCTCTCTCTTCCCTCAGGTAGCCCCTTCAGCAGTGTGCCTTGATCCAGACTTGTCTGCATCTAGGCAGGGGGAGATGCCCTATGAAGTGAGTCTGCCTGCTGCTGCTCTGCCTGCTGCTGCTGCTGCTGTTGATGCTTCAGTGAGCCTGCCTATTGCCCTTGAATCTGCTACTGCTCCTGCTGCCGTGTCTCTAGCTTCAGATCAAATTCCTCCTGCTGCACTCTTTGCACTAGACCTCAGGTCTTTGCTCTCAGCTTTTGATCAGTTATATTTCAGATGTCTGCCAAAGATAATTGCTGTCCAGCCCCCAGAGGATCTTTCCAAGGCCCTTGTGCCATTCTCTTGTTGTGACCCCAGCATCATCAATTCATTTGTTCACTCAGTATATGCTGCTGCTTCTTCTGATGAAAGCATTGCTGTTATTTCTGATGTTGCTGCCCCTACTGCTCCTGAAAATTTTGATACTGCTGCTGATATTTCTGTTACTACTGCTGATGAACCAACTTCTAAGGAGATCCTTATGACAGAGGCACCTGAGTTTGAGCCTTCTGCATTTTCTAATGATATTTCTACTACTGATATTACTGTTAGTGAACCTGTTTCTGCTGCTGTTGTTACTGTTTCTACTTCAATTGCAACACATTCTGTATCTACTGTTGTCACTACTCTTACTGCTTCAACCTCTGCTACTACACCCTCTGCTGCCTCATCTGCTTCTATACGGCTCAAGAAGGATTTGATGAAGAAAATTGATGCCCTTTATTGTTAAATTTTCTCAACGTGGTCAGCAAGATAGCCCAAACGCCAAATTAATATCTTCGGAACTACCCAGTTCGCACGTTGAACCAGCGGAAACCAATGACTAGAGGTACAAAGGTAAATCCCAACAAAGAATGGAAGCACAAGCAGGTCTATTATTCATTCACTTCTTTACAATGCGAGGCATACATATCGAGACATGATTTCGCTAGTATAACAGTTGAAAACAGAAGCACCAAAAACAAGCCGGGCGGACAGCACCCGAGTCCGCCGAGACCGCGAGGTCGCCGAGGTCGCCGAGTCCGCTGAGCTCTCCCAAGCTATGCTGCAATCCGCAGAATTGACACGGAGTCCGCCGAAGCAGCGAGGCCGCGTGGGCACACCGTTATTCGCCTCCTGCTGAACTTGAACTGAGGAACTCCCCTACCCGCCTGAAACCGGCGGACAGGTTATTGAAGCTGGCAAAGTTGAAACAGAACTGACAAGCCGCAGAGCGACCTCCTACTGAGTCCGCAGAGACCGCACACTTCCAAGCACTTGACCGAAGTCACAGCCAAACTCCTGGCTCCTTGAAGCTATCCGCGCGACCTGCACACAGCAAACCGTCAGCCTGAAACAATCCGCGCGGACTGGAAAACACAGACCATAGCTCCTTGCACACCCCAACTTACTGTTCACTCAAGTTACTATAGATGTGCCAGGGGGGTCCTATTTATAGGCGAAGTGAGGAGTGTGGTCACTGCCCTAGAGATAGCGACACCGCCCTAGCCCGCGCGATAGCAAAAACACAGTCCGCCGAGTCCGCATGGACTTAGCCGGATACCAAGGCAATCCTCCAGGAACAAGGCAACCATTGGCGGACATTCTCCAGTCCGCCCAAGCTTATGCAGACAAGGCATCAGCCCGCAAAGCTTCAACCACTGCAAGACAGCAACCCCCTTCAATGGCAGTCCGCACCAACCCGAGGCAGTCCGCAAGACTCACACCTCAATCCGCCACAAGTCCACGACCAAAGGAAGACAGCAACAGTCCGCCCGGTTACAGCGAACTTGGCGGATACCGCGGACACCATGGCCTTGGCACAAAGTGTGACCAAGACCAAAACCATAAAGGGCCAATGCGAGCATGGCGGACACAAATTCTCATCCGCCAAACACCCTAGCACAGACCTCCAAGAGTCCGCGAGCTCCTCGCACTTCTGTCCAACGCAGCAGCCAACCCCGGACTCCAAACCCAGTCCGCCAAACTATCTCCACAGCAAATCGCCTGCCGTGCCACCAGAGCTCGACAAGGCCTCAGCCAAGCTCAAAGCCCAGTCCGCAACAGCCAATACCGCGGACACATCAGTCCGCAAGCTTCCCGCGGACAAGAGCCAACCCGCCTATCAGCACAAGCTTGCACCCGCGGCCACTGAGCAATGCACCAGTCCGCAAGCCTCCATCCGCTCAGGCCGCTCCTTGGCAAAGCCAATCAGCAAACACCTTATCCGCAGAAACCAGGCCGCATAGTCCGCAGACTCCATGCAACAACCCGCTCAGAAGATAGCCGGCTTCCCACTAGACCTATCACCAGGCCACACATCTCAGTCCGCCCAGTCCGCCTAGTCCACCAAAGCTGTCCGCCACAGGCCGCGCGGCCTGTCCCGTCACCCACTTCCACTTCACAAATTTCAACACTCCCCCTTGAAGTGGGAAGTGGTGACCAAGCCCAGCAAGCTGCGCAAGCGTTCAAAGGGCCCCTTCGACAGTGGCTTCGTGAAGATGTCAGCAAGATTATCCTCACTCCGAACATGCCCGACCAGCAGAGACCCCTCCAACACCTTCTCCCTGATGAAGTGGTGATCAATCTCTATATGCTTGGTCCTAGCGTGACACACTGTATTGTTAACCAGTTTGAGAGCACTGTCATTGTCACCCCGGAGTAAAGTAGGCCCTTGCACTTCTTCATGAACATCCTCTATAAGCCTCCTCAACCAAACGGCTTCCCGAGCAGCCAAGGCCGAAGCCCTATACTCCGCCTCCGTGGTTGAAACCGACACCGAGTCCTGCTTCTTGCTACACCACGAGATGCTAGCTGAACCGCAAGTGAACACATAACCTGAAGTAGACCTTCGATCATCCGAATCACCGCCATAGTCAGCATCCGTGTACCCGAGCAACGCAACCTCCGCGTCCCTTCTATAGAGGAGTCCCATGTCAGAAGAAGCCTTGCCATACTTCAGAATTCCTTTTGCCGCCACTAGATGAGATTGCCTTGGTTCAGCCATATACCGACTTACTCGGCCAACAACATAAGCAATATCCGGCCTTGTAATCGTCAGGTAAATCAAGCTCCCAACAAGAGCCCTGAACACCAAGGGATCATGAAGAACCCTTCCCTCATCTTGTCGAAGCTTCAGCCCAGATTCCAGTGGAGTAGAGAACTTCTTCCCTTCGCCCATGCCAAACCGCTTCACAATGCGATCAGCATACCCTTTCTGGCTAATGAGAACCCCGCACTCCTTCCTCTCCACTTCCAGACCAAGAAAGTGATGCAACTCTCCCAAGTCTTTGATCTCGAAGCGTATAGCAAGCTCAGCCCTGAGCCTTGCTACTTCCCCCTCCGAGTTCCCTGTGATGATCATGTCATCCACATACAGCAGGACCAAGACTCGAAGCTCTCCCTTCTTCTTGATGAACAAGCTTGAATCCGAGTTAGAAGCAAGGTATCCACAGAATTGCAAGTACTCTGCAATCTTCCCATACCACGCTCTAGGAGCATGCTTCAACCCATAGAGAGCCTTCCTGAGTTTGCAGACATAGTCCGGATGCTTCTCAGAGACAAAACCAAGCGGCTGATCCATGAAGATGTCGTTGTCAATCTCTCCGTAAAGAAAAGCATTCTTCACATCGAGTTGCCACAACCTCCATCCCTTGCTAGCAGCCAAGGCGATCACCACTCTTACAGAAGTCATCTTCGCAACTGGACTGAATGTCTCCTCATAGTCTTCTCCATACTGCTGTGAGAATCCTCTAGCGACCAGGCGAGCCTTGAACCGATCAATGCTCCCATCAGCCTTCTTCTTCAACTTATACACCCACTTGCAAGTAACCGGAGTAACGCCATCAACCTTGGGCACAAGGTCCCAGGTTTCATTCTTCTTCAGAGCATCAATCTCTTCCTTCATGGCATCATCCCACTCCTCTACTCCAGTGGCCTCGTTGAAGTTTGCAGGCTCTCGCTCATCCAGAGGACCTGCAAAGAAGCAGGAGACAAAGCTCACTGCATTCCCATCACAGTACCGAGCCGATGGCTTAACCACCCTCTTCGATCTCCGAAGACATGGCTCCTTGCTCACGGCTTCCGTTGCTTCCTCGGGCTCCACTCCTACCTGGGGCAAGCATTGAGCAGTGCTCCCCCTGCTTCCCGAGCCAGAAGGCTCAGCCTCGGAGTTCGAAGCAACAGGAGCTGCTGGTGAAACAACAAGCTCCTCTTCCAAGCCTTCAGCAGCCTCCACCGGTGCTTCATCAACCTTGCTACTTCCGGTTAGCTCCACCGAGCCACCTCCATATGATGTCAGCTCGTCAAAGACAACGTCTCTTGATACCACGAACTTATTCATCACAGGGTCCATGCATTTCCATCCCTTCTTCCGCTCATCATAGCCAACAAAGACAAGTTTCCTTGCCTTCGCATCCAGCTTTGTCCGTGAAGCATCCGGGATATGCACGTAGCAAGTTGAACCGAACACCCTAAGGTGTCCAACACTCGGCTTCTCCTTCAGCAACAGCTCAATAGGAGTCTTCATGTTGATAGGGCTGAGTGGCATCCGGTTGATAACATAAGCAGCACAATACATTCCCTCCACCCAAAAGGACCTTGGGATATCTTTCGCATGAAGCCAGCATTTGCAGGTCTCCGTCAAATGACGGATCTTCCGCTCCGCTACCCCATTTTGTTGTGGAGTGTGAGCACAAGTAAGCTCCCGTTGGATCCCGTGCTTCCTGCAGAAGTTAGAAAACTCGGAGAAGACAAACTCCCCCCCCCCCCCCCCCCCCGTTATCAGTTCTAAGCTTCTTAACCCGCAAGCCAAGCCGGCCTTATACCAACTCCTTGAACTCCACGAACAAACGGAAGGCTTCCGACTTCTCCTTTAAGAAGTACACCTAAGTATACCTTCAGTAATCATCAACCAAGAGAAGCATGTATCTGCTTCCGCCAAGGCTGGCAGTAACTGTTGGTCCCATCAGGTCGCCATGAATACACTCCAGTGGTTTCTTGCTCCTTGTTTGTGATTTATCAAACGGAAGGCGATGTACCTTACCGTATTGACAGGCCGCACAAACATGCCCATCACCAAAGGAGGACAACTTCGGCAACCCCCTCACCAAACTTCTACTCGCCATTGCCTTTAGCTTGTCCATGCCAACATGCCCCAGCCTCTCATGCCAGATAGCAGCGCTATCATTGGCCCTCATTCTATCAACATAGCCATTGGTGGAAAGAACAAACATGTTCTTCACCCTCCTCCCAACATGAGCAACATCAGCCTTGACCGCTGATACGTTGCGAAGGAACCTCACGTCTGTTGGCCCAAATAGAACGTGAAACCCAGCGTCCACCGCATTGGTCACCGAGAAGAGGTTTTTCTTCATGCCCGACACGTGATACACACACCTTAACGTGAGTGGCCCCTGATCACTACCCAATGACACAACCCCCTCTTTCTCTACTACATAAACAGTATTATCAGCAGTGATAATAACTTCATTACCTGAGTAAGCCTGCATGGAGGTGAACTTTGATTTGTCTCCGGTGAGGTGATGACCACACCCGGATTCCACGATCCACTCGCTGTTGAAGTCCTCAGCAGACAGGGCCCGGACAGAAGTGGTCGTCATAAAAGCTCCGCCCCATTCTGCTTCTTCACTTCTTGAGCAAGCTTCCTCCTTTCCCGCAGCATGCCCAGGCTGCAGTTTGACCTTGCAGTCCCGCTTGAAGTGCCCACGCTGATGACACCGGTAGCACTTCAGATTCTTCTTCCAGTCCTTAGGAGCATTGCTCCTCTCCGGCGGATATGAAGTTGAAGTCTCCTTCTCAACAGCGGCCTGCACCTTCTTCTTCTTCTTCCCTTCCCATCCTTTCTTCTTTCCTGAGAAGAGAGCTTCGCTGCCTTCCTGATTCAGGTTCACTCCAGCCATCTGCCTTGCTAAGCTCTCCTGCGAGGCAAGTAGATTCTCCAGCTCCAGCAACGACGGCTGAGTAGCCCACCCTTGAACAGATGTGACAAAGGCCACATACTCCTTCCGCAAACCGCGGATAATGTGCCTTTTCATCTTTGCCTCAGAGATAGGCTCATCAGGATCCAGTGCCGACAGCTCAGCACACAAGCTCTTTATCTTTAAGAAGTACTTGGAGATGGAAAGATCTCCCTGAGTTGCCCTGGCCAACTCATTCTCCAGGAACTGAAGCCGCGCCACATTCTTCCTATTGAACAACTCATCAATGGTTGTCCAAATATCAGCAGCCGACTCACATCCAATGATGTGATCAAACAGTTCCGGAGACACAGCTCTCTTCAGAACGAACTCCGCCTTAGCATTTGTTCTTCTCCAGAGCCTCACCTGCTCAGCAGTACCGAAAGCAGCAGTGACTTCCTGCCTGTCGTCACCACCGACGACTTCCCACAGCTCCTCGCCAAGAAGATAACTCTTCATGCACGACTTCCCCTTGAAGTTAGTCGGCGTTAAGAGTTCAATGCCCAGACCTCTTGCTAAGCTCCCTTCCATTGCAACACCTGTTGGCAACATTTCAGCAGCTCCGAGCAACAACACAGGTTGATCACCACTAAATCACTGAGTAACAACACTGGCTGACTTCCGCTCACGCAACTGAGCCTCAGAAACCTCGCTCTGATACCATGTTAAATTTTCTCAACGTGGTCAGCAAGATAGCCCAAACGCCAAATTAATATCTTCGGAACTACCCAGTTCGCACGTTGAACCAGCGGAAACCAAGGACTAGAGGTACAAAGGTAAATCCCAACAAACAATGGAAGCACAAGCAGGTCTATTATTCATTCACTTCTTTACAATACGAGGCATACATAGCGAGACATGATTTCGCTAGTATAACAGCTGAAAATAGAAGCACCAAAAACAAGCCGGGCGGACACCACCCGAGTCCGCCGAGACCGCGAGGTCGCCGAGGTCGCCGAGTCCGCTGAGCTCGCCCAAGCTATGCTGCAATCCGCAGAATTGACACGGAGTCCGCAGAAGCCGCGAGGACGCGCGGACACACCGTTATTTGCCTCCTGCTGAACTTGAACTGAGGAACTTGTTGGAGTTACCATGATGATCTGGAAGTGATCAAACATGTAATCTCACTGCCAACGCGATATGAGCCTGCAGGGTCGCACATAAGAGATGTGGAGAAGTTGGATAATTGACTGTGTTGGTAAAGGTTGCCAATCACCGACCTGAATGGGGTTGTGGGCAAAGTGTTGCCTTGAAGGATCGTCGGGTTGGGCAAATGTTGCCTTGGAGGGCTGGTAAGATTGTCGTCCGAGGGTTGATAGCATTCGTCACGAATCGTCTTTCTGATTCCCGCCGATCGACGAGAATCATCTTTTTCATTCTCGCCGATCGACGAGAATCGTCGAGAATCAATATGTTGATTCTCAACGATCGACGACTTCGACATGTATCGTCGACCGCGGCTCGACGGTCGATAAGATTCGACGTGTATCGTCAAGTGAAGCTCGACGATCGGCGAGAATCGTCGAGTATTGTACTCTGATTCTCGCTGATCCATGATGATGCTCGCCGATCGATTCTCGTCGATTCTCGCCGACTCTCGCCGATTGATACTCGCTGATTCTGAACCTTATTCTTGGGTGGTCTGCGGATAGCGATAAGCCTAGGTTTATTTATACCTTTGGTATAAATACAACACTTAGGGTTTTCGGGTACTTGCTGGATTTTCTCCTGTAGCGAATCGAACCCGACGGAAGAGTTCCGCTCGTTCGCTCCGCCGATCCCGATTCCCGCCGCCGGAAGAGTTCCGCCGCCGTGTTCGCTCCGTCGACCTCCTCTTCTACGGCGACTGTCGCTGGTGCTGCTCTTCCTGGCGCGGACCTAGCAGTCCGTGGATTAGCAGAGGTGCGGTCTTCTCCTTCCCGATAATCCGTGCGATGGATAGATCGGCATTCTCCCGCTCGTGTGGACTTCTGCAGAAACGTGGACATTATTCCACGTAGAACTCGCCGCAAGCAGGAAGAAGAAATTTGGAACATCTCCGTTGAGTTGTGACTCAGTGCCACCTAGGTAATTTTTGCCTTGCTTTTGCTAACTTCTTGATTCAACGTTCATAGCCCGATCCACATCTCTTTGGGTTTTTCTTGATGTTTATTTTTCCGCTGCGTGCACAAGCGTTGTGTCATCCTCATAGAGAAACCCAACAGTGGTATCAGAGGGAGGTTTCGGCCATGATCGTTGTTTTAGAAGTTTGTTATTCCAGTGCGTGTAAACCTAGGGATTTAGAAGTGTTCTAAATGTCTAGATTTAGTCTTGGTTCCCTCCAAGAACGTCTGGAATTTCGTGGGAATTTCTAAGTGTTAGAAATTGTTGTCTCCTTAGCAGTAACCATCCCTCGATTTTGCTTTGGATTTTGAATCCAACAAAGAGAGATGAGCTTGTCTACTGCTTTAAGTTGAGTTATGTTCGCCTTTGTCCAATGCATGTAAATCTGAGGATTTGGAAATTTCCAGATGTTCAGATTTAGCCCTTCCTTCTGTCAAATGTTGATGGTGTGAGGATGTGCACATAAGGGATGCATGTGGTTTAGAATTGTTTTTCTTTGGATGTGCACATTGATCAAATGTTGATCATGGTTAATTGTTAACCTATAATTGAAAAAATCCCTTCATCTAATATTAAGTGTTCGGATGCCTTCCGATGGATGACACTCTTCCTGCCTCGATCGATGAAGTGTGGGCTTGCCAAAGCAAGGTGCATTAATCTATCTTGGTAAGGGTGCGAGCGGATAATTGTGATATCCCACTGTCGACATCGGGTCATACTTAACTAGGTGACCTCAAAGGTTGAGTGCCTAGAGGCATAGGGTTGGCATGCACCATATGATGGATGCGAATAAGGAGTTATTCACCAACCATACAAGAATTGCATGAGGATGCAATTGGCAAGCGTTGCCTACCTAAATAACCGCATCGTGAGAGGAACGCCAAAGCGGACTCATAGTGTTGGTGAAATACGAATCTTGTCCACTAAGAGAGTAGCTCGCATTAACTCTCCGAATTGTTAGTGAGGGCTATCATTTCGAATAAAATAGTGGGAGTATTTTTAATTGAAGTCCAAATTAAAATAAATTGTATTTGAAATTTTGGTACTGATTTTATTCTGCATAAATTCTTGTAGAATTCCATGGCAAGTGTTTCACACTCCACGTTGTCTCTGAGAGCCATCCTTGAGAAGGATAAGCTCAGTGGGACAAATTACATGGACTGGTACAGGAAACTGAGAATTGTTCTCAGGCAAGAGCGAAAGCTCTATGTCTTGGAAGATGAAGCCCCCGAGGTGCCGACCGGGAACTCTTCCCGTGCTGAGAAAGATACTTATAAGAAGTATACTGACGATGCTTTAGATGTCGAATGCCTTATGCTTGCCACTATGAACTCTGAGCTTCAGAAGCAACATGAGAACATGGGGTGCAAGGAGATTGACGAGCATCTCAAGAAAATGTTTCAAGGGCAGGCTCGTCAAGAGAGGTTCGACATCACAAAAGCGTTGTTTCAGTGCAAGATGGGAGTTCGAGACTCAGTAGGGACTCACGTACTCAAGATGATTGGGTATATAGAGAACCTTGAAAGGCTGGGTTTTCCTCTTGGTCAAGAGTTGGCCACGGATCTGATCCTGCAATCATTGCCGGACAGTTATGAGCAGTTTGTCTTGAACTATAACATGAATGAAATAGACAAGACACTGCCCGAACTCCTAGGCATGTTGAGAACTGCCGAAATCAACATGAAGAAGGCCAAGCCTGCCAGCCCCATACTGATGGTGCATAAGGGCAAGGGCAAGGCCAAGGGTTCTAAGAAGACGAAGGTAGGACCTAATTCAATTCTTGAGCCCAAGTCTTCAGCACTGATGAAAAGGAAAAGCACGGTGAAGGAAGGGAAATGCCACCACTGTGGCAAGGCTGGTCATTGGAGGAGGAACTGTCCTTCGTACATTGAGGGTCTGCAGAAATTGAGGGGAGGTATGACTTCCGCTTCAAATGTTTACGTTATAGAGATAAACCTTTCTGCTCCTTCATCTTGGGTATTGGATACCGGATGTGGTTCTCACATTTGTACAAATGTGCAGGAACTGGGAAGGAGAAGATTGCTGAGTAAAGGGGAGGTGGACCTCCGCGTCGGCAATGGAGCAAGAGTTGCTGCTGTAGCCGTAGGGGTTTATCGTCTTTCTTTGCCCAGTGGGCTTGTAATAGAACTTGATAATTGTTATTTTGTTCCGGCCATAACTAGAAACATTATATCTATTTCATGTTTGGACATGATTGAATTTTCTTTTATAATTAAGAACAATTGTTGTTCTATATTTAAGAATGATGTTTGTTATGCTGTAGCCCAATTGTTTAATGGTCTTTATGTTTTGAACTTGGACCATCTGATCTGTAATGTAGAAAACAATAAAAGACTAAGAACAAATGACTCAAACCCTACCTATCTCTGGCATTGTCGTTTGGGCCATATCAAGGAGAAGCGCATATCCAAGCTCCATAGAGATGGACTTTTGGACTCATTTGATTATGAATCATTTGAGCGATGCGAGTCTTGTTTTTTAGGCAAGATGACTAAAGCTCCTTTCACTGGTTATACTGAGAGGGCTGAGGATCTCTTGGCTGTTGTACATAGTGATGTATGCGGACCCATGAGTTCCATGGCTAGAGGTGGGTATTTCTACTTTGTTACATTTACTGATGATTTCAGTAGATACGGATATGTGTATCTTATGAAGTGCAAATCCGAGACCTTTGAAAAGTTCAAAGAGTTAAAGAATGAAGTAGAAAACCAGCTGGGTAAAAGGGTTAAAGCACTCCGATCTGATCGAGGTGGCGAATACCTGAGTCATGAGTTCCGTGATCATCTGAAAGAGTGTGGTATTGTATCACAACTCACTCCACCTAGAACACCACAACATAATGGTGTGTCTGAGAGGAGAAATCGTACTCTGTTAGACATGGTACGTTCGATGATGAGTCATGCAGACTTGCCTGTTTCCTTTTGGGGTTTTGCTTTAGAGACTGCTGCAATGACATTGAATCGCGCTCCAACTAAAACGGTTCTGAAGACACCATATGAGATATGGACTGTGAAGCGTCCTAGTATGTCGTTCATTAAAATTTGGGGCTGTGAGGCATACGTGAGACGTCAAATGCCTGACAAGCTGGAACCCAAATCGGATAAATGTTATCTGGTGGGATATCCTAAGGAAACGAAAGGGTATTACTTTTACCTACCGTCTGAGGGCAAAGTGTTTGTTGCAAGAACTGGTGTCTTCTTGGAGAAAGAGTTCTTATCAAGAAAGACTGAAAAGGTAGAGCTTGAAGAAGTTCAAGAACCACATGTAGTGAATGAACCGGAATTGGATTCTGAGACAGGACTACAAGATGTTGTAGCTAGAGAACCTGCTCAGGGAACACAAGTCCTACGTAGATCTGGTAGACCGAGGTTTGAGCTTGAGAGATATGGATATCTCGTGTCACAAATAGGTAATGTGTTGCTTATGGATCATGATGATGAGCCAGCAACCTACCAAGAGGCTATGAATTGACCGGACTCCGACAAATGGCTTGAGGCTATGAAATCCAAAATGGACTCCATGTATGCAAACCAAGTTTGGAACTTGGTGGAACCACCTGAAGGGGTACGACCCATAGGGTGCAAGTGGGTCTTCAAGAAGAAGTCCGACATGGATGGGAATGTACAGACATTCAAAGGGCGACTGGTGGCTAAGGGTTTCAAGCAAATTCATGGTATTGACTATGATGAGAATTTTTCCCCTGTTGCCATGGTAAAGTCCATTAGGATATTGCTTGTTATTGCTGCGTATTATGACTACGAGATCTGGCAGATGGATGTCAAAACGGCTTTCCTTAATGGAAACCTCCTTGAGGAAGTGTATATGACACAACCCGAGGGTTTTGTATCCCCAGATGAAGCCACTAAAATATGCAAGCTGAATAAGTGCATTTATGGACTGAAACAGGCCTCTCGAAGTTAGAATCTTCATTTTGATGAGAGAATCAAAGAGTTTGGTTTCATCAAGAATGAAGATGAGCCTTGTGTTTACAAGCGAATCAGTGGGAGCATTGTTGTCTTCCTGATATTGTATGTAGATGACATACTGTTGATTGGGAATGACATTCCTACCCTGAAAGTTGTTAAGAACAACCTAGGGAACTGCTTTTCAATGAAGGATTTGGGTGAAGTGACTTATATACTCTGTATTAAGATCTATAGAGATAGATCAAAGAAGTTGCTGGGTTTGACCCAGAGTACGTACATCGAAAAGGTGTTGAAGCGGTTCAACATGCTTGAGTCCAAGAAAGGATTTTTGCCCATATCTCATGGCGTGAATCTCTCTAAGGACCAGTGTCCAAAGTCTTGTGAAGATAAGGACCGCATGAAGTTGATTCCATATTCTTCGGCAATTGGATCAATCATGTACGCGATGTTATGTACTCGACCCGATGTCTCCTTTGCTTTGAGCATGACTAGCAAGTATCAGTCAGACCCCGGTGAGTGTCACTGGATTGCAGTCAAGAATATCCTGAAGTACTTGAGAAGGACTAAGGATGTGTTCTTGGTGTATGGTGGAGAGGAAGAGCTCGTTGTAAGTGGTTACACGGATGCTAGCTTCCAAACTGATCGAGACGACTCCAAGTCTCAGTCAGGTTTTGTGTTTTGCCTGAATGGAGGAGCTGTGAGCTGGAAGAGTTCCAAGCAAGAGACAGTTGCTGATTCTACAACAGAGGCCGAGTATATCGCAGCAGCTAATGCGGCGAAGGAGGCTGTATGGATTAGGAAATTCATCGGCGAGCTTGATGTAGTTCCTAGCATTGTTGGTCCCGTAGTTCTCTACTGTGATAACAATGGTTCAATTGCACAATCTAAGGAACCTAGATCTCATCAGCGCTCCAAGCACATACTTCGGCGGTTTCATCTTATTCGTGAGATTGTCGAACGAGGAGATGTAAACATTTGCAGAGTGCCGATTGAGGAGAATATTGCGGATCCACTGACAAAGACTCTCGCGCAGAGAAATCATGATGGTCATACTAGATCGATGGGTATACGATACCTAAATGATCAACTCTAGCGAGAATCTTGTGGGTTGCATGTAATCCTATATTTTGTTGGCTGTTTGTTCATATGATGAACTGTGTACCTAATTTTTCTCTTATAATTAATGGCAAGTTCTTTTATTATGTCTTTTTCTATATGATAGTTAAATGTTAACATAATAGATACCCTTAGAATGTTCGCTTCCATGGGACATCAAGTACGTGACTTGAATGTGAGAGCCCATGATTTATTTGAAGCTTCATTCTTAAAGGTCCCTGGTCGAGTATCATCATAGAAGCTAAGGGTGATGATGGTACATGGAGACTAGCACGTGTGTTGACTGATGACCGGTTCTCACAGGTCATGATATTGTGATATCAAGTCATCACGTGGGTACTTGTTAGTGAACAAGTTGTACTGGACAGACCCAACCTGAGACTACTCTGTGGATTGTCATCCAATCGTGTCACGAGTAGGTCTCAATTGATAATGGTGTTGTGATCCTTTGACCTGAAGTCACAACATTCATCAAGTGAGGAAGAGCGTGCTTTGATGCCATCTAAAGTCTTCCTTGAGAAAGGTTGATGATAAGGGTGGTTGTTGGGCATGTTACGAATCATTTGGGTGTTTGTGTGTGAGCAGATATGGGATTTGTCCTCCTGTATGACAGGAGTTGCATCCATGGGCCCCTTGATGGAACTGGACTGAGAAATGCATGGCCATGCTTGGTTGAGTCAATATGTGATATTGGACTCACCATTCTCTGGAAGTCCGTCCTGGATCAAGAAATTTGGATTGAGCTATTACGAGGGTGACACGGTCCATGCCTCTAGTTCTTTCCGGATGTAAGGGACAAAGGGACAAAGACAACGCTGATACATTGGTCATAAAGGCTTATGAGTTATAAACTCTTATTGCTTGGGGAGCAATAATGCATTGCTAGATGCCGCTCATTGTTTGTGAGGTTTTTGCTTTGATACTTTCGAGATCAAGTGGGAGTCTGTTGGAGTTACCATGATGATCTGGAAGTGATCAAACATGTAATCTCACTGCCAACAAGATATGAGCCTGCAGGGTCGCACATAAGAGATGTGGAGAAGTTGGATAATTGACTGTGTTGGTAAAGGTTGCCAATCACCGACCTGAATGGGGTTGTGGGCAAAGTGTTGCCTTGAAGGATCGTCGGGTTGGGCAAATGTTGCCTTGGAGGGCTGGTAAGATTGTCGTCCGAGGGTCGATAGCATTCGTCGCGAATCGTCTTTCTGATTCCTGCCGATCGACGAGAATCATCTCTTTGATTCTCGCCGATCGACGAGAATCGTCGAGAATCAATATGTTGATTCTCGACGATCGACGACTTCGACATGTATCGTCGACCGCGGCTCGACGGACGATAAGATTCGACGTGTATCGTCAAGTGAAGCTCGACGATCGGCGAGAATCGTCGAGTATTGTACTCTGATTCTCGTCGATCCATGATGATGCTCGCCGATCGATTCTCGTCGATTCTCGCCGACTCTCGCCGATTGATACTCGCCGATTCTGAACCTTATTCTTGGGTGGTCTGCGGATAGCGATAAGCCTAGGTTTATTTATACCTTTGGTATAAATACAACACTTAGGGTTTTCGGGTACTTGCTGGATTTTCTCCTATAGCGAATCGAACCCGACGGAAGAGTTCCGCTCGTTCGCTCCGCCGATCCCGATTCTCGCCGCCGGAAGAGTTCCGCCGCCGTGTTCGCTCCGTCGACCTCCTCTTCTCCGGCGACTGTCGCTGGTGCTGCTCTTCCTGGCGCGGACCTAGCAGTCCGTGGATTAGCAGAGGTGAGGTCTTCTCCTTCCCGATAATCCATGCGACGGATAGATCGGCGTTCTCCCGCTCGTGTGGACTTCTGCCGAAACGTGGACAATATTCCACGTAGAACTCGCCGCTAGCAGGAAGAAGAAATTTGGAGCATCTCCGTTGAGTTGTGACTCAGCGCCACCGAGGTAATTTTTGCCTAGTTTTTGCTAACTTCTTGATTCAACGTTCATAGCCCGATCCACATCTCTTTGGGTTTTTCTTGATGTTTATTTTTCTGCTGCGTGCACAAGCGTTGTGCCATCCTCATAGAGAAACCCAACAGAACTCCCCTACCCGCCTGAAACCGGCGGACAGGTTATTGAAGCTGGCAAAGTTGAAACAGAACTGACAAGCCGCAGAGCGACCTCCTGCTGAGTCTGCAGAGACCGCACACTTCCAAGCACTTGACCGAAGTCACAGCCAAACTTCTGGCTCCTTGAAGCTATCCGCGCGACCTGCACACAGCAAACCGTCAGCCTGAAACAATCCGCGCGGACTGGAAAACACAGACCGCGGCTCCTTGCACACCCCAACTTACTGTTCACTCAAGTTACTGTAGATGTGCCAGGGGGTCCTATTTATAGGCGAAGTGAGGAGTGTGGTCACCGCCCTAGAGATAGCGACACCGCCCTAGCCCGCGCGATAGCAAAAACACCGTCCGCCGAGTCCGCATGGACTTAGCCGGATACCAAGGCAATCCGCCAGGAACAAGGCAACCATTGGCGGACCTTCTCCAGTCCGCCCAAGCTTATGCGGACAAGGCATCAGCCCGCAAAGCTTCAACCACTGCAAGACAGCAACCCCCTTCAATGGCAGTCCGCACCAACCCGAGGCAGTCCGCAAGACTCACACCTCAATCCGCCACAAGTCCACGACCAAAGGAAGACAGCAACAGTCCGCCCGGTCACAGCGGACTTGGCGGATACCGCGGACACCATGGCCTTGGCACAAAGTGTGACCAAGTCCAAAACCATAAAGGGCCAATGCGAGCATGACGGGCACAAATTCTCGTCCGCCAAACACCCTAGCACAGACCGCCAAGAGTCCGCGAGCTCCTCGCACTTCTGTCCAACGCAGCAGCCAACACCGGACTCCAAACCCAGTCCGCCAAACGATCTCCACAGCAAATCGCCTGCCGTGCCACCAGAGCTCGACAAGGCCTCAGCCAAGCTCAAAGCCCAGTCCGCAACAGCCAATACCGCGGACACATCAGTCTGCAAGCTTCCCGCGGACAAGAGCCAACCCGCCTATCAGCACAAGCTTGCACCCGCGGCCACTGAGCAATGCACCAGTCCGCAAGCCTCTATCCGCTCAGGCCTCTCCTTGGCAAAGCCAATCAGCAAACACCTTATCCGCAGAAACCAGGCCGCATAATCCGCGGACTCCATGCAACAACCCGCTCAGAAGACAGCCGGCTTCCCACTAGACCTATCATCAGGCCGCACATCTCAGTCCGCCCAGTCCGCCTAGTCCACCAAAGCTGTCCGCCACAGGCGGCGCGGCCTGTCCCGTCACCCACTTCCACTTCACAAATTTCAACATTTATGATGATCAGAGTTCTGAAAGTGATGAGTACAGAACATACTCTGATGATTCTTCTGCTACCATTGCCAGGAAAAGAAAGGCAAGGAGCAAAGCCATGAAGAGAGTACCTCCTGCCAAGGTCAAGGATAACAATGATATACCTTACTACATTCTTGATGATTGCCCTATCACTGAGCACTGGATGCAGTACTCTAAGAATCAACTGAAAGCAATGAAAAAGAAAAGGAAATATGAAAAGGGTTCTTCACAATTCCAACACTCTCATCCTCCTCCACCACCTCCTCCTGATGCAGGTGCAGGTGGAAGTTCTGCTGCTCAACCCCCTGCTAGAAGTCAAGCTCCCTATCAGCCACATGCTAGATCCTATAATAGGGGAAGCCAATCCAGGGGTTCTCAATCCAGGAGAGTAGGATACAGAGGCAATCAAAGAGATCTCCAGGTCTACTCCAAAGGATACTCAAGACAACACCCATACTCCAGGGAAAGACAAATTTCATCTGATACCACCGCTGGTCCTTTTCCCTATAAGTTGAAGGAAACTGTGTCATCCAGGCCTCCTTAGGACAATCCTTCTAACAGATATGAGCCACCAGTACCTTTTGAAGACCCTGAGAACAATCCAGCTGCTTGGACTGCAAGAATGAAAGAACTTGCTGTACTGGATCAGATCAAAAAGTCTAAAGAGCAAGGAAGAGATTCCTCTAACATCTCTACAATGTCTGAACAGAGAAAGAAAGAGCTAGAAAGATATGCATCAAGCAAATGTTTTGATTCTGACATGTACATGGAACTGCATCCTGAAGCTGTAGTTCCCAGGCCTAAACAGTAAAGCACTTTAGGTGCACCAGATGATACTAGATCAAAGAAGGAAGCCCTAAATCCCAACAGAGAAATCAAACTTGTTAAGGGCAAGGAAAAGAAATGATTATGTAAGGTGACAATCTCTCTGACTTTTGGTTATTATCTGGGATGATATATATATATATCTCTGTGATTCTGTTGTCCAGCTTTTCTTTTTGTTTTTTTGTATTGCTGCCTGTATGTTATTTAATTTTTCCAAACTCTGTAAATAGTAATCCTAACCCAAATAGGGGGAGATTGTTGGAACACCCTATTACTAATTTGGGTCAGGATCACTATGTCTCTAGGAAACCAATGTTTGACCTCCTGTATAGCTCAAAAGGTCAATTAGAACTGAGTCTAAGGGTTAGAAGTCTAAGTTTCGAAGCTACCCTCAAGACCAAGACTTTTTCAGTTTGAGACTAAGTCATATCGTCGAGCTCAGCACGAGGATTCGTCGAACTCCGATCGACGATCGTCTAGCTCAACTTCGACAGATCGTCGAACTCCATTCGGCGATCGCTGAGCTCAACTTCATCATATCATCGAACTCCATTCGACGATCGGTGAGCTCAGTTCAACGATCTTGACTCAGCTTTGGATCTCTATCTCTCAGCTCAGTTCGACGATCTTTGAGCTCAGATCGACGATATTTTATTGCAGTATAAATCCATATCGCTGAGCTCAGTTCAACGATAGCAGAGCTCAGTTCGACGTTTTCAGATAACTTCAAGGATGTTTCTAGATTCAAATTCAAATCAGTTAAGGAGTTATTCTGCAATTAATTCAGAGATTTTCTAGCCGTTTTCATTCATTTCTGGACCAAGTTGCAAGGGATTTTCAAGGAATATTTCTATGGACTTTCCTCCAGAAGGCTTTTAGCAATTAAGGATGCAATTAATGCAGGACAACGGCTATTCTTGACAGAGGATGTTTTTCCATTCAGTATCAGGGAATAAAAGAGAAGAATTTTTTGAATCTCTCCAATGTACAGACACACACAGACAGACATCAGTAATCTTCAGAACAAGAACAAAAATATTCTGTCTCAAAGAATTCTCTGAAGAACACACATCCAATGAGATCAAACATTCTCAAATCTTCAGATCTCTCTTGTCTTAAGTGTTCAAGGCCAACATCTTTCAAGACTCCAGACATCCAACATTTCAGTTATTGCTGAAATCATCTATTGCTGGAGATCAACCTTAGAAGGCCTATCACCCTACAACAAAGCTTCTTTTCCTGAAGATCTCAAGGACTCAGGGGGAGCTTTGACACCATCAATCCACATAGTCTTCTCAGCTGATCTGAGAAAGAGAAGACTTTCATCACTCTCTCACCCCCATCTCTGTAAAGGGTTTCTCAAACTCCCTTCAAAAGTTTGAGTTTGGTTTTTGAGCACCTTGTCAAAAGCTCATTGGTGGCAAGACACCTGATCAAAAAATTTGATTTGGTTTTTGAGCACCTTATCAAAATCTCATTGGTGCCCAGGACACCTGATCAACTCATCCTGCAGTGGATTCCTACCTAGGGTGGTAGAAGAGTGGATGTACCCAAGTTTAGGAGAACCACTATATTTCCTTGTGTCATCTGGTTTTGCTTGTCTTTATTTTTGTTTCTGGCCTTGATTATTCTGTGATTAGCTTTTGATTAGTTTAGTTCTGTGATTAGATTTATTACTGCTTCCCTACTCACTCATATTACAACAATTGTTGTAAAAAGTTTTAAAGCACTATATACTCTATTCACCCCCCTATAGAGTATATCAGATCTAGCTGCACTCAAGACCAAGACTTTTTCAGTTTGAGAATAAGTCATATCGTCGAGCTCAGCACGACGATTCGTAGAACTCCAATCGACGATCGTCTAGCTCAACTTCGACAGATCATCGAACTCCATTCGACGATCGCTGAGCTCAACTTCATCGTATCGTCGAACTCCATTCGACGATCGGTGAGCTCAGTTCGACGATCTTGAACACGATCCAGGTCTGACCTGGACAAATGGGGTTAAACACCGCATGGTACGACAAAAGGAGTAGGACACGTCTGCGACAAAACAGTGTCGGAACAATTAGTCAAATCCCTCCAAACCCGTGTGTCGACACTTCGCGTTGATAGAGTCAAACACGCCACAATCCGCCCCGCGCTCGACGATCGTCGAACCAAGATCGTCGACCGCTGCCAGATCGTCGAACGGAGATCTCTGGCCCGATCGTCAAACGCACAGCCCGGTCGTCGAACCCACGGCCCAATCATCGAACCCACGGCCCGATCTTCGACCGCAGAACGTCGACCAAATCGTCGACCGCATAATGTCGACCAAATCGTCGACCGCAGAATGTGGACCAAATAGTCGACCACTGCTCGACGATCGTCGAACCCAGATATCTGCCTGATCGATGCTACATCTTTGAATGACCCCGACACGCCCTGGGACACGCCCGTGTCCCAGGTCGTGTACCCCTGCCAAATTCTGAATTTTTTACAGAAACGTCACCCGTCGCTCTTTTGAGTTTCGGGGAGTTACAGGTCTCCCCCTATTAAAAGAATTTCATCCCCGAAATTACATAAAGGAAAGATAAGTACAAAATTAAATTGTACCTGAGCGGAACAACTCCGGATACTCGTCAAGCATAGTCTGTTCTCGCTCCTAAGAGAGCTCGTCTCGACCGCAATTGTCCCATCGGACCTTGACCATCCTGATCTCTTTATTGCGTAGCCGCTTGACTTCTGAGTGTTTGATACGCACGAGCTTGACCTTCGTCGTCAACCCACTATCCACCGGCACTTGATCAACCGCAATCATTTGTGAAGGCTCTTGCACCGCATTCCATAGCACCGATATGTGGAATACATCATGTAAACCACTATGCTCCACTGATAGCTTCAACCGATAAGCCGCTCGGCCAATCCGCTCCAGAACCTGAAACGGCCTAAGGTACCTCGGGCTTAGCTTTTTCAAGCACCGCACCCGCGAGACACCCTTGAACGTATTGATCTTTAAGTACACCCAGTCGCCCACAGCGATCTCCACGTTTTTGTGCTTAGCGTTATAGTACTTCGCTTGCCGGTCCTAAGCGATAAGCAACCTCTCCCGAATGGTTCGCACCAATGAAGTAGCATCCTCCACCTCTTGATGCTTGTACAACTTTGACTCACCCGTTTCCAACCAGGACAACGACATGCGACATTTTCTACCATAAAGGGCCTCGAAGGGGGCCATTGGAATACTCGCCTGGTATCTATTGTTGCACGCAAATTCCACCAAATAAAGATGGTCTTCCCATTGCTTTCCAAAGTCCAAGACACACATGCGGAGCATGTCTTCCATAGTTCTATTGACCCTCTCAATCTGCCCATCCGTCTGTGGGTGGAAGGCTGTGCTAAAACTCAGCTTTGTTCCCAACATTTGCTGCACAAGCCTCCAATCATTGGACGTCAACTGCCCATCTCAGTCACTCATGATGCTACGGGGCACACCGTGGAGCCGCACTATGTTATCCAAATATAACTTTGCCAAC
The DNA here is from genome assembly GCA_039583875.1 of Platanthera guangdongensis. Classification (NCBI taxonomy): domain Eukaryota; kingdom Viridiplantae; phylum Streptophyta; class Magnoliopsida; order Asparagales; family Orchidaceae; genus Platanthera; species Platanthera guangdongensis. The sequence continues at coordinate 133,378,766 of CM077150.1, read as the reverse complement.
TTCTCCACCGGATCATCCTTCCTATGCGGGATGAAATGTGACACCTTCGTTAGCCAATCTACGACCACCCAGGTGGCGTCGTTCCCCTTTTGCGACCTTGACAACCCGTGCACAATGTCCATAGTGATGTCGTCGAATTTCCACTCCGGAATAGGCAAGGACTTCAGAAATCCTCCCGTCTTTTGGCACTCCGCCTTCACCAAGGCGCAAGTTTGGCACTTCGCCACGTACAACGCCACATCCTTCTTCAAACCCGGCCACCAAAATAGTTTCTTAACGTTGCGGGACATCCTTGTGCTCCCCGGGTGAATCGAGTACTTGGTATGGTGCGCCTCATACAACAAATCCACCTGCAAACTGCACACGCTTGGGACGCAAAGACGACCGTCTTTCCAAAGCAATCCATCCACAACTTCATATTGGGGATTTGACCCATCCAGAGCCTCTAACATGAGTTTCTTCATGTGGATATCCAAATCCAAAGCCTGTCGAATCCGATCAGCCAGGTCATATTGAACTTCAGTCCAACTCAATAGTGCTTCAGCACTTGATTGCTTATCTACACAAACAATCTCCAACGCCTTCAATTTGTGAACCAACCGCTCGTCATGGATCGACAGCCAATTGGCTTGAACTGGGGCTCGGCGACTCAACGCAACCGCAACTGCATTACCTTTACCAGGCACGTAGTGGATCTTGAATGTATAGTCCCCCAGGAACTCCATCCATCTACGCTGTCGCATATTCAGATCTTTCTGATCAATCAAATACTTCAGGCTCTTATGATCGGTGTAGATATCAATCTTCACATCGTACAAATAATGTCTCCACAGCTTCAAGGCAAAATTCACGGCCGCTAACTCCAAGTCATGGACCGGATAGTTCCTCTCGTGCACCTTCAGCTATCTCGAGCCATATGCTATAACGCTTCCATGCTGTAACAGCACACAACCCAAACCACTGCCCGAAGCATCGCTATAAATCTCATAACCCTCGGTCCCACTCGGCGAACTCAGCACAGGCGCCGTGGTCAACCGACATTTCAACTCCTCAAAAGCTCGCGCGCACTCCGGCATCCAAACGAACTTCTTATCCTTCCTCATCAAAGTAATGAGAGGTAACGCTATCCTCGAGAAGTTATCTACGAAGCGCCTATAATAACCGGCAAGCCCCAGAATGCTCCGGACTTCTGCTACCGTAGAAAGCTCAGGCCACTCTTGTATCGCAACAATCTTTGTCGGATCCACTGCAATACCTCCCCCACTCACTATATGACCGAGGAACGCTACTGAGGACAACCAAAACTCGCACTTCGAGAACTTGGCGTACAATTGATTCCTCCTGAGCGTCTCCAAAACCAAATGAAGATGCCTGAAGTGATCTTCCTCACTCTGCGAGTACACCAAAATATCGTCGATGAAGACGATCACAAAGTGGTCAAGTACTCCCTGAATGTCCTGTTCATCAAATCCATGAACACTGATGGCGCATTAGTCAGCCCAAACGGCATGACCGTAAACTCGTAATGCCCGTATGTCGTACTGAACGCTGTCTTCGGGATATCACTCTCCCTTATTCGCAGCTGATAGTACCCGAATTTGAGGTCCAACTTTGAGTACACCGTCGACCCGACTAACTGATCGAATAAATCATTAATCCGGGGGATCAGGTACTTGTTCTTTTCCGTCAACTTGTTGAGCTCCCGATAATCAATACATAGCCTCAAGCTTCCGTCCTTCTTCTTAACAAAGAGGACCGGCGCGCTCCATGGCGAAGAACTTGGACGCACATACCCTTACTCCAACAACTCTTGCAGTTGAACCTTCAGCTCTGCCATTTCCTTAGGCGCTAGCCGATATGGAGAGCGTGACACAGGCTTTGCACCTGGTACGAGCTCTATCGTAAAATATATCTCCCGCTGCGGCGGGGCTCCAGGAAGATCGCTAGGGAACACATCAGGGTACTCCGATACCACTGAAATACTGTCCAATGCGGGCTTAGGCTTTGAAACCTCCACTAGTGTAAAAAACAGTTCTGGACCGACACAAACAGCCTTCACCACCTAAAGAGCAGACATCAACATCTTGCTCGACCCATTCAAGCCCGTGAAAGTCATCTCACGACCTACTCCCAGCTTGACTTCCTTCCTACCGCAATAAATATAGGCTCGCTGCTCCGAGACCCAGTCCATGCCAAATATAACGTCGAATTCCACTAGAGTCAATAACGACGCTTACAAATGGAACTCCTGGCTCCCGATTCGAATCTTCGCGTCACAGATTCTATCCGCGCGCATCAAACACCCATTGGGCAACAACACATCCAACTTGTCATTCGCCATCGAAGAAGGTACTCCGATGCGCGATATGAATTCTTCGGACAAAAAGGAGTATGAAGCTCCTTTATCGAAAAGTGCTCTTGCCGGATTTTCACAAATCAAAACAAATCCTAAACAAGCAGTGGTAAGGTAACATGTGCATAACAAGTATTTAAAGAAATTAACTTGCTATAAATTTAAATTTTACCTGTCACCACATCCGTCTGTTTGATGGCCTCCTGTTGGCCAATATTGTACACCCTCGGTTGGGACGGAGCATAATGGGATGCGGTTGACTCCGCCGCCTTCCCTTCTCTTCATAAGTTGCTCCCGGCTTCCTTTCGGACTTGGGACGTCCGCTCCAGCAATCACGGGCAAAGTGCCCCGACTTTCCACAAGTAAAACATGCACCCGGGGTCTGACCCGTAGTCGCCCTAGAAGCACCAGAAGAAGGAGCTGGACCCGAAGTCCTAGACTTCTTAAAGAACCTTTGATAGCCAGACTTTGAAGAAGTCGGCACTTTGAACCCAAACTTCTTATCACCAATGCTCTTCTTCGCTTGATCATTCTTCATGTCCTTCTCCAAGGACCGGGCCGTGTTGACCAAGGTCAAGAAACCCGGCGTCATCGGCCCCGAGAGTAGTAGCCTCAAATCATCTCTCAACCCTTCGTAGAATCGATTCGTCTTGTGCTCCTCATCGGCGATGGTGGAGCTAGCATACTGACTCAATCGAGTAAACTCGTGGAGATATTCATCCACGCTACTCTCTCTTTGAACCAACTTCAGGAACTCGTTCTCCAAAGCTATCCTCTGCGTCGAAGGGAGGTACCTAGCCAAGAACAGTCTCGAGAACTCCTCCATCGAGACGTCTGTAAGTTACCTATCTCTTAATAGATGCATCTCCAAACCCTCCCACCATAGCATAGCGTCTCCATCCAACAGGAACGTAGCTATAGTGGTCATCTGCCACTCCTCTGTCTCTGTCGCTGTCAAGACTCTCTTCACATGGGAGAGCCAGTCTTCAGCTTGAGATGCGGTTCCCAACCCCGAGAACACCGGAGGATTAACGCTCATGACATGTTTGAGCTGTCTCTCGGTTGCCCTCCTTGGGTCCAACGTCTCCTCTACTACCTGTTCCAGCCTTCTCTGCTCAGCCGCTTGCAGTAGTACCTACTCCATCGCAGGAGCGGGCTGCTACACCTGCCTTGCAGGATGCGCATTTATCATTGCAAACACTGCTTCAGCCACTAGTCAAATGGTTTCAGCTGAAGGAGTTGTTGCAGGAGCATCATTTGGTGCACTGCTAGCGTCAGAAACTTGACGTTCCGAAGGCCCAGCACCGCTTCTGGTCACCTATAGTTGTACAAAACACCGTTAAGAGACTAAACAATATTGCAAACATCAATTATAGGGACACGCAGGTTCCTCAAACACGTGTTTTTTCATTCCTAAGTGGACATTCATGGGTTATTTTTTGTTATAACGATGACGCACACATATGTGCTCACCACCACTTAAAAAGAATTTGTCCACGAATTCATTTTTATCCTGACCGAAACCAGTAGTTTGATACCAAATTGTAACAGCCCCTATCCGTCGCATAGCATATAGCAGTAGGTCCGGCCGGGGCCCGACGCCATATACCACAGACAGACCGGGTGGTTACTCAATGGAAACCATCCAACCAATCACAACATCCTACACAGAGCATTCTAGCGGAAGCAGTTTAAATAGTTGCAATTAAAAGAACCCAGCAACAAGCATGAATGTCCACTAACAAGCCAAAAAGGAATGAAGTTCATACACAAGTACTGGCCTTAAGGCCTTACAAATGGTTTACTCATATTACATGTTTTCCATACCACGGCACATAGGCCGTTCATACATGAACAAAAGCAAGTAAACACTCCAATTAGGCCTTCGAGGGCCTGCTTCGCAATTTGGGCTTTAGCTCGCTATTAACCGCTTGGTCCAGCAACACCTGCAAGCACAATCCACCGTATGGTGACAAACAAAAGCAACGGTCAACAATGCTGACCAAATTATAACGATCCCGTCCCAAATTCAGGGCGGCGATGCTCCTTCCTTGCACTTATTAGCATAACCAAGTAGTATATAAATATTCATTTCATCACAGGCGTAGGCTCACACGGCCACACACCCCGTGCACTCAGGGCACATTCTCGGTGATCACGGTCTAAGTCCGCCGACTCACCACCGTCCCCAGGACGGCCAAACAATGAGCATTTTCTCTTCCCAGCATGGGTCACGGTAATTTAAACCATAGACCGGCGAAGACCCTCATCTATGCCAACGAATCTAACAGAACGACATAGAACGGGTACGGTTTCGCCTGACCCGTTGCTCACACCGCAACGTTAATTTAAAACATATGTACGGGTCAAACGTCTCTCGAGTCCCGTTTCGGTCACACATTTCACATAACCTGGTTATGTTCAAGTTGGCTCCCAGGCCACCAAGTTGGCAAGATCACACATCCGTCGAATTTTCCGGGTGCACCTTAGCGTTAATCCCCAAGGCTCCCTGTTGCAATCTACCACGTAGAAATCCAAAAAACCAACATTCGCACGGAGTCTTCTCCGGTATTTATGCAATGCAACATCACCGATCCAGACCAACATGTCCGGATAGGCCTCACACATCATGCCTATGTCCGTTCTCGATTACAGATTCTACACAATGGGGACTTCACATATATACCCGAAGGAACGCCTCCAACTCAGCGCGAGCTCGCGAGAGCGGGCTTCCTATGCAAAAGAAGTAGAGCTTCACATGCTCAAGTAGAGAATCTTTACTCTAGCGTTCTTCCTTGGTGCCATGGAATTGTACACGGATGAAAAGAACCGCAATCTCCTTGCCTTCGTAGATCCTAAGTCGGCTCGTGATTTGGAGCTCTGAAACTCCTCCAACGACTGGATCTGTACTCCTTCTTCCTCTTTTGCTCTCCCCTCTCTCTAAGATTTAGACAGAGTACTACGACAGAACAATAAGGGTTTTGAAACCCTTATCTCGGGTATAACCCCTTCGGGATAACCACAGCCGTCGGATCCCACAAAAAGGGATGCACGGACACGATCCAGGTCTTACCTGGACAAATGGGGTTAAACACCGCATGGTACGCCAACAGGAGTAGGACACGTCCGCGACAAAACAGTGTCAGAACAATTAGTCAACTCCCGCCAAACCCGTGTGTCGACACTTCGCGTTGACAGAGTCAAACACACCATAATCCACCCCGCGCTCGACGATCGTCGAACCAAGATCGTCGATCGCTGCTAGATCATCGAGCGGAGATCTCTGGCTCGATCGTCGAACGCACAGCCCGATCATCGAACCCATGACCCGATCGTCGAACCCACGGCCCGATCGTCGACCGCAGAACATCGACCAAATCGTCGACCGTAGAATGTCGACCAAATCGTCGACCGTAGAATGTCGACCAAATCGTCGACCGTAGAATGTCGACCAAATCGTCGATCGCTGCTCGACGATCGTCGAACCCAGATATCTGCCTGATCATTGCTATATCTTTGAATGACCCCGACACGCCCCGGGACACGCCCGTGTCCCAGGCCGTGTACCCTGCCGAATTCCAAATTTGGTACAGAAACGTCACCCATTGCTCTTTCGAGTTTCTGGGCGTTACACAACAACTCAGGGAGAGCTATTTGCTACCATCATATATCCACTAGTCTTCTCTCTGATTATTGACAGAGAAGACACCATCATCTCTCACCCCCTTCTGTATAAAGGGTTGTCATCTCCCTTCAAAAGTGATTCTTGGTTATAAGTCACCTGACCAAAAGACTTGAGATTTGCTTTTTGAGCACCTGATCAAAAGCTCATTGGTATCAGGCACCTGATCAAAAATCTAAGTGGATTCCTACCAGGGTGGTAGAGGAGTGGATGTACCCGGGTTGGGGAACCACTATAAATCCTTGTGTATTCTGTGTTGCTTGGTATTCTTGCTTTATTTTTGTGTTTTGATTTGCTTTACTTAGTATATAACTCTAATTAGTTAAGTTAAGATCTATCCCCATACCTTTCATCTACCCTCCTTATATTCTACCAAACAGGGGGAGAACATTGAGCATCAATTTCTTTATGTAGGGGGAGTACATTAAATTTTGTATTGAAAGCATCTATGTAGGGGGAGTAATCATAGGAAATTGATATTCTACTTATGGACAATCATGATAATTATCTTCACAAGGGGTAACATTTTTTTAAGTGGCAACTTATAGTAATCAACCAGTGGTCTCATAGAAATGCTCTACTCGCTAATATGCTCTATTCCACCCTGTTTTGATAATACCAAAAGGGGGAGAATGTTCTTGAGGAAATATCTTTACATGGAAGAGTCTATATAGGAGTAGTATCCATCTAGTGGGAGTACGCATTGAATGCCTATTACTTACTATAAATACAAACACTATTATGCAGTGTTTCTTCATAGTAGATTTGTTATTATCAAATGGAGGAGTTTGTTGGAACATGTGTTCCATATATTTTGGTTTGAGAATAACAAATCCCAATTTTTAATTGATCATGTTTGTTCTGTATTTATAGTGTGCCGATTTATAGGTGTGATGAATGAAAGAATCAAGTTCTTGCACCTACCGCCACGCGGTAGCCGTTACAACAGGGCTGTAGCCGTGAATTAACTGGACAGAGCTCTCGGGAACCTATCGCTCCACCCTAGTCCTACCGCCAGCACTAACGTAAGGAATTATTTTTTCCAGCCTCTTGGGAAACTACTGCTAAGAGGTAGTTCTTACAGCGCCACTCTAGTCACTCGACAAGTGTCGAGACGGGTTCCTCGACTTACCAACCTACCGGATGACGATAGCGGTTACCGCGCCGCACTAGCATTTTCACGAGTGGAGAGACTGTCACAACCCGCATTTTCTCAACGATAAAATCATATCAGAGCAAGAGAAAACACGTGCCGTGATGCCACGTCGTGCAGGGGATAACTGCACACGCTCAGGCAAGACTCCAGACCTTTAATTTTAAGGAAAATCGTTAATTAATTATAAAAAAAACCAGTTATATTGAAAGGCCATATCCCTCGGCACGGTGGATCAGCTAGTCCACAAAAAAAATATATTTATACGTAGCAGAAAATACTTTGGGTCAATTAAGTTGACACCCTAAATGAGCATAAGTGTCCCCGAGGGACGACTCATGGTATGCGCGACTCTAAAGTGAATATAATATATATATGAAAAGTAGTCTTTTTACGCTAAGGAAATATAGTGTCTTTGTTTTATGAATATGTTATGCATGATGTACATATAATAATGCTTTTAGGGTTTAAAATATCTAACATGCAACCTAGCATAAATCCTTCCCAGAAGCAAGTAAACAACCACAAATAGGCAAAAAAAACAGCAGTTTAAGTTCATACCCAGCATCGCAAGAAGCCACCAGTGGGCGCCAACAACCTGACACGAACCCACTGGTGAGTATGTATGTCTATACAGAAAGGTAAAGAACTACCTCACAAAATCGGGGATCCGCTAACTCAGCTACCCAAAAGGCCACCAACCAGCCCCTCCAGAAGAAATAGCCGCAGAACTGGCTACAACCTGGACCTGAGGCATTCAAGAAAAGAACACCTCAGCAAGAAAATAATCAAAAGGTAAATAGAGCATTAGATTAATAAGCAAATAAAAGAAGGGTTTACCAACCCGACAATAAATTGCTATAAGCAAAAGAGAGGGCATGACAGTAACAAAAGAGTATTGTCTAAAGCACAGCAAAGCACACCAAGTGCGAGCAATAAAAACAACACGCTCTACAAAGAATCTGCAACAGCAACAAGACATATACATATCCACCAAAAGAAAGAGAAAACATAAATAGGAAAGGGACTAACAGTCCTAACACGTGGGTGAGTGGCAGTGGTCAAAACATGGATCTGAATACGTAACCAAAACCAGATCCAAAAAGGGCTAAGGGCTCAACAGTGGCAGCACTAGGGTCCCATACACGCCAACCCAAACCGGGGCAAAAGGCGATGCCCACAACTCACCACATAAAACCACCCCTCCAGAGGCCACCAAAACTCCACCACCTGCCACAACCCAAGAGTCGGCGAGCAAAAATTAGTCGAACACCCAATACCACCCACTAGAGAAAGGGAAAAGTTACACTAACCATCCTAAGGAAACACACGAACCCAAGACAGAAATGTCGAGCTCACTCGACGCGGCGTGAGTAAGCTCCGATTACTTGACGCCAAAATACTTAGCCGCAAATCCTACGCTGTGTGGCGGCGTGGAGTGAACTCGGCTCACTCGACGCTGTCGGTGCTTTCCACTTAGGGTAAACTTAAGTTTTAATTAAAACCGCAGCCTAAACAGAAAGTTGGAAATTTAATCCCAACCCTCTGTACCATACTAACTACTCGGGGCTACCGCAACTAAACCTAAACTACCACTACCGCAGCCTCACCCTAACTCTAGCTACCCACTGTACACCAAACCTCAGACAAAAGAGAGAACATTGATTTAAATATAAAAAGGCAAAGAAACAGCCCATGGATGTAATGAAGGAAAAAGGCATCCTATTGTTCAAACAGAAGTATTGTACAGGAAAAAGAAAACAGAGTAAGAGTTAGACTAAATTGGCAATGGCAGGAGAGCCACTTGCCTCTACCTCCAGGAAAACAACAGCTAACACCACAGCTTGGCACCGACGGCAAGATCGGCCACCTAGAAGACCAAAACTGAAACTTGAGGAAAAAGAAAAGAAATCAGATATTATCAACTCCTAGAATCAAAATCAAGAAAAACTTACATGGAAGGGAAGATGTAGCCGAGAGCAAGCCAAATCCGCTATCACACGAGAAAAAACGGGCTCTAACCCTCCCGAAATCGCCGGCCAAAACAACCACCGCCTCCTCTCAAAACCCTTCCACTGGAAGCTCTCCAGACTCAGGAACGATGGAAATGAGGAGGAAAAATGGTTCACGGCAACAAAAGATGCTCTCAGGAAAAAAAGGTACGGAACACGCTCCAGACACGCCCGTGACACGGCCCGACATGCCTGTGTCACGGGGCGTGTACTAACACACTCGACGAACGTCGATCTCCACTCGACGAAAACACGGGACATACCCCCGACACGCCCGTGACACGGCCCGACATGCCCGTGTCATGGGGCGTGTACTCACACACCTACCCACTCGACGATCGTCGATCTCAGCTCGACGAAACAGGTGACACGCCCTGTGATACGCCCATGTCATAGGCCGTGTACCAAATCAAACACCACTCGACAATCGTGGAGCGCCGATCGTCGAACAGAGAGACACGCCCCGTATCACGCCCGTGTCCGATACGACACGCCCGTGACACGGCCGTGTTCTCACTAAAACACCGCCTGATGACCATCGAGCGCAGCTCGACGAAGGGGGACACGCCCTGTGACACGCCCGTGTCATAGACCGTGTTCCTACAAAAACCCCGTCGACCAAAAATTCGTCGACCAGAGAAACGAGAGCTCTACCCGAGCACGACACGCCCTGGGTCACGGGCGTGACCCAGGCCGTGTCACCCAAACTTACATAGAAAAAGAAACCTGCTAACACCTAGCAAACAAAAGACAAGGCACCAGCCTACTAGCTCAGCCACATCAGGCACGCACAGCACAACAAACATTACAAACATTACAGGTAACAGAACAAACGCCGAAACGACGCGAAAGCAAACGATCCCGGATTTCGACCAAAACTCGCACCGTAGCTAAACTCCCAAGCTACGAAAACAACGGTGAGGTCGAAAACAACATTCGACGATCTCACCCTCGGGCTAACACCTCCCGAAGCCAAAACACAAGCATTTCCCTAAGAGGCCCAACCGAGTCACCAAAGGAGACTCCGGCTAGCTGGGGAAAAATTACCAACAGGCTACAACCAGGCTATGCCAGGAACCTAAAGAGCTAAGACCACGCTCTACAACGGCAAAGGCCGGAAAATGCGTGATCGTAATGCCAATCCAAGATCAAACAAAACAAAGAAAAACCGGGGGCGTTATAGAGACGATTTCCTCGAGTAACCGACCTACCGCCAGGTGATAGTGTTTACCGCGCCACGCTAGACTTTTCACGAGTCTCAAGACGGCTCGTCAACTTACTGACCTACCGCGTGATGCAGTGTTCTACCGCGGGGTTCTGTCTCCATGAAAAGGAAAAAACATTCATTTTGAAATACTATTCCAAATTTGGATGACAGCTGACACAGCAAGCGCGCGAACCTACCAACGGGCGCTAGTATTACCGCCGACGGTAGCCTATTTTCATGAAGACGTATATAAGGCCGCCTCGGTTTCCATGCCTTGATTTTCAGAAAATAAAAAGCAATAGGATTTCTTGCATTCTAGTGTTCGGCCGCCTCTCTGTGGTCCGTTCGTCCATCTGCATCGAAGGATAAGAAAACCGCCTCCCTCCCAGTTGTACACGAAGATCTCTGGCGAGATAAGGACTACAATGACTACGAGGAGTTGTTCTGTTGCAAGCACATGAAGAAAAGGAAGGTTTTTGATTCTTGAAGTTGTCGCCGCACTATAACTAGTTACCACCCTACGGTAGCTTCTTGCAATACCATCTATATTTAAAACAGCCCGAACTTGAGTTTTGTGCGATGGTTTTTCACGAAATTCAAAAGGCGAGTTCACCCTAGCCGTCTAAAGGGATGGGAGGGGTCATCCCAACTCATTAAGGAGTAGAATTCTTCAGAAGAGATAAAAAGGAATTTATCACAAGGAATGAAGGCTACCAACATGATGATCAAGATGCTTTCGTCCAAAGTTTCACGTGAAGTATCCTTTCTATGAAAAACTCTTATCAAGTACACACATTCAAAGATCTAAAGAACATCAAAGAGGAAGACTCTCAAACCACAATGATCAAACATTTGAAAGCGAATCATCATCAACATCAAGCGTTCTAGTTAGAGGGGAGTTTTCTCCTATACCTGTATTTTACTTTTTACTCTTTTTGTATAGTTGTATGGGTGAGGGAAATCGACCGTGAGGGTAGTCGAAATCCAGTAAGGATTTCGTGGAAAATCGACCAGAGGGTCATCGAAATCATGGAAGGAATACGTGAGAAATCGTCCCTGGGAAGTGACGTCTAGATCGGGAGATCTAGTAGGGCACTAAGACCCATCCTTGCGTGGAGGTGAAGAGCCGGCTCAAAGACCTTTCTTGGAGGGAAAGGAAGAGAGCCAACAGGTCCGGGTAGTGGGTCTGTATAGAAAAAATTGAGATTTCATTTGACCGCCTCTAATCTCCGGCGTCTTAGAGATCAAGAATTTGTAATTAATAAAACATATTATTGATTCACTTCTAATAAAGTTATTTGTGCTTTAATTCTATGAATATTTTACTTGGTATTCACTAGTGAATCTCTAAAGTCGGTGTATTACTCCAAAGGGAAATTTGGTTAGGAAAACTAGGTATGTGGCCTACCGCCACGCGCTAACAAGTTAGCACCCTGTGGTAGCATCCAGTGCCAGTTTTTTTGGACAAAATATTTTAAATTTGAAATAATGCTCGAAATCTTATTCAAGTACCCCCCCCCCCCTCTAAGGTTATGAAAGATATGGTACCTAAACACCTAGAGGGGGGGGGGGTGAATAGGTGACCTAATCCTTTTCTAACTTTACTGGCAGCAAATAGTTTATTATCACAGATTTTTAACTTTTGCACAGCAATCACAAAGTATTCACAGCATACACAGCACAATCACAGCACAACACAGTGGTTTATAGTGGTTCCCCAAGATATGGGTACATCCACTTTCCCCCTTCGCCTATCTAGCAGTGTACTAGATTCGGCCAAACTCCTCCACTGTCTCAGAACCCAAATTGGTTCCTACACCTCAGGCCCAAAGCCTTACAACTCAGCTTTATCCCAAAGCCTACACTCAGCCAATCAAGGCCTACACTCAGCCAACCAAGGCCTACACTCAGCCAACAAGGCCTACACTCAGAGATCTCTATCTCCTACACTCAGGCTAACAAGCCCTACCCTCAGCCTTTATAAATACAGGCTTACAAATCACTCAGATCCAAAGTATCCTACAAGTTAAAATGTATTACAAATAATAACTCTACAACTCAGAAATAAAAGAGGGGAGTTGAGAGTTTCTTGATGAGTTCTTGGAAGAACTCAGCTGGATTCACTCTGACTTAGCTTTCTTCAAAGCTTCTTGAGTAGAACTGAATAAGACTGAATCCTCCTGCAGTAGTTCCTTGACCTCTGCTACTTAAGATCCAGAATTGAATCTGAATCCTTCTTCTCAGCCTAGTTCCAGAGACTGATTTCTTGGAAGGAGCCCTCTCTCTCCAACTTCTTAGATCTGCACTTGGACTGCGAGATCTTCTTATGTTGATACTCTTGGTACCACTTCAATAATTTGTTTTTCAACAAACTGAACTTTTGAACAATAATCTGATCCACAATTTCTGTAAACTGTAGATGCCTATTTATAGGCCTTCTTCATGGTAACCGGCTGGTCCGGTCCATAACTGACTTCTGATATCTCTGACAGGTGCTGTAGACTGGCTGGAACGGCAGCTGTCAAGTCATCCAGTCATTTCTTGAAAATCTCTAACTGTCTGTAGGTGTCGAGACTTTCTGTCTTTAAGTGTCGACACTTATAGTCCAAGTGTCGACACATGTTGTGTAAGTGTCGACACAAGTCTACAAGGTGTCGACATATTTCCTTGTATGTATCGACACAGATTCTTCTGCATGTGTCGACACTGAAATTGAGTGTCGACACAAGTACTTGTTCTTCTAGCTTTTGCTGAATTCTTCTAAGTGTCGACACATCTCCTTTGTGTCGACACAACTTCTTGTGTTGTATCTGTTAAGTGTCGACACTGCTTCTTGGTGTCGACACATAGTCTTCTATGTTGATTCTTGCTGAGTGTCGACACAGCTCCTTGTGTCAACACTTGATTCTTCTGTTGAGACTTCAGCTGAGTGTCGAAACATTCCTTTAGTGTCGACACTTGTACTTAGAATATTTTGGAAATAATTCTGTTTTTTGCTAAGTGTCGACACAGCTCCTTGTGTCGACACTTTCTTCAAGTGTTGAGTCTTCAGCTGTGTGTCGACACATTATTCTAGGTGTCGACACATACTTCAAATGCTGACTCTTCTGTTGAGTGTCGACACATTGTGCTGGGTGTCGACACTTACTTCAAGTGCTGACTCTTCTGCTTAGTGTTGACACATTGTGTTGAGTGTCGACACTTGTACTTAGTCTCTGCAGACTTTTGCTGAGTGTCGACACAGCTCCAAGTGTCGACACTTTCTGGTGTAGACACAGCTTCACTGGGTGTCGACACAGCTCCTTGTGTCGACACATTCTGTCTGCACTTTTCTTCACTGAGTGTCAACACAGCTCCAAGTGTCGACACTTTCAGTCTGGTGTCGACTCTGCATCTCAGGTGTCGACACAATGACTCCAAGTATCGACACTGCTTGTCTGGGTGTCGACACAAGCTTTCTTGAGTGTCGACACTTTCCCTCTGGGTGTCGACACATGGACTTAGAAACTTTTTGCTTCAGTCCAGTGATTACTTAACCTGCACAAGTAAACTCAACATACATCAAATACATTATGATGTATATCATTGAGTTGGGTGAGGCTTCTTCAAATCAGGTACATTTGACCAATGTACCCAACAATCTCCCCCTATTTGGAGAAGTCATAACCCTTAGTCAATGATATACACCATTCATAATTAAAGATTACAAAATGATGTAAAGCAGATTATTTACAGCAGGGTAAACATAAACATATAATAATTCACACATGTATACACATTCATCATTTCAGAACAAGAAATAGACACATTCACAGAACAATCATGAAATATATTTATCATATATTGTTCTAACATTTTTCTAATACACCTTCAATGGTTTACAAAAATGTTTTACATTTAAAAGATTACAAAATAATCTTCAAGTAATTTCTTAATCTATTTCTGATCTGGTTCTTTGATAACTATGCCTTTGCCAGGTTGGACTTGAGCTTTGACAGTGGCTTCAGCAGTTTCAGCAACAGCAGGCTTCTTGCCTTTTAGATCTTTCTGTTTGAGTGCTTCTGCCTTGATCTTCTGCCTCTCAAAGTAGTGATATGGCTTGGGGAAGTACTTGCTAGGCTCCACTGCAGTAGGAGGTAGCTTTCCTATCTTAGCCTTCCTTCTGAATTGAACAATGGCCTCTTGTCTTATTTCATGTTTTCTCCATTCAGCTTCAGAGAACCATTTGTTCCTGTCATGTGTATTGTCCTTGGCAGCTTTCCAGGCAGTTAAAATTATATTCCTAGAGGTAGGGCTCCATTGTTCAAAATCTGGCTTTTGTTCTGCTTGTTCCCTAAACCTCTTCTTTGACAACCTTGTCTCTTCTTCTTTCTGTAATGCCTCTTGCATGGCTTCAGATATAGGTTGAACAACCTTTTCAATATGGACATTGTCCTTGCCCTCAAGTGGGCTATACATTGTGCTCACATCTGCTTGAATCATTTCAAAGTCTGGAGGTGGATAAATGACCTGAGCTACTTCTGGTTGCTCACCTCCAAAATAAGCAGGGTTAATGCCTGATTCAGCAACATCTTGGTCATCACATAGAGGAGGGTATCCAAGTGTAGCCCTGATTGAATTTGATATCCATTTTGCATGCTCAGAACTTGCCTTGACTAACACTCTCTCCCCTTTTATGACTTCTCGAGGCATGTGATCTCTGACATCATCCTTTTGAAATCTGATCTGACTGTCCAAGTACCTGATCCCATCTTTAAAGTAAGGTTTTAGCTTTTGAAGTTGTTCAGATATGACCTTCTGGGAGGCTTGGATAGCAGTCTTTACAGCAGTAATTTCCTCTTGAAAGACTTTATCAAATTTAGCTTTAACAGTATCAGTAGATGGAGAGGGTTCAGCAGCCTTATTCTTTAATTCAGTGACAATAGCATTGTGGGATTCAGTCAAATTGTCATTCATTCTTAATTGATTCTCAAGAACATATCCTTGTTTCAATGTTATATCATCTACCTGTGCCTTGATCTTCTCTTGGTGTGTTGCCAAATACACCACTGCATTACCACCCTTGTGAAAGCAGTCTGTCATCTCCTTCTTGTTGAGATTCATCTCAAACCTTATAGATTTTATATCTTGGGCAAGATCAAACTGTAATGATCTGTGCCCTGCATCAACATAAGCCTCTATGGCTTTTCTTTGTTCATCCATTTTAATCTGCAGTGCAATCAGTAAAGCACTATAATCAACAGTTGGAGCTTGTTGAACTATAGGCTGTGGGGCTACAGTTTGCAAAGCCTTCTTGTAACTCTGGCTCCTTCTCTTGAATACATAGAGTTTCTTTTTCCTTGCCCTTGCAATCTCCTCATCTTCAGAGGCAGATGTGCTGGCAATATCAACCCTCTCCTTAGGGCTTGGAGGCTTGTCAGCGTGCACACCTTGTGCCTTCTCAGTTTCTTGCCTTATAGGCTCCTCCAGAACTTGCATTTGCTCCCCCTCAGCAGCAGCAGTCTCTCCTTCAGCAGCTTCTTTGTCCATGTCAAAATCAACTTGATCTAGATTGAGAAATAGATCTTCCATGGTGAACACTTGAGGTGATTGAGCTGGAGACATTCTTTGTTCTTCAACTACTGGAGCAGGAATCTCTTCTTGTACAGCAGATGTGTCCTCTCTAACAACATCTGGAACTTGACTAGGCTGCTATGTTTTCTGAGGAACATCAGACAAGTCAGCATCTTCTATAAGATATTCTAAAGTTTTTAGATCAGTGAGTACCTCTTGAATGATGGTTGTGGCTTGCTCACTGTCCAGTGTAGATGGTGCTTCTACAACTGGAGGCTCCCTCTGGCTTTGATCCCTATGGATGGGGCTAGCTGGAGGCAGCTCCCCCTGGATCTCAGCAGTCTCTTGAGCAGCAGGGGTCTTCTCTGCAGCCACTTCCTCTTGGTCATCAGGAGTGAAAACAACATGTTCTTCACTCCCTGAACTGCTGGAGGACTCTTGTTCAACTGGAGCAGTTTTTCTCTTTTTCTTAGGAGGTATCTCCTTCTCAGTAATTGTCTTCTCAGGGGTTGGCATGTCCTTTGACAACACCCTGTCCCATCTTGAAAAGATCCTTAGATCCATTTTCCTCATGTGGTTTATTTTGCTACCTGCAGCTGCACTAATCACCTCTGGTATGGTACCAGCTAGGTAGAGACTAATGATCCTGCCCAGATTGGGCTTCTTCAAGCTCTCCTTAATCTTGTCAAATACTATGATTGACCAATCAGTTCTTAGATTAAAGATTATTCTTGTCATTACTCCAAACATATTGGCAAACACTCTGTCATGCCCTCCTGGCTTACTGAGTAAGACTTTTCCCACAATCTCAGACATGAATTTTCCTTGAGTATTCATGTCTTTCCTGTTAAAGACAGAACCTATCTTCATCTTTGGATCAAGACCACACCAGGTTAAAGCTTCCCTGGTCTTTGAAGCAGTAACCTCTTCTTCATCTTGAATTTTTGGTAGCTGAAGTACCTTCCTCAAACTCTTAGGTGAAACCTTAATCTTAGTTCCATGAACTCTGGATTTTATTCTGAATCCAGATTCATCTATGGCAGCTCCATTAAGAAATTCAAGTACTTCCTTCTTCCAAATCTTTGTAGGTTCAGACAAGAGATATTCTAGTCCAGAATCGGCGACTAGGGTTACCACTGCCTGAATTTCTTGATCTGCATCGTCGAATGCACCGCGCACAAGCTCATAACCCTCGTTAACGTTCTCCTCAAGCTTAGGAGTCATTAGGGTTTGTAGAATTTGTCTGTAGAAAAGAGAGGTGTCGACACAGTAGTTTTGGTCTCGAAACTTTGAAAGCGTGTCGACAAATAAAGACAGAACCCTATTTATACCTTTCTGATTTTGAAGATGAACAGGCGGGACAGCTAACTTAAAATGTGTCGACACTGGCAATAAGTGTCGACACTGACTTATAATGTCTCGACACTCATGTGTCGACACAAGTTTAGTCAACAGATTTTATGTGTCGACGCTTGGTTATGTGTCGACACAACATAACTCGACACATTGTCGAGACTTTACTTAGAAAAATTCTGAGTAAAACTTAAGTTTCGACACCATATTGGATGTGTCGACACCTACTTGTCATGTGTCGACACTAACATTCTGAAGTGTCGACACCACATTCCTAGATATGTCGACACCTTTTTCCTGAAGTGTCGACACCACTATTCTGTGTCGACATAGTCTTGTCTATGTGTCGACACCTTTTTACTTAGTCATTTTCAAATCTGTAAACTTACTCTAAGTTTATCATTCTTAGTTCAATTTTGAATCTATTGAACTTAGCTTCTTCTAGTGTCTTAGTAAACATATCAGCTACTTGTTCATCTGTTTTAACATATTCTAATAAAATATCTTCTCTTTCTACATGCTCCCTAAGAAAATGATATTTAATCTCAATATGTTTTGTCCTACTATGGGATACAGGGTTATGAGCTATTGAAATAGCACTTGTAGAATCACAGAAAAGTGGAGTTCTACTTACCTGAAATCCATAGTCCTCTAGCTGATGTTGAATCCACAGAAGTTGAGCACAGCAACTTCCCGCAGCCACATACTCTGACTCAGCTGTGGAGATAGCCACACTGGTTTGCTTCTTGCTACTCCATGAAATTAGTCTCCCACCTAGGAATTGACAGGTTCCAGTAGTGCTCTTTTTATCCTCTTTGCATCCTGCAAAGTTTGCATCTGAATAACCTGTTAGATCAAAATCTCCATTCCTAGGGTACCAGAGGCCTAGATAGGGAGTGCCCTTTAGATATCTCAATATTCTTTTGACTGCAGTCAAATGAGACTCTTTAGGGCAGGCTTGATACCTTGCACAAACACATGTAGCATACATGATGTCTGGTCTACTAGCAGTCAAGTATAATAGGGAGCCAACTATCCCTCTATACAAGGTTTCATCTACAGGTTTCCCTGCATCATCCTTGCTAAGAGACATACTTGACCCCATTGGAGTCTTCATGGTACTGGATGAATCCATACCATACTTCCTTATGAGTTCTAGGGTGAACTTTGACTGACAAATGGACAAACCACTCTCAGTCTGTTTAACTTGGAGACCCAAGAAAAACTTCAGCTCTCCCATACTACTCATCTCAAACTGACCTTGCATAAGTTTTGCAAACTTTTTGCAAAGGCTGCTTTCAGTAGACCCAAATATAATGTCATCTACATATATTTGGACTAGTATGACTTTGCCTCTAGATTCCCTAAGGAATAGAGTCTTATCTATTTTCCCCCTTGAGAATTTGTTCTCAATGAGGAAACTAGATAGGGTTTCATACCAAGCCCTAGGGGCTTGCTTTAACCCATATAAAGCTTTCCTAAGTCTATAGACATGATGAGGTAGTGTTGGATCAACAAAACCTGAAGGCTGCTCCACATAGACTTCTTCTTTCAAATTACCATTTAGGAATGCTGACTTGACATCCATTTGGTATACCTTGAATCCTTGATAGGTTGCATAGGCCAAGAACATCCTTATGGCTTCCAGTCTGGCTACTGGAGCAAAGGTTTGATCAAAGTCAATACCTTCTTCTTGCCTATATCCTTTAGTAACCAGTCTAGCCTTATTCTTAATGATGACCCCTTGTTCATCCATCTTATTCCTGTAGATCCACTTAGTTCCTATTACATTGTGGTCTTTAGGTTTAGGAACAAGTTCCCAAACCTTGCACCTCTTGAACTGGTTAAGCTCTTCTTGCATTGCTTCAGTCCATTGTGGATCTTGTATTGCTTCTTCAAACTTCTTAGGTTCAACTTGTGACAGGAAGCTGGAATAGATTGCAGCATTCTGATTTCTACTCCTGGTTTGAACTCCTTGTCTTGGATCTCCAATAATCAGCTCTACTGGATGATCTCTAAGATGCCTGTGAGCTGGAGGCATCCTAACTTCTGGTGGAACCACTTCAGCATCTGCATCATGCTGTATACCTTGGATTTCTTCAGCAATTGGCACATGTAGTTCTCCCCCTGGACAGCAGCTACTCTCCTCTCCTTGCTGTCTTGCAGCAGGTACTTCTTCTATAGTAAGCTTGTCCATTTCCTTTGTCAAACCTGTGGGGCTGCATACACTGCTAGACAACTCATTATTAATAAGTTTAGTCTCATCAAAAACTACATGCACTGATTCTTCTACATCTTGTGTAGTCAAGTTGTAAACTCTATAAGCCTTACTATTATTGCTGTACCCAACAAAAATTCCCTCTTGGGACTTGGCAGCAAACTTAGTTAAGTAAGACTTCCCATTGTTAAGTATGAAGCATTTACAACCAAAGATCCTAAAATAGGATAGGTTTGGTTTCCTGTCTTTCACTACTTCATAGGGGGTCTTGTTAAGCCTTTTAGTGATGGTAGCCCTATTTATAACATGGCATGCAGTGTTAACTGCTTCAGCCCAGAAATACTCTGGCAGTGATGTATCACTCAATAGGGTTCTACCAGCCTCTATCAAGGTTCTATTCTTCCTCTCAGCAATGCCATTTTGCTGAGGTGTTCTAGGTGAAGAGAATTCTTGAAATATCCCAAAGTCTTCACACAGTTTTGTCATGCTTTCAGACTGAAATTCAGTACCATGGTCACTTCTAATTTTGACCACTGTACTATTTAGTTCATTCTGAATTTGCTTGACAAAGCTATAGAAGACACTAGGTGTTTCAGATTTCTGTCTTAAGAAGAACACCCAGGAAAACCTTGAGTAGTCATCTACAACTACAAAGGTATAGAGCTTCCTACCTAAGCTGTGAACTGGCATTGGACCAAAAAGATCCATATGCAAGAGGTATAAACACCTCACCGCATCTTTGTTCTCCATGCTTCTAAAGGTGGATTTAGTCTGCTTGCCCTTTTGACAAGCTGAGCAAATGCCATCTTTAACACACTTAACTTGAGGACCATTCCTCACTAACTCTTTGCTAAAGAGTTTGCTAATAGTCTTGTAGTTAAGATGGGCAAGCCTCTTGTGCCATTTGACACAATGAGAGACTGTCTCATCAGCTACAAGACAAACTGGAGAACCATTGTTCTCAACCATAATGTCTAGGCAGTAGACATTCCTCTTCCTATAACCTGTCAAAATGATCTCTTGATCACTTGACCTCTTGATATGACAACCATTTTTAACAAATGAGATGTCATACCCTACATCACTTAATTGACTTATACTTATTAGGTTGTGTTTCAACCCTTTAACATAAGCCACTTGAGTAATGGTAACTAAGTTTGTAGAAATGTTACCAAATCCTTTGATGATTCCTTTTTCAGAACCACCAAAGGTTACTTTTGGACCATCTTTAACTGGAATGTAGTCATTTAGTAATCTTCTTGTTCTAGTCATATGTCTGGAAAATCCACTGTCCAAGTACCATGTTGGGGTGTGGCTACTTGGACTTACCTGCAAAACAGATTAATGGACCTTAGAACCCAAAGAATTCTTGGGTCCTTAGTATTTGTTAGTATGCAATCTGACAAAGCTCCCTGCAGGCTTTCCAACAGGTAGCTTGCTACTCACCTTGGCACTGGCATTGTGCCAACAGTCCACTGCAAAGTGGCCAATTTTGCCACAACACCAACATTCAAACTTGTTGTACCTTTGCTTAGGTACAGCCTTTGCTGTATTATCTACAGCAGTCTTGTTGAATGCTGGGGCTTTGCCCTTGGACTTAGACTTGGACTGCTCAGTCCTTGCAGGTCTAATAAAGCCCAGTCCAGCCTTGCCTTTTTGATGAACAAATTCATCAATTAAAGGTAACACTGACTTAGGTTTAGAAAACCTAGCAACTAAGTCCTTCTCCTTCTGAAGATTGATCTCCAGACTCTTAATTTGATCATTCTTAAATGATATAGTACCCATCTGAATCACTATTATGTGTTTCAGCCTAGCTATCTCATTCAACTTTTGATCAAACTGCTTCTCAAAATCTGTTGCACCAGCTTTAAGTTCAGCAATTTCCTTTGCCTGACTTTTGGCTAGGGATTTGCTTTTCTTGTAAGCTTGCAACAGCACCTTATATTCATCTATAAGTTGATGAATATCATCCTCAGACTCAGATACACTTTCATCACTTGATGAAGATGAATCTGATTCTGAACTAGAACAAGAAACTGAATTTAAACTTGAACCTTGTACCTGACTGGGTCCTGGCTGCTCCAGGATTTTGGCACTGTCTGTCAAAGCCATTAGTCCTTGGCATTGACTGTCTTCTTGTTCATAAATAGACTCCATGATCTGCATGAATTCTTCCTCTTCTTCTCCAGCAAACAGCCCTATGTAGGCTTCAGCCTCAGACTCAGTTTCTGAAGAAGAAATGTCTGATAGAGTCTTCTCCTTCTTGGCAACAAAAGACTTCTCTTTCTTGCCTTTGAAGTGAGCCTTTTTCCTGTCACCAGATTCCTTTCTCTTCTCTGGACAATCTGTAATAACATGGCCCTGTCTATTGCAGCAGTAGCATACTATCTTAGATCCAGTTGCCTTGCTTGACTTTGTCCTCTTCCTGTCTTTCTTTGAAGGCTTTTTCTCCAGATAAAAGACTTCCTTTCCCTTTGAAGAAGAAGGTCTTGACCTCCACTGTTTCTTCTTCAAGAATTTCTGAAAGTGCCTAGTGAAGGCAGCAAAGTCTTCATCACTTTCACTGCTCTCACTCTTTGTGCTGACTGACTCATCAGACTCTGAATCAACTACCTCTGGAGGTGGAGTTGATGACTTATTCCTACACTTTTTGGGAACTTCTGTCTTGAAAGCAACTGATCTTTCCTTGTGTTCAGTCCTTGTTGATTTCTCCTCCTCTTTCCTCACTGTCAATTGCATCTCATATGACAATAACTTGCCAAACAGTGTAGGAGGAGGAATTTCCCCCAACTTAGCCATTTCTCTTATGGCACAGATCTTTGTGTCCCAATCTTTGGTTAGGGACCTTAAGAACTTATCATTTAGTTCATAGTTACTGAACTCTCTTCCATAAGACATGAGTTCATTAACTATTCTGTAGAACTTCTTGTAGCACTCAGTTATGCTATCACCTTTACCTTGTCTAAAGCTCTCATACTCCTGATTTAGCAAGGATTTTCTATCTTGCCTGACTTCTTCAGATCCTTCCATATACACTATAAGAGTGTCCCACATCTCTTTAGCTGTCTTACAGTGTATAAGATTCTGAAAAGTTGCATCATCTATGGTACTTACAATAATGTTTTGTGCCCTCTTGTCCATTGTAGCTAGGACAATCTCATCCTTAGTCATCTCAGAGAAATCCTTTGGAGTTCTCTGATTTGCATCCAAAACTGAAATCTTCATTGGCACATAAGGCCCTTCCTTTACTGTGATGTAGATTCTAGGGTCAGAGGCTTCCATAAATAGCCTTACCCTTTTCTTTCCAGATCCCAAAGATCTCTTTCCTGCATATGGGTAATTTCATGGAACCCAATTCCTTGTGATTCTCAGAAGAACCCATGTTTCTTGATTTTCTTGAATTTCTTGAAACTGTGTTTTGTCTTATACTGAATCTGCCAAACAGGATCTCCTCAGACTGTTAGTCCTTTTTGAGGAACCTGCCTCTGATACCACTTGAAAGATATGGTACCTAAACACCTAGAGGGGGGTGAATAGGTGACCTAATCCTTTTCTAACTTTACTGGAAGCAAACAGTTTATTATCACAGATTTTTAACTTTTGCACAGCAATCACAAAGTATTCACAGCATACACAGCACAATCACAGCACAACACAGTGGTTTATAGTGGTTCCCCAAGATATGGGTACATCCACTTTCCCCCTTCGCCTATCTAGCAGTGTACTAGATTCAGCCAAACTCCTCCACTGTCTCAGAACCCAAATTGGTTCCTACACCTCAGGCCCAAAGCCTTACAACTCAGCTTTATGCCAAAGCCTACACTCAGCCAATCAAGGCCTACACTCAGCCAACCAAGGCCTAGACTCAGCCAACAAGGCCTACACTCAGAGATCTCTATCTCCTACACTCAGGCTAACAAGCCCTACCCTCAGCCTTTATAAATACAGGCTTACAAATCACTCAGATCCAAAGGATCCTACAAGTTAAAATGTATTACAAATAATAACTCTACAACTCAGAAATAAAAGAGGGGAGTTGAGAGTTTCTTGATGAGTTCTTGGAAGAACTCAGCTGGATTCACTCTGACTTAGCTTTCTTCAAAGCTTCTTGAGTAGAACTGAATAAGACTGAATCCTCCTGCAGTAGTTCCTTGACCTCTGCAACTTAAGATCCAGAATTGAATATGAATCCTTCTTCTCAGCCTAGTTCCAGAGGCTGATTTCTTGGA
The DNA here is from genome assembly GCA_039583875.1 of Platanthera guangdongensis. Classification (NCBI taxonomy): domain Eukaryota; kingdom Viridiplantae; phylum Streptophyta; class Magnoliopsida; order Asparagales; family Orchidaceae; genus Platanthera; species Platanthera guangdongensis. The sequence goes on along the minus strand of CM077150.1, from coordinate 133,355,003 downwards.
AGGAGCCCTCTCTCTCCAACTTCTTAGATCTGCACTTGTACTACAAGATCTTCTTGTGTTGATACTCTTGGTACCACTTCAATAATTTGTTTTTCAACAAACTGAATTTTTGAACAATAATCTGATCCACAATTTCTGTAAACTGTAGATGCCTATTTATAGGCCTTCTTCATGGTAACCGGCTGGTCCGGTCCATAACTGACTTCTGATATCTCTGACAGGTGCTGTAGACTGGCTGGAACGGCAGCTGTCAAGTCATCCAGTCATTTCTTGAAAATCTCTAACTGTCTGTAGGTGTCGAGACTTTCTGTCTTTAAGTGTCGACACTTATAGTCCAAGTGTCGACACATGTTGTGTAAGTGTCGACACAAGTCTACAAGGTGTCGACACATTTCCTTGTATGTCTCGACACAGATTCTTCTGCATGTGTCGACACTGAAATTGAGTGTCGACACAAGTACTTGTTCTTCTAGCTTTTGCTGAATTCTTCTAAGTGTCGACACATCTCCTTTGTGTCGACACAACTTCTTGTGTTGTATCTGTTAAGTGTCGACACTGCTTCTTGGTGTCGACACATAGTCTTCTATGTTGATTCTTGCTGAGTGTCGACACAGCTCCTTGTGTCGACACTTGATTCTTCTGTTGAGACTTCAGCTGAGTGTCGACACATTCCTTTAGTGTCGACACTTGTACTTAGAATATTTTGGAAATAATTCTGTTCTTTGCTAAGTGTCGACACAGCTCCTTGTGTCGACACTTTCTTCAAGTGTTGAGTCTTCAGCTGTGTGTCGACACATTGTTCTGGGTGTCGACACATACTTCAAATGCTGACTCTTCTGTTGAGTGTCGACACATTGTGCTGGGTGTCGACACTTACTTCAAGTGCTGACTCTTCTGCTTAGTGTTGACACATTGTGTTGAGTGTCGACACTTGTACTTAGTCTCTGCAGACTTTTGCTGAGTGTCGACACAGCTCCAAGTGTCGACACTTTCTAGTGTAGACACAGCTTCACTGGGTGTCGACACATCTCCTTGTGTCGACACATTCTGTCTGCACTTTTCTTCACTGAGTGTCAACACAGCTCCAAGTGTCGACACTTTCAGTCTGGTGTCGACTCTGCATCCCAGGTGTCGACACAATGACTCCAAGTGTCGACACTGCTTGTCTGGGTGTCGACACAAGCTTTCTTGAGTGTCGACACTTTCCCTCTGGGTGTCGACACATGGACTTAGAAACTTTTTGCTTCAGTCCAGTGATTACTTAACCTGCACAAGTAAACTCAACATACATCAAATACATTATGATGTATATCATTGAGTTGGGTGAGGCTTCTTCAAATCAGGTACATTTGACCAATGTACCCAACAGGTTAGCCATTAGATCCTACATCAAGAACATCCTAAAGTACCTGAGAAGGACAAGGATACGTTCTTGGTATTTGGCAGAGAGGAAGAGCTCATGTAGGAAGTTACACGAATGCTAGCTTCCAAACTGATATGGATGACTCAAATTCTCAATCAGGGTTCATATTTTGACTAAATGGAGGTGTTGTTAGCTGAAAGAGTTCTAAGTAGGATAGAGTTGAGGATTCTACAACTGAGATCGAGTATATTGCTGCAGCAAATGCAGCACAGGAGGCTGTATGGATTATGAAATTCATCGACGAGTTTGATGTAGCTCCTAGCATTGTTCATCCAGTAGTTCTCTACTGTGACAATAACGGTGCAATTGCATTTGCTTCGGAAACTAGATCTCATCAGTTCTACAAGCATATACTTCGGCACTTCCATATTATTCAAGATCTTGGAGATCGAGAAGATGTGAGCATTTGTAGAGTGACGACTGAGGAGAATATTGCGAATCCACTAACAAAGCCTCTCATATAGAGAAAGCATGATGTTCGTGTTAAATCTATGTGTATACGATACCATAATTATCAGCTCTACTTGGAGTCTTGTGAATTGTATGTTTGTTGGATGTAACAATTCATTCGATGAATAGAGTACAATATACATGTTATTTATATATTTTGGCAAGTCCTTTTTTTGTAAATTTATATTTATTATGATAAAGTAATTTATCATAATAAATGCCCTTAGAATGTTTGCATCCATAGGAGTCAAGTGGTGACTTGAATGTGAGTGCCTATGTTTTTAGCATCTCCATTCTTAAATAGTCCCTAGTCGAGTGTCATAATAGAAGCTAAGGGCGATGATGACACATGAAGAATAACATGTGCATTGACTGATGAATGGTTCTAACAGGTCATGATATTGTGATATAAAGTCATCACATGGGTACTTATTAGTGAAAAAGTTGTACTGCACAGACCCACCATGTGAATACTTTGTGGATTGTTATATGAACGTATCACAAGTATGGCTCAAGTGTGAATGGTGTTTGTGGTCCTTTGACCTGACGTAACAACATTCATTGAGTCAAAAAGACCGTGCTTTGATGCTATCAAAAGTCTAGTATTGAGAAAGTTGGATGATAAAGGTAGTTATTGGGTATGTTACGAATCAAATGGGTGTTTACGTGGGAGCAGAGATGGGATTTATCCACTAATATGATAGGAGTTGCATCCAAGGGCCCCTTTATGGAATGAGACTGAGAAATGCATGGCCATGCTTGGTTGAGTCAATATATGATATTGGGTTCACCAATTTCTGGAAGTCCATTCTAGATCAAGGAACTAGGATTGAACAATTATGAGGGTGACACGATCTATACCTCAACTTCTATCCGGATGTAAAGAATGAAAGGACATGACAACACTGATACATTGATCATGATGGATTTTGAGTTCTAAACTCTTATTATTTGGGGAGCAATGATGCAATGCTAGATGCTGCACATTGTTTGTGAAGCTTTTGTTTGATACTTTCAAGATCATGTGAGAGACTATTGGTGTTACCATTATGATTTAGAAGTGATCAAGTATGTAGCCTCACTGCCAACGTAGTATGAGCCTATCAGGGTCGCACAGAAGAATATTTGGAGAAATTAGGAGATTGAGTATGGTTTTACTCATATGATGAGTGGAAAATACTTAGCTCTGCCAGGCATTGAAAGATTTGAGTGCGTTGAGACCAGTCAACACTTTCGTCGAGTTATGTGTTGACTCGTCGAATGATGGCATTGATTGTGTTGATTTTACTCAATGATTTGTCGAGTCAAAATGTTGATTCGATGAGTACAACACTTAAGCGTTGAGTGCGTTGAGTTCACTCAATGATTTGTTGAGTCAAGGAGTTGATTCGACGTGTCTGGTTCTCAGACTTTGAGTGCGTTGAGTTCACTGAACACCTTTATCGAGTTAAAGGTTGATTCAACAAATCTGGCAGTTACGCGTTGAGTACGTTGAGTCTACATAAAGCCTTTACCGAGTCAAATGTTGATTCGATGGGTTTAGCGTCGAGAGAATTGAGTTCATTCGACTCCATTCGTTGAATATCTTATGGATACTCAATGATTCGTTGAGTATGGTTTGTATGCTCGACGATTCGTCAAATATGTCATGCATACGTGACGATTCATCGAGACAAGGGATGTCTGGTCAAAAACGCTATATTCTAAGTCCTGGGTCTACGAATAGTGACGGGTGTTTTGTTTATTCCTTTGGCTATAAATAGTATGATTTTAGGGTTTCTCATTACGAGATTTTGACGGGTTATTTCTCCTAAGCACACGAGCCACACTGTGTGATATCCCGAGACCTAAAGTCCGACAGAAGCTATTCTACCTCCGTTGATCCTGTCGTCGTCGCCATGTTCTGATTCTACCGAGAGTCGTCGCTGTCAATTCTATAACGGACCTACCAGTCCGTGAATATGAAAAGTTTTCTCTTCCGACCTAGATCTTGTATGATAAGAGTCTATGGGTTCTACTATTCGTATGAATTTCCTATAGAGGTGCAGACACTATTCTGCAATAAGGCCTATTGCCGCAAAGTGATCGATTTTTCTTCTGAAGCATCTGGTTGAGTATAGACTAAATACCACAGAGGTAATTTTATTTACTGCTCTTTCTTCTTGATACATGTCCATTGCTAGATTCGAAATTCTTTTGGGTTTTCTTGTTCTTTATTTTCGCTGCATACACGTGTTGTGCTATCCTAGCAAAACCCAACAAGGGCCTACTATAAAAAAGTTATATACCAACAACTAATCATGCCATAACTGTAAAAGTTATACTCTAAACTTCACCTATCATCTCATCGCTTTTCTTATGGCCTCCTGCCTTTTACCTTATCTTCGGAAGCCCACTCCTACAATCACGGGCTATATGACCCGGCATACTTCAAGTATAACATATCATTGGGTCATGCCCAACGGTTGCCCCAGATCCTACCACCTTTTCCACTGGGGTACCATTCTAACATTCAATAGCGATATGTCCTATCTTGCCACATATATAACTAGTAAGTGGAACTCGCCCAACAACTTCTCCTGACTTAACTTCCTTTGACTTCGAGGCATCACTACGACAATCTAGGGCAAGGTGTCCTATCTTGCAACAAGTATGGCAAGTTCATAGAGCTTGACTAATAGATGTTTTAGACCTCTTACGCCACCTCCTGGGGTATTCCGACTTTGTAGAAACTGCAAAGTTTGGTACCTTGCACACTGGCGTCTGGTGGACTTTTTCCAAGTCTACTTCCAATGATCTAGCCGACTCCACCAATGCTCGGAATTCCAATAACTTCGTTACTACCAATAGAAGTCACAAATGAACACGCAGACAATTATAAAATCTATTAACCATAGTCTGCTCGTCCTCCAACACAAACTGTGCATAGCGCCTTTGTAATACCCCAAAACTCGAAAATGATCTGGTATCGTCTTAAGACCAATATAGGGCATGATAAGTGTCACACGGCCTGGCACACGGGCGTGTCCATGGTCGTGCCCTGCTTTGAGTTCAGTGTATTTTTTTGAGGTCGACGAAATACAATCGACCATCCTCGGATTCAAGCCAGGTAGGGCACACGGCTTGGGACACGGGCGTGTCTCATGGTCGTGTCCTGCTCTGTGTCTGTAGGGCAGTGTTGAGTGAGGTACACAGACTGGGACACGGGCGTGTCAGAGGCCGACACGGACGTGTCAAGTTATTACACGGGCGTATCTCATGCCCATGTCCTGGTCGGGACGCGACAGTTTCCTGCGTCGCTTGAGGAACATAGCCTTTATCATGGGCATGTCTCATGCCCATGTCCTACTCTGTGTCGGCAGGGCGGTGTCGAGTGAGGTACACGGCCTGGGGCACGAGCGTGTCGGAGGCTGTCACGGGCGTTTCAAAAGTAACACGGGCGTGTCTGAGCTCGTATCATGTTCTGTGTTTGACGATCATTTCCAGATCGTGAGACACGGCCTGTGATATGGGCGTGTCACAGGTCGTGTTCATCCAAGGAAAGTGATTTTCATTGCAATTTATGGCCGTTCATTTCCTTCTAATAGGATCCAACATCCTAGAGATCTCTCTGCTGTTATAAGGCCAGGCGTTGAGTGTTAAACCCTCATTTATCTTAGGTCATTCTCTTTCTAAAGAGTTTGAGAGTGGGGAGAGCAAGGAAGGAGGAGAAGGAGGAATCTGGTCGCCGGTGGAGCTTCGGAGCCCCAAATAGCGAGCCAAGTCCAGATCCGTGGAGGCAAGGCCGTCACGATACTTTTCATCTGGCTAGTTTTTCCATGGCGCCAAAGCGAACCTCTACGGTAATGATTCTCTTCTTGGACATGTGAAGTCCTCTTCCTTTCTGCATAGGAAACCCGCTCTCGCGATTATGCGGTGAGTGCGAGGTGTTCCTTCGGGTGGATATGAAAAGTCCTCCAAGTTTTGTATGTAGAGTCTGGAATCAAAGTACGTACATAGGCATGGTGTGTGAAGCATACCCAGACAAGTTGGTCTGGATCGGTGATGTTCCATTATGCATGAATAGCCAGAGAAGACTCTGTGCCGATGGTTGTTTTCAGGTTTTTTACGTGGTAGATTGCAATAGGGATCCTTGGGGACTAACCCCAAGGTGCACCCAGAAAATTGGGCAGATGCGTGGTTCTGCCATCTTGGTGGCCTGGGAGACAACTTGTACATAACTAGGTTATGTAAAATTCTATAATCGATACTGGGGCTTCGGGGAAGCTTGACCCGCGCTAATGACTTAAATTGACATGGCGATGTGAGCAACGGGTTGAGTGAAACCGTTCCTGCTCTATGTGGTTCGGGATAAGGGGCCTACCGATGGCATAGAGGGCGGGTCTTAGGCTTCGGCCGAAAAGACTCAAATGCTCTTGATGTTGCTGTCCTGGGGGTGGTGGACCGGGTTCATCGAGAATGTTCCCTTAGAGAACGTGGTGTGTGGACGTGCGTGCCTATGCCTGTGGTGAAGTGTGCTTAAATTGCACTTTCACTATCTTATTTTGTTATACTAATAAAATGCCGGGAAGGAGCACCACCGCCCCGATTTAGGTATGGGGTCGTTATAATTTGGTCAGCTTTTGCTGACCGTTGCTTTTGTTTTCCACTGCTGTGGTTGAATGTTGATTGCAGGTGCTGCGGAGCCTAGCGGCAAGTAGCGGGCTGAAGCCCCTTGTTGCTGAGCCGGCCCTTGAAGACCAAAGCAAATGTTTACTTTTTATGCTCATGTGTGACCGGCTTGCGTGCCGATGTATGGAAGACATTTATTGTTAAGTAAACTCCTGTAAGGCCATAAGGCCAAGTACTTTGTGTATTTGTACGCTCATTCCTACTTTGGGTTTTTAGTGGACATTCATGCTTTGGTTTTGGTTCTTATAACTGTTTTAAAAAACTTCCACTACAATGCTCTGAGTTAGGATACGTGTTCCTTTGGCAGTAATTTGGTATTAATACGTAACTCCACTAGCTGTCCGTGGTATATGGCGTGGGGCCCCGGCCGGACCTTCTGCTATATCCCATGTGATGGCTGGTGGTGTTACAATTTGGTATCAGACTATGGCATCGGTCTTTCTTATTTGAATTCGTGGCTGAATTCTTTTAATGGGTGGTGAGCACATGTATGTGCGTCATCGTTATAACATGAAAAGAACCCATGAATGTCCACTTAGGAATGAAAATACACATGTTTGAGCAACTTGCGTGTTCATATATTTGCTTTTTGTAATTTTGTTTGGTCACTTAATGGTGTGTTGTATGACTATAGGTGACCAGAAGTGGCACATGGCAGGCAGAATGCCCTCTTACTGGGCAAGCAGTACACCTAATGCCATTCCTGCAACCCCTCCTTCAGCAGAAACTGTAAGACTTATTGCTGAGGCGGTGTTTGCGATGATAAACGCCCAGCAAGGAACGCAAGTGCAAGATTCTGCCCTTGTAGGGGAGCAGGTACCACTTCGAGAAGCAGAACCCAGAAGTGTGGAACAAGTGGTGGTAGAGCCGTTGATACCTAGAAGAGCGACAGAGAAGCAGTTCAAACATGTAATGAGCTTTAACCCTCAAGTGTTTTCGGGAATTGGAACTCCAACCTAGGCTGAAGATTGGCTCTTTCGGGTAAAGAGAGTCTTGACAGCCACAGAAATGGAGGAATGATAGAAGACCACCATATCCACCTTCCTGTTGGATGGAGCGGCGAGGTTGTGATGGGAAGGGTTGGAGCTACATCACTTGGTTGGAAGGCAACTCACAGATGTCTTGATGGAGGAGTTCTCTAGGGTATTCTTGGCAAGATACCTCCCATCGACACAGAGGATCGCTTTGGAGAATGAGTTCCAGAGACTGACACCGTGATATAGTAGCGTGGATGAGTACCTCCACGAGATTATGCGGTTGGGTCGTTTTGCTAGCTCTACTTTGTTTGATGAGGAGCATACAAACAACCGGTTCTACGAGGGTCTGCGTGATGACCTAAGGCTACTACTCTCGGGGCCTATGATGTAGGGTTTCCTAACCCTGCTCAATACAGCCTGATCATTGGAGAAGGATCTGAAGAGAGTCCAAGAGAAGAAGGACTCTAGTGTGAAGAATTTGGAGTTCAAGGTACCGACCTCCTCAAAGTCTTGTTTCCGTAGGTGGAATAAGATGGCTAGGACTTCAGGTCCAACCCCTTCTTCTGGTGCATCTAGGGCAACTACAACCCGAACCCCGGGCACATGTTTTAACTGTGGGAAGCCGGGGCATTTTGTCCGAGAGTGTCGGAGCGGACGTCCAAAGTCCGATAGCAAGCCTGGAGCAACATACGAGGAAAAGTGGAAGATAGTGGTGTCAACCGCAAACTACTATGATCCAGCTCAGCCTAGAGTGTACAATCTTGGCCTTCAGGAGGCCATAAAGTAAACTGACGTGGTGACAGGTATGAGTTAATTAAAAGCAGATTAGCTTCATATATTTGTTACATTTTGCGCGTTAGCTTATGACTGCTTGTGCTAGACTTTGTTTTGATTTTCGATTATCGGGCGAGAGCATTGTTCGATACGGGAGCTTCACATTCCTTTTTCTGCAAGGATTTGTATCGCGCATCAGAGTACCTTCTTCGATGGCAAGAGAAAAGTTGGATGTGTTGTTGCCTAATTGGTGTGAAATGCACGCGGATAGAGTTTATCGCGTAAAGATATGGATTGGGAGTCAAAAGTTTGACTTGCAAGCGTCGCTACTGCCGTTAGTGGAGTTCGACGTGATCTTTGGAATGGACTGGCTCTCAGAGTAGTGTGCATACATTGATTGCAACCACAAGGAGGTCAAATTGGGAACTGATCGTGAGACGACATTTGCGGGCATGAAAGGGTCGAGCAAGACTTTGATGTCTGCTCTCCAGGTGGTTAAGGCAGTTCGTGCTTGTGTAGAGCTGTTTTTCACATTAGTGGAGGCTTCAAAGCCTAAGCCTTATTTGGACAGTATCCTAGTTGTATCTGAGTATCCTCACGTGTTCCCTGACGATCTCCGTAGAGCCCTGCTTCAGCTAGAGATCGACTTCACAATTAAGCTGGTGCTAGGTGCCAAACCTGTGTCACGCTCTCCGTATTGGTTAGCACCTAAGGAGATGGCAGAATTGAAAGTACAGCTTCAAGAGCTATTGGAACAAGATTATGTGCGTCCAAGATTCGTCGTCTTGGAGCGTGTCGGTCCTCTTTTTTAAGAAGAAGGATGGAAGTTTACTACTTTGTATCGATTACCAGGAGTTTAGTAATCTAACGGAGAAGAATAAGTATCTGATCCCAAGGATAGATGATCTGTTCGACCAGCTGGTGGGGTCGACTGTGTACTCAAAGTTGGATCTGAAATCCGGATACAATCAGCTGTGGATAAGGGAAAGTGACATCACCAAGATAGCTTTCAGCACACGGTATGGGCATTATGAGTTCAGCATCATGCCGTTTGGGCTGACTAATGCGTCATCTGTGTTTATGTATTTGATGAACAGAACGTTCAGAGAGTACCTAGAGCACTTCTTGATAGTCTTTAATAGCGATACATTGGTGTACTCGCAGTGCGAGGAGGATCATTTCAATCATCTGCATATGGTGTTGGAGACATTGAAGAGGAATCAACTTTATGCCAAATTCTCCAAATGCAAATTCTGGTTATCCTCGATAGCATTCCTTGGTCATATAGTTAGTGGAGAAGGGATTGCGGTAGATCCGGCGAAGATAGTTGCGATACAGGAGTGGCTTGTGTTATCTATAGTGGCAGAAGTCCGAAGTTACCTTGGACTTGCCGGCTACTGCAGGTGCTTCTTAGAGAACATCTCGGGAATAGCGTTACCCCTCATGACCTTTACGAGGAAAGATCAAGAGTTTGTGTGGTCGCTGGAATGCGCGAATAGCGTTACGCCTATTCTATGTTCACTGAGTGGGACTGAAGGATTTGAGATTTACAGTGATGCTTCGGGCAGTAGCTTTGGTTGTGTTCTACTGCAGCATCGGAGTGTAATAGCTTATGGCTCGTGCCAGCTGAAGGTACACAAGAGTAGTTATCCGGTTCATGACTTGGAGTTAGCGGTTGTGATATTTGCCCTGAAGCTGTGGAGGCATTACTTTTACGGTGTGAAGGTCGATATCTATACCGATCACAAGAGCTTGAAGTACTTGTTGGAACAAAAGGACCTAAACATGTGTCAGCGGAGGTTGATGGAGTTCCTGGGTGACTACACATTTAAGATACATTATGTGCCTGGGAAAGGCAATGCGGTGGCGGATTCGTCGAGTCGCAGGGCCCCCGCGCAGGACAACTGATTGTCGGTTCATGACGAGCATTTGATTCAGGATTTGGAGGCATTAGAGATCTCTTGTGTTGACAAGCAGACGAGTGCCGAACCACAATTGAACTGGACAGAGGTGTAGTATGACCTTGCTGATAGGATTTGTCAGGCTGTAGGTTTGGATAACAACATGAAGTAGATCATGGATGAGGCTTTGGATGGGTCAAATTCCCAATTTGGTGTTGTGGATGGACAGTTATGGATGGATAGCTGTATGTGCGTCCCAAAGGTGGGTAAAATGCAGAAGGATTTGATGTACGAGGCTCATCATACCATGTACTCGATTCACCCAGGGAGCACGAAAATGTATTGTGATATGAAAAAGTTGTTCTGGTGGCCAGGACTTAAGAAGGACATAACACTTTATGTGGCAAAGTGTCAACGTGCTCCTTGGTGAAGGCGGAGTGCCAGAAGCCTGGAGGTTTCTTTAAGTGCTTACCTATCCCGGAGTGGAAGTTCGACAATATTTCAATGGATTTTGTTCATGGGTTGCCAAGGTCGCAGAAGGGAAACGACGCTATCTGGGTGATCGTAAATTGATTGACGAAAGTGTCGCACTTCATTCCGAATAGGAAGGATGATTTAGTGGATAATCTAGCAAAAGTCTATGTTGATAACATTGTTCGACTACATGGTGTGCCTCGCAGCATCGTGAGTGACCGAGATGGGTGCTTCACATCCAATGACTGGAGGTTGGTGCAACAAATATTGGGAACCAAGCTGAGTTTCAGCATGGCCTTTCATCTGCAGAGGGATGGTCAGACCGAAAGGGTCAACAGGACGATTGAGGATATGCTTCTCATGTGCATCTTGGATTTTGGAAAGCGGTGGGAAGATCACTTATACATGGTGGAGTCTGCTTATAACAATAGCTACCAAATGAGTATTCAAAAGTAGCCCTTCGAGGCCCTTTATTGTAGAAAGTGTCGCACGCCGTTGTCATGGTTGTAGATGGGTGAGTCGAAGCTGTACAAATGGCAAGAAGTGGAAGACGCTACTTTGTTGGTACAAACAATACAAGAACGATTGCTGATCGCTCAAGACAGACAGGCTAAATACTGTAATGCCAAACACAGGAACATTGAGTTCGCTATTGGCGACTGGACATATTTGAAAATTTAGCCATTCAAGGGTGACTCTCGGGTACGACGCTTGAAGAAGCCGAGTCCGAGCCACCTTGTGTAACACCCCAAATCCCAAAGTTGGGTTCAGGCTGGGTGACACGGCTTGAGATACGGGCATGTCCCAAGCCGTGTCCTACTCTGTGCACTCGATTGAAGCTCGAGTGGATCTCAAGTGGGTCTCGAGTGTGCATCGAGTGAGGCACACGGCCTGGGAAACGGGTGTTTACTAGGCCGTGTCCTCCTCTGCTCGACGAACGTCTTAAGTGGTCGATGAAATGCACTCGAGACAGCTAACACGACCATGTTCTGGTTGACACAGGCATATCAACATCGACACGGGCGTGTCGAGAACCCGTGTTCTCTTCGGGATGTTCCTGGTCCTGTGTCGATTGAGGAAAACTCCATGCCACACGGGTGTGTACTTAGTGACACGGGCGTGTCAAGGTTAACATGGGCGTGTCTAACCCTATGTCCTAGTCCCGTTTAAGTCGGTTCCTTTGCCGCATAAGGAACACGACCTGTGACACGGGCGTGTCACAAGCCATGTCAGCCCAAAAATAGATATTTCTGGGCCAATCGTGGCCATTCATTTCCTTCATCTTGGATCCAAGGGTCCAAGCCCTTCCCTACTGTTAAAAGGATGAGAGTGGATGGGTAATCTTTATTTATCTTTAGCCTTTTCTCTTTCTCAAAGAAGTGGAGATAAGGGAGTGCAAGGAAGGAAGGGGAGAGTGGATCCGGCTGCCGGAGGAGCTTCAGAGTTCCGAATCGAGATCCGAGTTCAGTTTCATGGAGGCAAGGTCGTGGCGGTGATTTCCATTCGGCTAGATTTTCATGGCTCTAAAGCGATCGTCAAGGGTAATGATCTCCTTCTTGGACAAGCGAAGTCCTACATTATGCATAAGCATGGAATCCTCGAGAAGGTGATGGATAGCGTAAGTGATTCCCGATTGACTCTGTATCTAGAGCCGAGAAACGACATAGGCATGTTGTGTGAAGCCCACCCAGACGGGTAGTCTAGATTGGTGATGTTAATATTGCGAACTGGAGAAAACTTCGTGTCTTGTGTGGATGATTATGGCTTGTGAAATTGTGATTACCTAGAAAGCTCGAAATGAGCCCTTGGATTGTGTGTGCTGAATTGGAAAGCGGCTCTGCGAGAGCTATGTGCGAAGCAGGAAAGGGAAGGTCGACCCACATCAAGATCTACGCTATTGACGAATTAAGCAACGAGAAAAGGCTGACCTGTACCTGTGTTGTGAGAGATTGATTGGTGGCAATGCATGGGCGGATGCGTCCCCGACCCGGCTTTCTGCACCACAATGATGGATTGATCTAGATGTGATTTAAATGCTCAAGTTTGCCGTGAGGTTAGCACCTCTGAGTGGGATGGACGGAATGCGCCCAACATGCGTGTTGGTCGACTAGGACCGGCCAACCAACAAGTTAAAAACCTCTGCTCGGTGGTGGTGCCAAGGAGTCCGTCCACCGTAAGGTGCCCTGAGAGCACAGAGCGTCTGGCGGGGGCGGGCACTTGTGATACTGTTGTGATACTTGGTGAGGCATACAGGGAAGGAACCACTTCCCCGAGTAAGGGGTAGGGTCGCTATAATTTGTCAGCTAATGCTAACCGTTGCTTTGCTTACCGCTCTTAGGGTGGATGTCTAACTGCAGGTGCTGACGGGTTTAATTGGATTGAGCAGATTGAAGCCCTTGCTGCTTAAAGGCCTTTGAAGGCCGTGCGAAATCTTGGATTTCATGTGTGGCCGGCCTACGTGTCGATGTATGAAGCTATATATTTGTAAAGAGAAACATGTAAGGCCTTAAGGCCATGGGCATTGTGGATTTATATACATTCCTGGTGTTATATATAAATGTGTGGTTTATATATTTAGTGGACATTCCTTCTGTTGAGTTCTTACAACTTAAAATGCTTTCGCTACAATGCTCTGAGCTAGGATGTGAGTAGAATGTGATTTTGATATTCATACGTAATTCTACAATTTGTTTGTGAAATATGGCGTGGGGCCCCGGCCAGACCCACAAGTATATTCCATATGACGAATGGAGGCGTTACAAAGTGGTATTAGAGCCAGGTTTTGATTGTTGGTAGGGAGAACATAATTGAACTCAAGAATGTCCACTAGGAATGTAATACATGCACGTGCGGAGAGGAGCGTGTCACAAATGTATATTTTCCATTATGGAACGACTATTAATGGTGTTTTGTACATTGGTAGGTGACAAGGAGTGGTGCTGGGCAGTCTGAGCCCCATCGATCTGATGAGAGTGCGGCACCAGCTGAGGTGCCAACACCTCCTTAATCAGAGGAGATCATACGTGTGGTTACGGAGACGATGCTCGCATTATTACATGCACAGCCTACTGGGCAGGGAAGGCCTGCAGGTGTGCTAGTACGGCGTGGCACAAGGAACGAGAGTGTTGAAGCACTGGTGGAGGAGCAAGCAGTTGATGAGAAATTGAAGCGGTTTATGGATTTCCATCCACCCATGTTTGGCAGGGCGGGTTCCCCAACGCAGGATGAAGATTGGCTTGCAAGAGTGAAGAGAATCCTGACAGCAATCAGGACTGCGGAGGGGCAGAAAGCTACCTTAGCCACTTTTTTGCTGGAAGTAGATGCGAGGCTTTGGTGTGATGCAGTGGAATTGCACCACTTCGCAGGTCTATGATTTGAGGAGATATCAATTGAAGAATTCTCAAGATTATTTTTGGCCAAGTATTTGCTAGTGGCATAGCGAATTACTATGGAAAATGAGTTCCAATATCTGGTGCAGGGTGAGAGCAGTGTTGATAGTTACCTGCATGAGTTTACCAGGCTGAGGCGCTATGAGGGTCAACTTTCACAGTGGAGGCGCAGAAGACGAATATATTCTATGAGGGACTGCGTGATGAGTTGATGTTGGCACTCCCGAGTTCGTTGAACCAAGGCTTCCAAGCATTAGTAGATACAACACGGGCGCTGAAGAAAGATTTGAAATGGGTGCAAGACAAGAAAAACGTGGCTTTTGGAAAAGCCAGAATTCAAAGTTCCACAGTCAGAACAATCAGAGTTTAGGAGACGAGACAAGAAGAGGTTTGAAAGATGGGGTTAGACCTGATTTACTCTAGAGGGGGGGGGGGGTGAATAGAGTAATCTAAAATCTTTTTACTGTTTTAAAGATTATCAGTGTAATGCAAATAAGAGATACCAAGATTAATAAAAAGCAAGAGCAATCTAAGTCAATCTAATCTAACACGGCATAGCTAACCTAATCTATCACAGCCACAGTAAGAACAACAAGAAAAGGGGAAACCAAACAACACAAGAAATTTTATAGTGGTTCCCCAACCTGGGTACATCCACTCTTCTACCATCCTAGTAGGAATCAACTAGCAGGTTTTGAACAGGTGACTGCAACCAATGAGCTTTTGATCAGCTGCCCAAAAACCAAATAAATGTTTTAAGGGAGTTAATAAACCCTTTATACAGGAGGGGGGATAGAGATCTATGGTGTCTTCTCTTTCTCAAACAATTGAGAAGACAAGTGGATTGCTGTTGTCAAGAACTCCTTTCAATATCACTTAGAGTCTTGCACAAGGTGTAGTAGGTCTTCTTCCTTGACTTGTGCAAAATCCAGAAACTCCTGACTGATTTGAATATGTTGTCCTTGAGAGCTCCTGGAGTTGAAGATTGAAGAAGACTCTTGATTTGTATTTATTGTTCTTCTTCTTCTTCAGTGAGGTCAAGGAGAAAACAGAATATTTTCTATAAAGGGAAGCAGATGATCTTGAGTGTTTCTGTGAATCTTCTCTCTGTGTACTTTAAAATCTGTATTCTCTGTAAATTCTCTATATCCTTGTTGTCGACTGAAAGGAAAATCTATTTTATATATCTCTGTCAAATTCTCCTTTGAATTCTGAATTGTCTGTATTAATTGCTGATGACATGGAGAATGAAATACAGATGGATAAAATATTTTCATTAATGAATTTTCCCAACTGTCCCATCTAATTAAGAAAACATTTAACCTGATGAAGACCATAATCAATGCTACCACTAACGGATATATTCAAAGAATATGTGCATTAATTACTCAGGAAAATGCTGCTAGATAATATGGAATAAGGACAGAGATTGAGGGAAATACTAAGTCTGGAACTTCACAGAAATCGTCGACCAAAGAACAGATTTTGTCGACCTGAGATCAAAGCTCGTCGACCAGAGAGATCATGTTCTTCGACCAGAGAATTCTTGTTCGTCGACCTGAGATCCAAGTTCGTTGACTTGAGATCAACTAACTACTTTTTGTGAAAGGCTTCCCAACTCTGTGGTACAAGTTCGTCGAACTGAGAATCTATCTTCGTCGACCTGAGTTCAGAGAAGGTATTCTGGACATAATGTGTTAAGGTTGAACTTCCAGAGTTCATCGACCAGAGCTCGAATACCGTCGAGCTCAACTCAGACAATTTACACTGCGTTCGTCGAGGGGAGCACGACTATCGTCGAGCTGAGTTCGACGTACGTCGAACTCACTTTCTGAACTTGATTTTCTTCTATGTCTTGGGTCTTCTGCTATCTTTAGTTGGCTGGTCCATGTAAGGTTGAATCTAAGGACTTAGCCTAAACTCTATGACACAGACATGACCTTGACTATACATGGTGGGTCAATCATCCTAGTTAGTGAACCTAGCACAAATCCAACTAGGTATCCAACAATCTCCCACTATTTAGGTGAGGCACTAATACAAATGAAATAAAAACATTCACAAAGCAAGAAAAATATATCTGGCAGAAAAATTGAAATATTCAGCAGATATTTACATAGTAGCTTTGTGACAGTACATAAATAAAAAGTTCAGACAAACAGAAATTAAACAAAATATATCATTTCTTCTTCTTCAGCTTTTCCTTTTGCTTGTCATCTTTCTCTTTCTCAAAAGGATGTGTAAATTTGATATCCCTATTTGGATTTACTGCCTCTCTCTTAGACATGGTCAAATCAGCAGCTCCAATAATGTTGAGGGAAGAGGCTCTGGGAATAGCAACTTCTGGATGTAGATTCATGTAAGCATCTACATTAAAGAATTTAATAGCCTTTTTATACCTTTTAAACTCTTCTTTTCTGTATGTAGACATTGTTGAGAATTGGGATGGATCTCTTCCTTCAGCTTTAGCTTTATTGATCATTGATAATCCAATAAGTTCCTGGAATCTGGCCATTCTAGAAGTTGTCTCAGTTTCTGGATCCACAAAGGGAATAGGTGGAGACTCTTCCCTTTTAGGATTTTCAGCTTTATCTGTTTTAGGAGCTTGCTGTTGTTGTTGCTGATGTTGCTTGCTAGAGGAATACCTCTGTTGGCTGCTTTCTTGATATCTTGAGGATCAACCATGATGTCTATGATAGGTTTGAGCATAAGAGGTAGACCTCTGAGAAGTGCTACCTGAAGTACCAGCAGCAGGTGGAGGAGGAGGATGACCTATCCAATTTCTTTAAGGAGGGGGAGGACAGTATCTCGTACTTTTCATTCTAGCTTTCTGATCATTCTTTGAAAGCCACATCCAAGCTGGCATCCCATGATATGGAGTGATATTTTGTAGAATGTAGTATGGAGTGTCATGTGTGGGATTTGGTTTGGGAGCAGCAATGGGAGCAACCTTTCTCTTCTTGGAAATTTTCTTCTTAGTAGTAGAGCTATCATCAGAATCATCATCCTCATCTTCATCATCAGAAGATCCTTGAGGATTATCATATAAGACATTAATGGCCTTCAGAAGATCTTTGGAAATTAGCTTTTCAGCCTAAGGCTGTGCTTGAGATTCTGGAAGAGCTGGAGCAAGTGTTTCAGCAATATTCTCAGCAACTAATAATTTTTCTTGTTCTATATCTGCCGTAATGATCTCATCCAGATCTGGCAGAGGACTGTCACCCATCTTGTATGTTGGAGCTGAAATAGCTTCCGAAGAACTATCCTTGGAAGGGCATGGTATAGCTAGTGTCTTTGTTACTGCAAAACTATCCTTAAGTTGCTTCGCAATTGTGGGGCTTATTGGTGCAGTATATGGGACTATGGCTAAGGAATGTTGATAAGAAGAGTTGGATAGAATATCTTTGTAGACAAAATTGAATGAATCTAATAAAGAATTCAGATTAACTGTGAGATTTATAATATAATCACCAACAATATTAATTTCAGCTATAACTGACTCATCCATATCTAAGTCAGATTCAATTAAGTTAATGATTTCAGTAGGAGTGGCTGCTTCTTCTGAAGAATATGACATTATAGAATCTGTGGCTGCTTCTGCTGCTACTGTCACCACTGGAGCTTCTTCATCATGGAGCATCTTCCCTTGACTGGTTTCAGTGGGTACTGAAGCCAGTCCCACAGAAGAAGGGACAGGGGACAGGGCAGCAATTCTGCTAGAATGGGACGTGATGGAAGTAGTAAGAGGAGCTAGAGCATCATTTAGAACTTATTAAGTGTGGGAGAGATGAAAGCTAGCAGGTCTTTAGTAATGTCAGAGAAGTTGAGATAGAGAGATTCTGGAGCAGTGGAGGAGTATGGAGTGTGATGACCATAATTTGAACAGACAAAGAATGCACTAGACATATATGTATGTGTGTAGTCAGATACAGTAGAGGGAATATAAGTATAGATGAGTGGAGGGATGGGAATAGAGGGTGTTGTAGTTGTATAAAGGGGAACTATTATTGTGGGAGATGGTGGAGGAAACAGTACATTGAAGGTGTAGGAGGAGATAAATGTGTCAGGGTGTGTGGCAGTTAAATGAGGGGGAAGTGGAGATTGAGGTGGAGTGATGTGCTTAGGAGATGGAACTGGGGTTAATTCTGGTGTGGGTTGATGTAGTTGGGGAGTTGGTGAAGTAGGAACTGGATATTGAACTGGTGATGGAGTTGGTGTGGGTAGATAAATTTGATGTTGTTGTTGTTGAGGTAGAGGAGGAGAAGGAATGGTGGTGATGGAAGGAACTTCTTCTAGGGGTGGAGGAGCGACTGTTATGGCCCTGGTGCTCTCAAAAGGTCTTGAGGAGGATTAAGCCTTGGATGTCTTGGTGATCTTCCTCCCCCATCTGCCAAACAGGGCAGAGGTAAGCCTTTTGGAGGCATTGATAAACACTGGCGTGGAGACCAGATGTTCAGGTTCCTTGTCTTGAAGGACGATTCCCAAAATTCGTCCAAAACACACTACCTTCTTATTATTTTTCTTTTTGATTAACTCAAATAGCAGCTTGCCCCAGTTTGCTGCTTTCTTCTCTACCAAAGCACCGATCACCATGAACTGGTGCCTGGTGATGTAGTCATGGGCGGTGTGTTTGCCTAGCAGCACTTTCCTGACAACATCTGCTAAGAACTTATACTCAGCAGAGAAATTCTTCTTTAATAATTTGTTTGGGTTCTCTCCAGAGTGACCCATTTTGATCGGCATATTGTCATATGCTTCATTATCCATTTCTATATCTTCAGTACCATTCAATAGACCGAATACTTCAGTGAGTATATTAGGGGAAAGGGAAACTTGATTACCAGAAATTGTTCCCGTCATAGTATCTTCTGATGTTGTAGATATAAATACCCATTCCTTTAGCTCTGTCATGGTTATTTTGATTTGTAAGTCAGGAACTGCTTCAGATGTTGTTCTTCAAATAATTTCAGAATTTCCACAAAGATTTGGTCAGAATGCTGAAATGATTCAAAATCAATATCAAATCCCATATCAAATTTCATTGCAGCAAGACTAGTCGCCGGAATCACCATTATTTTCGCCAGCAACAAAAAAACAAAGAGATCAAGTGCAAGAGAACTAAAAGCGCGGGACGAAGGTCGAAGAAAACCTAGATATAAGGTTTTTAGAATATGAACCGGGAGACACCGTTCGACGAATAATAAAAATTCTTCGATCTGAGGTCGACGAAATATTTTATGGTCAAAACAATTCGTCGATCACAGTCAGAAGATGTGAAAACATTTCGTCGAGTTCAATTTGACGAAACGTTTCTGAAGCCAATTTGTCGAACTCCGATCAACGAAAATAACTTCACTCACAGAGAGTTCGTCGATCTCCGTTCAACGAATTTCTCAAGAAC
The DNA here is from genome assembly GCA_039583875.1 of Platanthera guangdongensis. Taxonomy (NCBI): domain Eukaryota; kingdom Viridiplantae; phylum Streptophyta; class Magnoliopsida; order Asparagales; family Orchidaceae; genus Platanthera; species Platanthera guangdongensis. The sequence continues at coordinate 133,335,543 of CM077150.1, read as the reverse complement.
TTTTCTCAGTTCGTCGATATCCGTTTAACGAACTTTGAAGAATTCGTCGACCATAGAAAGAAATTAAATTAACGCTTCTCCATTTATCATACCAAGTTGATTTATAAAGAACAGATGGTTCCTCTGATCAAAAAGTTTGGTGAAGATATCTACTCTTTGCAAATCAGTGTAGATATAGACAAGATTAATTTTATTTTTGTCTACACACTCTGTAATTAAATGGTGTCTAATTTCTATATTCTTAGTCCTACTGTGATGGACTGGAATTTGTTCAATGGAAATTGCACTTGTGTTGTCACATAGTAGAGTTAAATTATTTAAGTTGAACCCATAGTCTAGAAGTTGGTTCTGAATCCACAGCATCTGGGAACAGCAACTGCCAGCTGTTATGTATTCAGCTTCAACAGTTGATGTAGACACAGATGACTATTTTTTGCAAAACCAAGTGACTAATCTAGCACCAAGGAATTGGCATGTTCCAGAGGTGCTTTTTCTGTCTACTCTGCATCCAGCAAAGTCAGCATCTGAGAATCCAGTTAACTCAAACTCTGCCTCAATGGGATACCAAAGTCCTAGACTAGGACAACTCTTTATATATCTCAAAATCCTTTTTAAGAAAATTAGGTGAGATTCTTTAGGGTTCACTTGGAACCTAGCACAAAGACATGTAGCAAATATTATATCTGGTCTGCTTGCTGTAAGGTATAACAGGGACCCAACAATGCCCCTATATAATTTGTGATCAACAGGATTGCCATGTTTAACAGAGTCAATTCCAGCATTAGTGGCCATGGGTGTTTTCTTTGCTGAGGCATCATCCATCCCAAACTTTTTGATAAGCTCCTTAGCATACTTAGCCTGAGATATGAAGATCCCATCTGGTAGCTGCTTCAGTTAGAGACCAAGGAAGTAGGAGAGCTCACCCATGCTACTCATTTCAAACTTTGAATGCATGAGGTCAGAAACCTCTTTCATTGTTTGGAATCTGTAGACCCAAATATAATATCATCTACATAAATTTGTACTAACAAAGTTTGATCCTTATGGTATCTAGTGAATAAAGTTCTATCTACAATGCCTCCAGAAAACTTATGTTCTATGAGAAAGCTTGCTAATGTTTCATACCAAGCTCTTAGAGCTTGCTTTAGACCATAGGGAGCTTTATGAAATTTAAAAACATATGAGGGATGAGTTGGAGAGATGAAACCTGGGGGTTGTTCAACATAAACCTCCTCTTTAAGTTCTCCATTTAGAAAAGAATTTTTGACATCCATTTGATAAACCTTGAAATTCTTGTAGGCAGCATATGCAAAGAAGTTCCTGATTGCTTCCAACCTTGCAAATGCTGCAAAAGTCTGTTCATAATCAATTCCTTCCTCTTGCCTATAGTCTTGAGCAACAAGCCTTGCTATATTCCTTATTATGAAACCTTGGGCATCCATCTTGATTCTATATACCCATTTAGTTCCAATGACTGGGTAGTCTTTGGGTCTTGGACCTAAATCCGAAACTCTACATCTCTCAAATTTGTTGAGCTCCTCTTGCAATGCAACAATCCAGTGGGGATCTTGCTCTGTAACGTTAATGGATTGGGGCTCAATTTAAGATATGAAGTAGGCATGAATAAAGTCTTGGTTGAGTTGATGCCTTGTCTGCACACCAACTAAAAACTCTCCAATCACTTGAGATATAGGGTGATCCCTAAGTATGACAAATTCAGTGGGTGGAGTTGGTTGGGAAACTGCTTGGGGAATAAATTACTCTTGTGGAATTTCAATAGCTGTTGGATAAGGTTCAGCCACCTCTAAACTTTCTTCGTCACTTTCTTCTTCAACTTATGGAGAGGGATGTATTGGAATCTCTTGGGTGAGGCTTAAATCATCCAATATCTCACACAAGTGAGGTACCTGCAATGTGCTGTTGGTAGAAATTTCTTTCTCCTTATAAGACATGTTAGCTTCATCAAAAGTTACATAACAGATTCCTCAATTTTTAAAGTAGATTTATTAAACACCCTATAAACTTAGCTGACTTGGGAATTTCCTAGAAAGATTTCCTCTACAGCCTTAGCTTTAAACTTTCTAATATATTTCTTGTCATTATTATGAATATAGCATATGCAACCAAATATTTTGAAATAGGTGATTTTAGATTTCTTCCCTTTGAGAAATTCATAAGGAGTCTTATTCTTAAGTTTATGTATTAAGCTTCTGTTCAGTACATAGTTTGCTGTGCTTACAGCCTCTGCAGAAAAGGATAGGGGCATATAACCATCTGCAAGTACTGTGCCTGCTGATTCAATTAGTATTCTATTCTTCCTTTCAGTTACCCCATTTTGTTGAGGAGTTTTATGTAAGACCCCCTGTTTTTTTATTGTAAACACCGGGGTATTAGGCCAAGAACTGCCGCTTTGCTGTAACACCTTCATGCCCTGAAGGGTCATCACCGCGAAACACTGATTCTGCCAGCCGATTCGATCACAGAAAAGCAACAAAAGTAGAGTAAACACAAGTGAGGTAAAAACTCTAACCAAAAGTCCACAATAAAATAACATCAGAGAAATAATATCCCACGTAGGGAGAGTGCACAAAATATAAATGTACTGAAAATAAGAGCTTAAGACCGATACACCAAATCCTCACTACATTATCACTAAAGTGGAAGCAAAATAAAACACTACTAAGGTCAGGGGCTCACAGTCCCCGCCTTCTGAACTCTGGTGCTAGACTGCCCAATCTCCAAGCGTGCCGACCTGCGGGGCTGCTCCTCCATGCTGGGCTCCATTGTCCCCTAAAATGATGTGGTTCGAAAACCGTTAGTCTAGAAGACTAAGTCCTATCATCCCCCACCCCTTCCCTAATGGTCCCTAGGCACCGAGCTTAGAGGAAGAAAGGGGAGGACTTGAAGGTGGAGAGTAATCAAGAAATAGATGACAGCGAACCTATACTAGCAATTTTATAGTACATGTGCCAGTAAAGTAAATTATGAAAAGTAACCTCAACTTATACAGAAACATATAAGCAAGGGATCTTCTACAGGGCTCCCATCGTATAAACAGTCCCATACCAATTTATACGTTGGGGTGTCGGTTATTAACAACAATATATATATAAAAAATTTAACCTTAATTTATAAACTTGCCCACACAAGCTTAGAGAGCAAGGGGAATGTTTTGCAGGGCCTATTGTATAAGCATCCCATACCACTTATATAATAGGTGACAGGGGTTTTATGCTATGATTATGCTATGACATGCTAGTGGGTTATGATGCGATCATGTAAGTGCAACTCATCCACCCGACTCTATGCACACAAACCTTTAGTTCCCCTTTTCTGGAGCCGAACCTCCCAGGATACCTCTGTAGTTGCAAAAGGAAGCGGTGGGTTAGGCCTCGCCCACCTCTAAACCGGTAATAGCACTACCAGTCAGACCTATCGTACACCTCAACGCTGGTGCACAAAGCGGAGCTCCTGCATACTCTTGCTGGCTGGCACACCAGACTTTACTTGGCCATGTGCTAATCCACACTCGCCGAGTCAACGTACTGGCGTCGGTGTATCGGCACTCCAATACTGAAGAACCACCACCTTTACTTTATGCACATGCAACCTTATGTATCTGAACTGAGTTAAAGCTCGCCAGGCCAACCTGCCCATCACAACAACAACCCAGCTAGAGCTCGCCGGGCCAACCTGCCCATCACCAAATCCACCGAGCCTACTGCCCGAGTGACTCAACCTAACCCCCACAACTCCGGGGAGTATGTGTATAATCCTAGATTATTTTTAGTTACTCTTGCAATTCAGTTTTACCTACTATTTAGGTTAGCCCAGGACTGCCCAAGGTATACCCCGTGAAGGGCTCTCGAAGGCACTAGGAACTACGATGGGATTACGCACAAAGCTCCCTTTCACAAGGCACTTACTATTATTGGTTGCAACCAGATTTCCCAACCCATAATTAATTTTACTTAATCTAGCCCTATTGTATTAAACGCTTCCTCCCTACGGGAAGGAGAATCTTTCGCCGATCCTATCTTCCAATGATGAACTCCTTTATTTACATAAACCAGCAACCTACTGAGGATTCAACTCTTCAAAATTCATTACCCACTCAAGTTCAATTTCCGCAGTTACTATATGCAAACCACCCTATACTATATGAGATGTATAAAGCAGGTACTTTAGATTGTCTTCCAAATCCCCTATAAAATTTAAAAGAGGTCTATCATAACAAATTTATTCTAAAATCAGAGATTCATAATTTTTCTAATTAATTTGATATTTATTGAATTTCCAAAATATTTGGCCATGGGCAATTTTGAACATGAACTATATGATCTACTCAAGTAATGGCCACCCAAAACTTTTGATCACTAAATAACAGAGATATATTACTAGAGACTAATTTCCATAATTTTTCAGAAAATATTTGACCTCTAATTAATTTATCCAAAATAATTCCCTTAATCATATATAAAGAAGGAAGTACCAAAATTATTCATCAGAAAATTATATAAAAATTACAAAATCTTAATATGGTACAGAAAGGGTCATTATGCAAAAATCATAATTGTTCAGGCTTGCTAGACACCAAAATAAATTTAATTAAGCTTCCATGGGAAACAATACTTAATGAAGCAACCCTTAGAAGTATTCTTCCAAAAATCCCATAAAACTTTACAGAGGTTTAAAACATAATAAAAAGAGCTCTGGCTAAATTTCATCAATTTCCAGCAAGTAGTTACTTCATAATATATTTCTAAGTAAATAATACAAATTACTAAATTGTTAATGAAGTATCCAAAATAATAATCTTAAATTCATAACAAAATCTCCAGAGCTTGTACTAACTTTAAACACTACACTACCCAAATCTCATTACTGTTCAGTGAGTTTTATTGACATTTTCTATTACTACAAAGTTTGTGCCCTAAACTAGGGTTAGGGTTTCGAGGTGGTTTAAGGCTTCCAAATTCTCTAAAATTTTAACCACAGGACTATACTAGCCCTATGGTCCTCTCCACCAATTTTCAAGTCATCCCAAGGTCATTAGACCCCATGACCTTCAAACCCTAAAAAGCCCTCCCATAGGGTTTGAGTTTGGATCCAAGGGTAAAACAATCCTAAACCACCCCATATTCCCTAAGAGGGTGGTAATAGTTCTATCAAATCAGTGGTCAAAGTCACAGCCTCTATTGAGGTGATTTGACCACTCAAACATCAAAAATAGCTCTTTGACCTAAATAACCCTATAAGGGTATACCTAGGGTTGGATCAATACCTAACCAAAACATCTCCAAATGAGATGAAAATTTTGCCAAAGCCCTAACATGCCCTCTAAGACCACCCAGCCAAATTTGGGTTAGTATTGAGATGTTTAGGACACCTAATTAATATATACATGGATTATTAATTGTTTTTAAAAACTATAGCAAACTTTTCTCCAAAAATTTCCATTTTTGGACAGGCCCTAGGTATAGCTAGGGTAGACTCCCTGCCCTAATCCCAGATCATTTGGATAAGGGATGAAGGGTGGGCATTCATTTGAATCTCAGGATAGACCTAGGTATAGGTCCCACCAAAATGAGTGCCATGGTCAAAGTAGGCACCGAAATTGGTCCAAATAAATTTTAACATAAACTAGACTCTCCAGGCTACAAATTTTATGTTGACCACTTTTATGAAACAACAATTAGGTATTTTTAAAAATGAAAACCATTAAATACCAAAAATTGTGACATAAATAAATAATAAGAAATTTATATCCTATGGTTTTATATCATTCCCAGCACGAATATTGGCGCACAGTGGATGACATCCCTTCATCTTCAAGCTCCAACCGACGGTCCCGATCTCACAGTCCTGGAGCTTCTTCTAGATGCTACCGCCGGCGATCCGGCAACCTCCCCGGCCGGCCACCACCACCACCACCTCCGTTGAGGTGGTGGCTGTCGCCAGGAGGCGGCACAGCCGCCGGAGGGCCATTTTTCGACGAACACGAGGAGTGAAAATTTACGGAAAAAATGGAGAAAATGCTTTCCCGATCAGGATCAATTGAGCACAAACCTTAGCCCTAAAGAATGCTATGATATACCCATGGAAGAAGGAGAGGAGGAGGACCTTGCCGGTGGAGTGAAGTCGAGAAGATCGTCGGGAAGCCATCTTTGAAGGCGGCGCCCCTCGGTTTCTGCAACTGCATTGTGGGGAGGCTCGATTTCTTCAGGTACGGATTGGGGAAAGCTTCCCTCGACCCACTGATGGTGTTTAAAGCCTCAGATGGGGAGAGGAGATGCTGGATCATCAATGGACATTAAGGCTATTAATGGCTAGATTCGGCCATGGTAGAGGGGGCTGAACCAGGCCCTTGGTGGTCAGGGAAATGGCTAGAAACTTCTCCTGTAAGACCCCCCTCCCGTATCCCAAAACACAGCACGAAGGGGAGCCTTATGCCCGGAACAGCCGCCTTGCGGTAGCATTAGCACACGGGCTAACATGTACCACAAGACGCCTATTCCGCCGGCTACAACAATATCACTAGAACATGCCAACCCAACCAAAATATAATAAGCAAGAGAAGTAAAATCCACACTAAGTAATAATGTCCAAATGCATCAATAAAGGATAAGCTAAAACATGCTTCTACAATATATCAGAGTACAGCTAAGCATTGCCCAAACGGGCTACATCAGAGTATCAAAATACTAACATCCGTTACCGTCGGTATCGACGGCACCGTCACTTCAGGCCCTATCGTCCTGGCCTGGCTATCCTGCTGCGTAGTCTGCGGCTGGTCTACCAGTGTCATGACCTACTAAAAAGGAAGACGTAGCAACCGTTAGTCGAAACGACTAAGTAGTTTCACATCCGCTCCCCCGGTGACTCCTCGGCACCGTGCGGGGAAAACGAACAAGAGTACAATATATAATAAGTATAAAAGGGTACAAGCAGGAGACAATAGTGTAAGAGTAACAGTATCATAATCTAGCAAAAATTTAGGAGCTATAGCAAACTAACATGTATAAGTAACAGCAGGAAAGTAACTTAACTTATAAGAATGCTCATACAAACTTATAAGTTAAGGATCGGGTTACATAAAAGTAACTCATCGTATAAGAGTGCCCATACAAACTTATATGATGAGGATATTATTATGCAATGTTATGAAATGCTATGAATGCTATGCAATGACTCACCCATGATCACACCCATGCAATTGCTATGTCGACCCAGACTATAGTTCCCACTTTTCGAGCTGGTAGCTAACCTATCAGGCATCATCCGCCGTGGCCAGGCGGTGACAGTAGAACGAGCACTTCTACTACTAGGCGGGTATCCACACTACTTCACCTAGGCCTCTGTACACCTTAACGCTAAGAACACAACAACAGATCCCATGCGTACTATGGCCCAGTGGGGTCTTGGGTAGATGTGCACCAAGAACACAGCCCGAACAGGCCTTGCATGACCCGGAAGGGGCCTCGGAAGTAAGCACGAGGGCACAACCCAACCGTTCAATTGGCACGAAAGGGGGCCCGGGACGTGAACACCGAGGATACAGCCCAACCGCCCAAAGTCTAACTGTCGACTCCCGTCGGTGTTACGACTGGTGAGCCCGTAGACCTGCCACACTATCCTTAACCCAGGATTACGACACCGCGTGTCGACTCACACCGCATGCAAATGCCACATCAATATAACCTAGAAGGGGCCTCAGAAGTAAGCACGGGGACACAGCCCAACCATCCATCCATACCTTATCACAACACAACCAAACAAGTGACGATCAACACCGCACTTACATCCCTTCACAATAGTACCCGTAGAGAGACGACGCTCTAAGTATTGGACTACTAAACTCAAATCATTAATCAAACATACTCATGGCCATGATGTATTCTTCTATATGACTTTCCAAATGATAACAACATATTATAACATGATGCGCATATAAAGATCTATCACTTTTTCCAAATGGTAACGACATATTAAGAACATGATGCGCATAAGTAACAATCTATCAATTCCTATCAAGTCAATTTATTCAAATAAGCTTGCTACACAATATGATTATACAAAATCTGATTAATAAGCTTCGTCAGTCATGCAACAAATGATTAATTATAAGAGTTCATCCAAACCAAGTATCTTGCAATATTAATTGCACCGAATCCAAATCCATCTTATAAAAAGCCCAGAATTTAGGTGCAAATTGAATCTGGACAGCAACTTCGACCGGAGATTCCCGAAGCTACAAGAATTCGGTGAAGACGTGTAACACCACGATGGAAAGGTCTATCCGTGGTCCACAACTTTTGTATTTAGACCTCGACCCAGATTTGAAGTTATCCTATTTGAAATCGGACATGAAGTCCGCTGGGTACAGAACACAATTTCTGCATGCATGATTTATTGAACACAATTTTCGTTAAGACTTTCCCGTGGATACAGACTTCGCATGAAGTCGTGCAACAATTCGTTGGAAAGGTATTTTCAAGGGCTTCAACTCTCGTGCTTAGCCTAAAGCCCAGATCTGGCCATATCATGCTTAAAAATGGCCACGAAGTTCGCTGCGCGTAGAATACATATTCTGCACGCATCTTAAGGCGGAATGAACGACATCGGTTCATCTTCCTCCTCAAGGCGATCTTCCCAAATCATTCCAGAATTTCCTCCACCCTTATTCACCCTCATGAGGCCTTTGCTCTTCACGAATCCATCCCTCATCTCCACATAGAAGATCAGAGAGGTTGAAGACACCACAAACCAAGAGTACAAGCCCTGGATTGGCCTCACCCTAGAGTAAGCATCTTCTCACATGTCAAGACTCTTTTGAGTCGATGTCTCGCCTAGATAACTACAGATCTAGCACCAAGGGAGAGGGTAGGAAACTCACATCGATTCCAGTGGTTCCTCCATTTCCGGCCATGGATCTCGTAATTCTCCTTGGCGGCATCTTCTCCTTCACGGCGATGGCTGATTTTCCCTCCCTAGAACTTGCTCCTGCAGTTCTCCTTCTACAGAAGTTCTCTCAGAAAACAGGGATTAAGTGAGCATGGAAACGGCTAGGGTTTTCTCTCCCCCTTATATATGAAAAGTGACACGGGTAGGGACATGACCATGTCCTTACACGTGTCCTGCCTGGGCGAAGCGGCAACGACAGTTTCCGTGTAGGTTCAATAGTTGACATGGGTAGGGACATGCCCGTGTCCCGACACGTGTCCCGACCCGTGTCCCGACCCGTCTCCCGACCCGTGTCCACATGACATGGCCATGTTCCCTGGCTGTGTCCTTCTCGGGATACATTTCAACGAACTCAACTGTTCGTCGATCTCGATCAAAATCGTCGACTGGAGCACTCGGGTAGGGACACGCCCGTGTCTCTACCCGTGCCATGTTAATTCGTCGAAGTCGACGTGTAGTTCGTCGATCCCGACACCTCTCGTCGAGTGTAACTCGACACAAACGGGTAGTGACACGCCCATGTCGCTACCCGTGTCACATGATGTCGACACAGCTCGCCAGTCTCGACATGCCTCGTTGAGTTCAGCTTGACGCACACGCACACGGGTAGGGACACGCCCGTGTCTCTACCAATGTTTCTACCCGTATCTCATGCTGGTCTAATTTCTCCTCCTTTTCACATGTGCTGCCCTATTGTCAGCACTCCCCATGAACCCTAGTTAGCTGTCCTGACTCAAAACACGCACGAGGGGCCTAGAGAGATTCGGGACGTTACAAATCCTATAAACATAATAAAAGATTTCGCCCCCGAAATCAGGCTCAGGCTGTGGGGAGAAAAACATAACCGAAAATACAATATGCCTTTAAATATAAATTACCTTGAGCAAACAACTCCGGGTAGCGTTGTTGCATCAAATCCATTGGCTCACATGTGTACTCCTCCTTCCCATGATTAGACCATAGCACCTTCACCAAGGGAACACTTTTGCGGCATAATATTCTCATCTCGCTATCTACGATCCGCACCGGCTCTAGTGTCACAGACCTATCTGACGCCACTGCACCATCAGTAGTGGGAATATATTGGTCGGGCCGCAACAGTGCTTTTCGAAGCGACGACACATGGAACACGTCGTGGAGATTCTCTAGTTCTGGTGGCAACTCCAACCGATAGGCCTACGGGCCAATCCTTTCTAGTATAGTATAAGGCCCAACATACCTTGGGCTGAGCTTTTTCACTCCACGTACCCGCGACACTCCATGCATCGGCCGAATCTTGAGGAACACTTTATCGCCCACTTGGAACTCCACCATCCGGTGCTTTTTATTGTAATATTTCACCTGCTGACATTGAGCCTCCAACATGCGATCCCGTATGAATCTGACCGCCGCATCAGTATCATCTATATATTCATTTCCAAATGCCTTCGAATCTTCATCCTGCACCCAAGATAAGGGGGCCCTACACCTTCTTCCGTAAAGTGCTTCATGGGGTGCCATACCGATGCTCGCCTGATGGCTATTATTATAGGAGAATTCCACTAGTGGCAAGAGCCTTTCCCACGGCTCTCCTCTGTCCATCACACATAACCTCAATAAATCCTCCAGTGTTCTGATGGTCCGCTCAGACTGCCCGTCCGTCTGAGGGTGGAATGCAGTACTAAAGATTAGGCGCGAGCCCAAATACACCTGCACCGCCTTCCACTCCTTGGAAGTAAACCGACCATCCCGATCTGAAATAATTGTCTTGGGCACGCCATGAAACCACATGAACTGCTCCAAAAATAAGTGTACCAAAACGTCCACGTGTGCTTCCTTCTTCATTGGAATGAACCGGGCCACCTTTGTCAGTCGATCAACAATAACCCACACTGAATCATTCCCGGAGCGGGAGCGAGGTAGCTCATGGACAAAGTCGATGGAGATATCCTCGAACTTCCATTCAGGGATGGGCAACGACTGCAACAAACAACCAGGACTCCTGCATTCAGCCTTCACTCTTTGACAAGCTTCGCAATGTGTAACATAGTAACGAACATCCTTCTTCATTCCCGGCCAGCAAATGGTCTTCCGTAAGCCGACGTACATCTTGGCAATACCCGGGTGTACAGAATATTGAGAGGAATGTGCCTCTCTCAAGATACCCTCCCGAATTTTTCCGCCCTTGGGAATATAGTGTCGGCCATGAAAATAAACGAGGCCGTCTTTGAGTTGACCAAGATGTCGTCGATGAAAACAATGACGAAGATGTCCAAATACGGTTCAAACACCTTGTTCATCAGGCTCATGAAGGCCAAAGCGGCATTTGTGAGCCCAAACGGCATTACTGTGAACTCATACAAACCATATCTCGAACTAAAGGCCGTTTTCTGGATGTCCCCTTCTCGAATACTCAACTGATAGTATCTAGAGAGCAAATCCAGTTTAGAAAACCAATGTGCTCCCACTAGTTGATCGAACAACTCGTTGATCCGAGGTAGTGGATAGGTGTTCCGCACCGTCAACCGATTGAGTTCCCGATAATCTATGCACAACCACAGGGTTCCATCCTTCTTCTTCACGAACAGTACAGTAGCTCCCCAGGGTGATGAACTGGGGCGAACGAACCCTGACTCCACCAGTTCTTGCAATTGAACTCTAAACTCCGTGAGTTCTTTCGGGGCCATTCTGTACGGAGCCTTGGATACAGGCTTGGCACCTGGCACTAAATTAATCTGGAAGTCAACCTCTCTATGCGGGGGCAATCCTGGCAGCTTCTCAGGAAATACCTCGGGAAAATCCCTCACTACCCGTACATCCTTCAGTTCCAATGCTTCTTCCTTCAACTCGAACAAGATCATGAAGACATCGTCCCCCTTCATATGATCTTTCACAACATGAACGGAAGATAACATCATGCGAGGCGCGAAGACAATACCATGGAAGATGATGTCAGAGTCTCCATGTCTCAAATAGATCCGCTTGTCCACGCAGTAGATCCTCGCAAAGTGCCAGTCCAGCCATGCCATGCCCAAAATGATGTCAAACTCCGGCATTCTTAGAACCTTGGCCGGCGTATCTGTTGGAACCCGAGCTCTGATTTGGGCAAGAAACACTATTAGGTTTTCTTAGATTGACCCAAAATGTATAGTCATGGGTCATAGGTTCAGTTCCATCCATGCCACAAAAGTATTCCAGAATTGAAGCAGTCAGAAAATCAGTTCGACGATAGTCGAACTCAGTTCGACGAACGTCGAACGCTGGTCGACAAAATCAGCAGAAGTTCAGCTCGACGAAATTAGCAGAAGTTCAACTCGACGAAATCCAGCTGAGTTCGACGAACGCCGAACTCAAGTCGACGATCGGTGTACTCGACAGTTTCTCAGCTCGACGAAATAGAAACTGAGCTCGACGAGCTACGAGCTCTGGTCAATGATTTCTAGAAGATTACCGTTGGCGGATTCCAGCACATTAGTTATAGCTGGCAGCATTAATTACGGCTTAATTAATGGAGATTATAGCCATCAGAATTAATGCTGAATATTCTCCGAATATAGCCGTTTGGAGAACCAATTAGTTATGGAATTAATCAGGAGTTAATGCGAATTGATTCCCAAAGCAATTTCCTTTCTCGGGAATCAATTAGCCGTTACAGTAAACGGAATTCAGACATTCTGAATGATAATTAGAGATAAAGAAGAACAGGCACAACGGAAAAGGTAGAGAGTAGTGTAACATCAAGATAGACACTGAAGGCTTTCTACAGAGAAGGAAGAACTCTGCATCAATACACATTCATCAGAGTTCTTCATTTTGCTCCAGGCTTTCAAGAGACACAACATCAATATCAGTCTGAAAGCTTGTTGGAGATAATCATCACCTTGAAGCCCTACACCCTGAGGCAGAGCTTCTTGCAATCCTGAACCATTCAATATCTCAGGGGGAGCTGTCTGTTAACATCAATCCACTAGTCTTCTCAGTTGATATTAAGAAAGAGAAGACACCATCACTATCTCATCCCTCCACTGTAAAGGGTTGTCATCTCCCTTCAAAAGTGATTCCTGCTTGCAAGTCTCCTGACCAAAAGACTTGAGTTGGTTTTTGGGGACCTGATCAAAACCCATTGGTGTCAGGCACCTGATCAAAAATCGGAGTGGATTCCTACCAGGGTGGTAGAAGAGTGGATGTACCCAGATTGGGGAACCACTATAAAATCCTTGTGTCTCTCTGTGTTGCATGATTGCTTTGGTTATTTACTTTGTACTGTGATATATTTACATATAACTCTAATTAGTTTAATTAAGATTTATCACCCTCACTTTCAATTGGTATCAAAGCGAGGTTATTTGGTTGTACAGGCTAACACATGAACCAAACGATCTGATAGATCTTATATTTCTTAAGAGTTTATCATGGCACAAAATGAAGAATTTTCAAGCACCAAACTACCCATGTGCAATCTAGATAATCTTGCACTATGGAAGACAAGGATTAGGTTTTATATGAACTCCATTGATGAATTTTTTTTTAATTCCTTCTTATCAGGTCCTTATCAATCAATGGATATAACAAGTCCAAATGTTGTTCCATTATCTCGATGGACAGAAGACCAGAAAAAGCTAAAGGTTGCTGATGCACAGGCCATGAACATCCTGGCACAATCAATATCTGATGACATTTTTGAGGAGGTTGCTGGATGTTCATCTGCAAAAGAGATGTGGGACACCCTCACAGCAATGGCTGCTGGATAAGCAAAAGAAGGAACATTTAAAGCTGAATCCTAGTGTGAATCAGATGCTTCATCTTGCACAACTGAAGATAAAGAAGAAGCAAGAGCGAGAGAATTTTGCCTAATGGCAATAAATGCTTCTTGCAGCAACTATGATCAAGAATCAGAATCAGAATTAGATGAAGAATCAACATCAGAATCAGAAGAGGATCAGGTAATCTCTTCCTTTGATTTTTCATCAAAAGATATTAAAACTGATTTTAAAATTATGTGTAAAGATTTGATCAAATCTGAGAAGGAAATAAAACTTCTCAGAGAAAAATTAATTAGGTTATCTTCAGAAAATTCACAATTTAAAGAAGATTTAAAAACTACTTTTGAGAAAATAAATCTTTTAGAATCATGTAAATTAAAAGAATAGTTAGAAGATATAAATGAAAATACAGAAGAATTTCAACAAAATAAAAATCCACAGAAAATTTTAGTTCAATATAATTCGTCGAACCGAGATCGATGAAAGAAACATCATTCGTCGAACAAAGCTCGACGAACTATGAACAAAGATTTTGATCTCAACTGCTCAGGATTCTGTGCTCGACGAAATAGATGTCATTCGTCGAACAAAGATCGACGAACATGTTATACAGATGGTTATTCTGTGAACAGAGATCGATGATCTAAATATCATTCGTCGAACTCCGCTCGACGAAAGTTCTCTAATTCGTCGAACTCAGAATTTCAGAACAGAATTTTTTACTCTTTTCAGAATTATTATCAAAGTCAACATTTTAGGAATCCTTTCTCTGAGTGGATCATCCCTCCTAGGAAATATCATCCACTTGGCTATAAGGATCAACCTAAATGTTCCTTTATTTCTAATTATTATAAAAGAGAACCAGGACCCAAGGTTATCTGGGTCCAGAGCTCCTAACATCTCCTTGTAGCTAAAGATTTCAGTTAAGCCCATACAGAGGATATCATTGGCTGAACAGTTTGAGCAAGGATATGTATATAGGGGGAGTTTGTTGTTTGCAATAGTGGTTTAGTTTTTGTGTTATTTATTTTATTTTCAAAGCTTCTTTTGTACATCTGCTGATATCTTATAAATCAAGCAGATTGTTTTTGCTTTGCATTTTATTTGCTTTTGATGTAAATAGTGTCCTTACCCAAATAGGGGGAGTTTGTTGGAACCCGAGCTCTGATTTGGGCAAGGAACACTATTAGGTTTTCTTAGATTGACCCAAAATGTATAGTCATAGGTCATAGGTTCAGTTCCAGCCATGCCACAGAAGTATTCCAGAATTGAAGCAGTCAGAAAATCAGTTCGACGATAGTCGAACTCAGTTCGACGAACGTCGAATGTAGGTCGACAAAATCAGCAGAAGTTCAGCTCGGCGAAATCAGCAGAAGTTCAACTCGATGAAATCCAGCTGAGTTCGACGAACGTCGAACTCAGGTCGACGATCGGTGTACTCGACAGTTTCTCAGCTCGACGAAATAGAAACTGAGCTCGACGAGCTATGAGCTCTGGTCAATGATTTCTGGAAGATTACCGTTGGCGGATTCCAGCACATTAGTTACAGCTGGCAGCATTAATTATGACTTAATTAATGGAGATTATATCCATCAGAATTAATGCTGAATATTCTCCTGAATATAGCCGTTTGGAGAACCAATTAGTTACGGAATTAATCAGGAGTTAATGAGAATTGATTCCCAAAGCAATTTACTTTCTCGGGAATCAATTAGTCGTTACAGTAAAAGGAATTCAGACATTCTGAATGATAATCAGAGATAAAGAAGAACATGCACAACAAAAAAGGTAGAGAGTAGTGCAGCATCAAGATAGACACTGAAGGCTTTCTATAGAGAAGGAAGAACTCTGCATCAATACACATTCATCAGAGTTCTTCATTTTGCTCCAGGCTTTCAAGAGACACAACATCAATATCAGTCTGAAAGCTTGTTGGAGATAATCATCACCTTGAAGGCCTACACCCTGAGGCAGAGCTTCTTGCAATCCTGATCCATTCAATATCTCAGGGGGAGCTGTCTGCTAACAACAATCCACTACTCTTCTAAGTTGTTATTGAGAAAGAGAAGACACCATCACTCTCTCATCCCTCCACTGTAAAGGGTTGTCATCTCCCTTCAAAAGTGATTCCTGGTTGCAAGTCTCCTGACCAAAAGAATTGAGTTGGTTTTTGGGGACCTGATCAAAAACCAATGGTGTTAGGTACCTGATCAAAAATCTGAGTGGATTCCTACCAGGGTGGTAGAAGAGTGGATGTACCCAGGTTGGGGAACCACTATAAAATCCTTGTGTCTCTCTATGTTGCTTGATTGCTTTGGTTATTTACTTTGTGCTGTGATATATTTACATATAACTCTAATTAGTTTAATTAAGATCTATCACCCTCACTTTCAGTATCAAAGGACTTCCCATCAATAAATAACTCCAACTCGCACTTGGCGGTAGCGATCATCTCCGAGCCGCCCGGCAGGCGTACTCGTCGGGCTATGCCAGTAAAGTACTGTACACCCTCTACGTCTTTTATGAAATCCTCGGACATAAAGGAGTGTGAGGCACCGATATCGAACAACGCATAGGCCATCTTCCCGCCAATAATCACGGTGACTAAGTACCAAAAAGCAAAACTTATTGCTAGGTGTCTAGTAAGTCTTAATCAATCCAAGTTAGACCATGAAAATATTTTAATTAATTAAATCATACCTGCAATCACATCTTGTGGGTTTCGTTCCTGCGCCATGTCAAGCGCATACACCTGATCCTTAGCAGGGCCGGGGTTACCTCCTCGCGGTCCTCGTCCTCGACCACGCATATATCCCCGTCCTCGTGGGGCTACTGGAGGGAGAGCAGGAGGGAGAGCAGGAGTGATGTTCGCATATAGCTACGGGCAGAAACTTCGGATGTGGCCCAGCTGGTTGCATTCGAAGCACACCAGCCCACGACGCCCTTCATGTTCTTGAAATTGCTGAGGCTGTGGGGGTGGAGGCAACGCAGGAGGGTACGGAACCGGATGCTCCACTTTATAGTTCCGGTGGACACGCCCTCCACCTCTTTGATATCCTCTTCCTCATATGAAGTCTCGCCTCCTTCTATTCCACGTGCCGGCTTCCATCACATCCTTCGCAGGCCTCTTACTACATCCCACGTGGTCCGCCTCCAATCTTTTCGCCATATTAATGATCTCCGCCAAGCTACCATCCGCTATAAACAAAAGTGACTGCCTTAGGGGATCTCACAGCCCTTTGTATAAGCGCTTGACATAACCTCTGTCATCCAACTAGTAATAATCCGCAAACCTTACGAGATGCTGGAATTCACGCTGGTATTCCGTAACCGACTTTGATCCCTACTTTAGTAGAAGAAACCTCTGCTCAAGCTCATCTCGGGCCGATGTAGGGATAAAGTGCTCCAAGAAAACACCCGAGAATTCACTCCAACTTATCTTTGTGTAGATCCGGCCTTGGAAGGTAGAGCCCATGAGGGACTTCCACCACCTCTTAGCATGTAAGTCCAAGACGGACACCGCCAATATCACTGCCATGTTGGCCGGGCAACGGATACCAGCCAACAACTCCTGAATCGGGTCTAGCCATTCCTCTGTACATATGGCTGACTCCGTCCCAAGGTAGGCGGGAGGGGAGAGAGCCTGGAAGGTGCTCAGCCAGTTGGAGTTCGGGTCCTGTTATTGCTTCGGGGGCTGCTGCGCCCTAAAAGCATCGAGGATGGCAGTGAGCGTCAGCCCCAACTCAGATTGTTGGAACTGAGTGGGAGTAGGTATGGAGGGCGTAGGAGTGCCTCTCACCTGCTCAATGAGCGCTGGAATCTACACATAAAACACAAACGTATGGTCAGGTTGGCTAATCTTAAGGTCAAAATTGGACGTACTTAGCGTGAATTACATACGGGCACACCACTGCTTCCTCTAAGTCAGCTTGTCCCCAAACTGACTAATCAAACTGGGGTGGCACCATTGTTGAATGACTTCTTTAGTTGAGGATCATGGCAATCGGATACCATTTGTAAGACCCCCCTCCCGAATCCTAAATCACGGCACGAAGGGGAGTCTTATGCCGGAACAGCCGCTTTGCGGTAGCATTAGCATATGGGATAACCTGTACCACAAGATGCCTATTCCGCCGGCTACAACAATATCACTAGAACATGCCAACCCAACAAAAATATAATAAGCAAGAGAAGTCAAATCCACACTGAGTAATAATGTCCAAATGCATCAATAAAGGAGAAGCTAAAACATGCTTCTATAATATATCAGAGTACAGCTAAACATTGCCAAAACGGGCTACATCAGAGTATCAAAATACTAACATTCATAACCGACGGTATCGACAGCACCGTCACTTCAGGCCCTATCGTCCTGGCCTGGTTATCTTGCTGCGTAGTCTGCGGCTGCTCTACCTGCGGCGTGACCTCCTAAAAAGGAAGACGCAGCAACTGTTAGTCGAAACGACTAAGTGGTTTCACATCCGCTCCCCTGGCGACTCCTCGGCACCGGGCGGGGAAAAGGAACAAGAGTACAATATATAATAATTATAAAAGGGTACAAGAAGGTGACAATAGGGTAAGAGTAACAGTATCATAATCTAGCAAATATTTAGGAGCTATAGCAAACTAACATGTATAAGTAACAGCAGGAAAGTAACTTAACTTATAAGAATGCCCATACGAACTTATAAGTTAAGGATCAGGTTACAAAAAAGTAACTCATCATATAAGAGTGCCCATACAAACTTATAGGATGAGGATCTTGTTATGCAATGTTATGAAATGCTATGAATGCCATGCAATGACTCACCCATGATCACACCCATGCAATTGCTATGTCGACACAGACTATAGTTCCCACTTTTCGAGCAGGTAGATAACCTCTCAGGCATCAGCCGTCGTGGCCAGGCGGTGACAGTAGAACGGGCACTTCTACTACTAGGCAGGTATCCACACTACTTCACCTAGGCCTCCGTACGCCTCAACGCTAAGAACACAATAGCGAAGCCAATGCGTACTATAGCCCAGCGGGGTCTTGGGTAGATGTGCACCAAGAACACATCATAAACTGGCCTTGTGACCCGAAAGGGGCCTCGGAAGTAAGCACGAGGACACAGCCAACCGTTCACTTGGCACGGAAGGGGCCCCGGGACGTGAACACCGAGGACACAGCCCAACCACCCAAAGTCTAACTGTCGACTCCCGTCGGTGTGACGACTAGCGATCCCGTAGACCTGCCACACTATCGTTAACTCAGGATTACGACACCGCGTGCCGACTCACACCGCATGCAAATGCCGCATCAACATAACATGCAAGGGGACTCGGAAGTAAGCATGAGGACACAACCCAACCATTCATCCATGCCTTATCACAACATAACCAAACAAGTGATGGTCAACACCGCACTTATATCCATTCACAATATTACCCGTAGGGAGACGACGCTCTAAGTATTGGACTAGTAAAATCAATTCATTAATCAAACATACTCATGGCCAAGATGTATTCTTCTATATGACTTTCCAAATGATGACAACATATTATAACATGATGCGCATATAAAGATCTATCACTCTTTCCAAATGGTAATGACATATTATGTACATGATGCACATAAGTAACAATCTATCAATTCCTATCAAGTCAATTTATTCAAATAAGCTTGCTACACAATGTGATTATACGAAATCTGATTAATAAGCTTCGTCAGTCATGCAACAAATGATTAATTATAAGAGTTCATCCAAATCAAGTATCTTGCAATATTAATTCCACCGAATCCAAATCCATCTTATAAAAAGCCCAGAATTTAGGTGCAGATTGAATTTGGACAGAAACTTCGACCGGAGATTAGTGAAGCTACAGGAATCCGGTGAAGACGTGTAACCCCACGATGTAAAGGTCTTTCCATGGTCCACAACTTTCGTATTCAGACATCAACCCATATTTTAAGTTATCCTATTTGAAATCGTACTTGAAGTCCGCTGCGTACAGAACACAATTTTTGCATGCAGGATTTATTGAACACCATTTTTCGTTTAGACTTTCCCGTGGCTACAGACTTCGCCTGAAGTCATACACCCATTCGTTGGAAAGGTATTTTCACGGGCTTAAACTCTCGTGCTTAGCCGAAAGCCCAGATCTGGCCATATCATGTTAAAAAATGCACACGAAGTTCGCTGCGCGCAGAATACAAATTCTGCACGCATCTTAAGGCGGAATGAGCGACATCGGTTCATCATCCTCCTCAAGGCGATCTTCCCAAATCATTCCAGAATTTCCTCCACCCTTATTCACCCTCATGAGGCCTTTGCTCTTCACGAATCCATCCCCCATCTCCACATAGAAGATCGGAGAGGTTGAAGACACCCTAACCAAGAGCACAAGCCCCGGATTGGCCTCACCCTAGAGTAGGCATCTTCTCACATGTCAAGACTATTTTGAGTCGACATCTCACCTATATATCTACAGATCTAGCACCAAGGGAAAGGGTAGGAAACTCACATCGATTCCAGCGGTTCCTCCATTTCCGGCCATGGATCTCGTAATTCTCCTTGGCAGCATCTTCTCCTTCACGGCGATGGCGGATTTTCCCTCCCTAGAACTTGCTCCTGCATTTCTCCTTCTACAGAAGTTCTCTCAGAAAATAAGGATTAAGTGAGCGTGGAAACGACTAGGGTTTTCTCTCCCCCTTATATATGAAAAGTGACACAGGTAGGGATACGGTCGTGTCATTACCCGTGTCCTGCCTGGGTGAAGCGGCAACGACAGTTTCCGTGTCGGTTCAATAGTTGACATGGGTAGGGACACGCCCGTGTCCCGACCCGTGTCCCGACCCGTATCCACATTACACGGCCGTGTTCCCTGGCCGTGTCCTTCTCGGGATACATTTTGACAAACTCAACTGTTCGTCGATCTCGATCAAAATCGTCGACTGGAGCACACAGGTAGGGACACGCCCGTGTCTCTACCCGTGTCATGTTAATTCGTCAAAGTCGACGCGCAGTTTGTCGATCCCGACACCTCTCGTCGAGTGTAACTCGACACACACGGGTAGTGACACGCCCGTGTCGCTACCCGTGTCACATGATGTCGACACATCTCGCCAGTCTCGATATGCCTCGTCGAGTTCAGCTCGACGCACACGCACACGGGTAGGGACACGCCCGTGTCTCTACCCGTGTCTCTACCCGTGTCTCATGCTTGTCTAATTTCTCCTCCTTTTCACATGTGCTACCCTGTTGTCAGCACTCCCCATGAACCCTAGTCAACTATCCTGACTCAAAACACGCACGAGGGGCCTAGAGATATTCAGGACGTTACATCTCCCCTTCCCTGGGGGAGTTGAATTCAGCCATTAAAGGTGCCCTTTAGCCTCCCCATGGCTGAGCCCCTTCCTTCCCTCCTCTTTTATTTTTCTCTCTCCTCCATAACTATGGAAATGGAGCTCACCCTCTCTCCTAGTCAAAAAGTTGACTTGGTCAATCTGGAGGACTATTGGCAGCCCATCCATACACATCTTCTCCTATAGAAGCCACATGAGGAGGCTTGAGCTTGGGCTAGCCTATTTGGGCGCTTGGGTTGACCATGGTATTTTTTTTTGACCTTTTTGGTTGCCCCTAAAGAGTCCCTGGTGACCCATTTATCTCCCCTAAGGCCTAGGTAGGGTTGGATATGGTTGACTTGGAATCTTGGAGGTCACTTGTCCCTTGGTAAGGGCACTTTGACCACTTTGGGGCTAGAGTTGACTTGGGTCAACTTGGCCTCTAGGACTGAACCCAATGTGTCCTTGGTGACCCATTGACAACACTTTAGGTCTAGGAAGACCTGGGCAAGGTTGGTTGGGCACATTAGAGGCCAAATGCCCTTTGTTAGGGCACCTTGCCCAATTTAGGCCTATGGTGGTCCTAGGTCAAATTAGCCACTTTGGGTTGACACTAATGGACCCTTATGGATCTAATGGACCCTCTAATAGGTTAGTGATGTTGTGGTGGGGTCATGGAGTCATGGTGAAGCCCTAAGGTCAAACCCTAGGTTTGGTGATGAGGTTGTGCCATAGGCAGACCAGGGTGATTCTCACCTTAGCCTTCGATCACTTGGCCCTTTTTAGCTTCCTAGTGTTTTGTAATGACCTAGTCATGGCCAAAACCACTCTTATGGGTCTAGTTGGAAATGGGATGTTGATGAGTCCACATTTTACACTGATGTTTGGACTCATCTGGGCTAGTTTTATCGTCTTAGCACTACACTTGAGAGCCTTTATTGCTTATTTGTGCTTATGTACCTATTTCACGATTAAGTGCACTGTAGGACCGCTTATGTGTGCTTTCTGTGTTTCCATTTAGTTGTTATTCTTTAGCTCTATCTCGAGGATGTGGTGTGCACGTTCTGGTGGCCTTTCTGCCCCTTCTGCTGGTACAGTGGTCGTGTGCGTGCTCCGGAACTGCTCGGGAGACTCCGACGATGCAGGAATACTGCGCACGACCACTGGACTTACTGCACACGACCACTGGTCGTGCGCCACTGTTCGTGAACATTACACCCCCTTTTTCATAACCCTGTCTCGGTAATCGCACGAGCACTGGCCATAGTGCGCACGACCACTGGTCGTGCGCCACTGCTTGTGCGCTTATTTGCTGATGCTTCTTGTCCAGGTTGCAGGTTTATTTGGAAAAGCCGCACGATCATCGACCTACAGTACGCACGACCACTGGTTGTGCGCCACTGATCATGCGCACTGCTTCTGCTGCCTCCGTATATAAGGCCCTGCTCCGCGTTTTAGGTCAACGCTTGTCATTTGCTGCAATCGGAGAGTGCGCGGGAATCGCATTTTCACTTCTCCAGCTGCTCCATCCTTCCAACTTCATCAGGAAGCTATTTCCAACTACTCCGAAGCTTTTCAACACTCCGGCGAAGCCCTCGGCCATTGATGACTTCAACTCCAAGCTTTCCTGCAGAGTTGGTGAAGTAGATAACCTAGAGAATGGACTTAAAGGCCTTCGAGGTGATAGATCGTTGGTACCGGAAGCCTCCTTGGACTGAGCCCGGAAGCGGATTGACAACTCGCTACTCCGGCCACGACCCGCGGTGGATCTTCATTCTCTTCTGGTTTACTCCCCTTCCCCTTCCTCTATGTTATGAATGTTTTGAGTAGTGTAATGAACATTTCCATCCCTGAACATCAAGTTTACTTTATAGATAATGGAATGTCAGTCTCTTCTTATGCTTGTGAGTTCTGTCTGTTAATGCGCCTCGCTCACCCCACATCCACTTCATTCCTGTGCCTTGTCCGATTGCAATCCACACAAGAACGCTGCAATCCATTAGCTTCCATTCCACTCGCCCAACTGAAGTTCGGCATAGTGGCCGACAAACCCACTTCACCTTGCGAAGCGGTGCCTTCGACACGCATAGCTTTTACTAGTTCAGTAGATCAAACATCCACAATCTCCCTAGTCCGCTATTCCCTTTTTGTTCTATTTTTAACTCTCATAACGATATTCTCGGTACTGTTGCCGTTCTACGCTAAATGCATTCCTCAAGAGACCGACACTTGGGGATTTATTCCCAAACCTTTATTACTTGTGCGACCGGTGCGCTTGCCGAATTACACGCATCAAGTTTTTGGCGCTGTTGCCGGGGAATGCAACTGTAGAGCGACTTCAGATGACTTCCAATATTGTTATAAGAGTTAGTATTGTTTTGTTTTGACTGATGTTTCTTCTAGTGTGTAGTGTTTTCCACAGTGAATGCAAGGCTGAGCTACAAGAGATTTTGTCACCTACGACCCAGAGATCGAACGTACTCTCTTAGCACGAAGACGCGCCGCAGCCATCATTTTTGCCCCAATGGGAGACCAGCTGAATATTGATGCAGGCAACTGAGTTGGAGGGATACCTCATGTCGACAGAAATGACGACGAAAATGAAGTGAATCCTCCCCATGTCCGCACCATGAGGGATTATACTACACCCACTGTTGGGAGTATATACCCCAGTTTCGGACCTGCTATCACCAATCCTCAGTTCGATATTAAACCAGCTATTCTGAATATTATTCGGAACAACGCTCAGTTCTCCGGAATGGCCACTAAAGACGCCCATCTTCACCTTACAGAATTCTCCGAAATCTGCGCCACGTTCCGCTACGCTGGAATCCCAGATGAAACAGTCAAGCTCCGTCTCTTCCCTTTTTCATTAAGGGACAAAGCCAAGACATGGCTTCACTCCCTTCCACCTGGAACAGCCCCCACCTGGGAGGCTTTGACTACAAAATTTCTAGCTAAGTTCCATCTGGTGGATCGGATCGTGAGCATGAGGCGCGCAATAGCCAACTTCCGGCAAGCCGATCAAGAAAGTTTAGCTGAAGTTTGGGAGCGTTTTAATGAGCTACTAAGGAAGTGACCTAATCATGGATTCCAAAGGTGGAATCTCGTCGAAAGTTTCTACTTTGCTATTGATCCCCACCACCGAGCCATGATCGATGCTGCCTCCGAAGGAACCATCATGAATCTTGCTTCAGATGATGCTCTGAAAGTCTTACAAGACACTGCAACCCACAGTGCGTACTGGACCGCTGGAAGAAACATCCCACGAAGCACCAGTGGAGTGTTTGCCTTGGATATCCCCAAGCCTGCTCCTGCCGCCCCAGTGATGGCAATCTCATGTCAAGGGTGCAGAAGCACTGATCATCACAGCTTCGAATGCTCAGGAGTTGAGGTATGATGGGCCCGCGAACTGACTCTTACTGTGGTTAGTTCGGTGAGTCGATCGCCGCGGGCTCGCTCGGGTAGGCAAGTGCACCTATCGCAAGTAGTACTCGATATTCGGGGGAATACCGAGGTCGTATTGTTCTCGGGGTCGTGTTGACTATTCTTACTCCTCCGGGAGGACTATTATTTTACTGAAAGTAAGGTGGATTTTTTTTACTTAATAAAAGATGGAAAAGCAAAGGAGCAAAAAAAAAACGATTTAGAAAATATTCGATGAAGGGTTAACGCTCGGCATCGAATCGGATTAAGACTAAAATAATTTTTAATAATAAAAAGACTTAGATTTCAAATTAATAATAAGACAACTTGGCCGTGGAGGTTCCACAAATGTGAGCTCACCTAGCTATAGGGATATCGCTCACCTAAACGTTAAGACTATTCGACCGAACGTTAGTCCGACGAAGGATTCCTCTTAACGCCTGCTTTACGCTAAGAACCCCGCTATTGGGTGGGGAACCCAATCCGGTAGAATTACGCTTGTCCTCTTTCGAGGGTATGCACGCAACTCTATTTACCCAGGGGTGATCGGTCCATATGCACGGCCTCTCGGCTAGCTAGCATATGGACTACGGAAATAGGGCCCACACATCGATATGTGGTCCTACGCGTCGTAAACCCGGGGTAAACCTTAAGTGCTTAAATTAAAATGAAAATAAAGAGCTTTAATTATTATAAATCATTTTAAATGTCCCAATGCTCTTCGATGCCGAGGCTAATAGCGATTAGCCACACATCGGTATGGGGACGGCTTATAATTTAGTGAGGCGCGAGTTCGAAATTAACCACTAAACGTTTATAAGAAGGGGACACAAGAAAAATAACAACATTTAGAAAACTGAAAAGCTAGCTAAAACAAGAACTCACGCACAGTCCAAATTATAAATTAAAAAGGAACTAAGTTACACATAAAAGAAATTTGCATTTTTCAAATTTGCGAGTCCCACTCAAACGAGTGGGGGCGGTAAATAAAAGCTGAAAATTGCAAGTCCTACTCAAACGAGTAGGACTGAAATGAAAGCGAGTCCTACTCGAATGAGTAGGAGAAAATAAATGCGATTATAGGGCTAAAAGGTCCGTCCATTAAACTCAAGTGAGTAGGCGGAAAAATAAAGAAAGAAAAATTACAAATCCTACTCAAACGAGTAGGCGGGAAATAAAGTCCGGCCATTTAAACTCAAGTGAGTAGGCGGAAAAATAAAGAAGGAAAAATTACAAGTCCTACTCGAACGAGTAGGACTGAAAATGAAAACGGTGCGCCATTTAACTCTTAACGAGTAGGCGGAAATAAATACACACAGACACACACACTCCATAAGAAATTCAAGAAAGTAATAAAGCTAACACCTACACTCACACACTCTACATAATCTGAACAAAGCATTAAAAGAAAGCAATTAAAAGAAAGCATAAAAGATTTAACACCTACACTCACACACTCTACACAATTTGAATCAAAGCATAAAAGTTATACACCTACACTCACACACACTTCATGAAGATTAAGAAGAACAAAAGGAAATTTAGGCTCATACACTCACACACAAAAATAAAAAGCAAAATGAAAGTTACCTAAACATTAAAATTTTAACTTTTTCATGCTTAGATTTTGCCAAAAACAAATAAAAAGAGGAAATTTCAATTTTAGAAGACAAAAGTTTTTCAAAACAAGTTAAAAACCAAAGTTTTTGGAAAATTAAAATGCCAACATTTTCATTCTTATGACTTTATGAAAGTGATAAAAAAGGTAAAAAGAAGATGAAAAGAACAAAAAAAAGGTTTTACAATCCTAAAAGAAAACTAAGTAAAAAAGGGAACAAAATCACTTTTTGAATCTCTTTTATAACTTCATGAGAATGAAATCAAAATTCTAAGCATGAAGACAAGTAAAAGACATGTAAAGTAAAGTAAATTACACTCATACACACACACACACATTTCAATAAATGAAGAACAAGGATGAAACCAAGGATAAAAAAGGGAGAAGAAGTGAGCCATCCAAATGAATTTTCATGCTATATAGAGAGAGAAAATCTAACATTTTTATTGAAATTATCAAACTATTACAAAGCTAGAAGATAAAGCAAAATAAAACATGAAATAAGAAGGGAGAAATCTCCTTACATAGCAATAGTATCCACGGATTAAGCCCACAAAAAGACACTAAATTGGCCCAAAAATCTGAACCCTTGGACCTTACAGAACTGGGCTATTTATAGGAAAAAATTTCTAAGTACACGCCCTCGGTCACGGGCGTGTAGGGGGGGCATGACAGTACTATTCATGAAGACGGCTGGCGATTGGACAGGAAAGTTGACTT
Organism: Platanthera guangdongensis; assembly: GCA_039583875.1. Lineage (NCBI taxonomy): Eukaryota > Viridiplantae > Streptophyta > Magnoliopsida > Asparagales > Orchidaceae > Platanthera > Platanthera guangdongensis. The sequence continues at coordinate 133,308,746 of CM077150.1, read as the reverse complement.
CGGGCTGAGTTCACAACAGTCACGCCCCAGGTCACGGGCGTGACTCTGGGCGTGTCGGGGAGGTAGAACCTGGCGCGGGTTGCGTCGAAAGTCTTTGTCAGCATCTTGTCGGGCCAGATGGAAAGGTCACGCCCCAGGTCACGGGCGTGACGCTGGGCGTGTCAGTTGGTGTCGACACTCGACGAATGTCGAGCGGAAAGTGTCGAGTCGAAATCGTCGAGCGGAAATTGAGTCACGCCCCAGGTCACGGGCGTGACACTGGGCGTGACTGTTGGTGTCGACACTCGACGATCGTCGAGATGAATTCGTCGAGAGGAGAGGACACGGGCTTGGGTCACGCCTCGTGTCGGGTGACACGGGCGTGTCGCCAGGCGTGTCGAGCTTTTTACTTTAGAAATCTGCCAGTTCACGGAATTTGAGCGTCACGCCTTGGTCACGGGCGTGACAAATATGTCACGGGCGTGTACTGCCCAATTTTGGAAGATTTTGAACTTTTTCTGAAAAATAAAATAAAACAAGTTAGAAGAAAATTTACAAGAATAGGAACATTTTATTGAACAAAAATAAGTAAAAATGACGAAAATAAATGAAAAAGACTAAATTAATGTGCATAAAAATACGAATAATTACAATTCATCAAATACCCCCATACTTAGGCTTTTGCTATTCCAGAGCAAAAGTTTGAGGTGAATCTATAAGGAATAAAAAAAACTCTAAGTTTTGGCTATCGCTTAATCAATTATAAGAGAGATCGAAATAAATATACGGGGTGTAAGAGTTAAGTCCTAAAATTATGTAGATGAGTTAAATATCGCAAAAGTTTTGGCCAAAAGACTTCTTGATGTAATCAAATAGAAGGCAACATTTGAAATGGTTAGATTAACGAAAATAGTTTGGAATTATAAGAACTCTAGCTTATACGAGTGCTACTGGAAATAATACAATTTACTAATTATGCTCTCAAAAAGATTTTTGAATTAATTCTAGAATCGTGTAATTGGCTAAGGGGGTAGTGGGTTTATGAAGAGGGTTTTGATATGTGAGGTGAGGTAATTTTTTTTCTCGAACCTCCATTTTTTTTTCTTTTGGATTATTAGGAAAACGAAATCTTATTTTCCTAATATGATTTTTGTTTTTCAACTTCATAATAAGAAAATTAACCCAATGTATATTTGTAGGAGTAATGAATTTTATCCTCTTACTCCATATATAATCTTTTAAAATTATTGGGTGCCTATGTTTACGGAACGAAATCTTATTCCCATTGACATAGGATCTTTTAAGGATAGAAAATTTTATCATGCCAAGTAGGTCATGAAAAGTAAGGGAAGAAAGGAAAACTAGATTGTAATCCTAAAAATTTTTGAGAGCAACCTTAATAATTTGTACGTTCCAATTTTTTTCAGAAAGCTAAATGTAAGTATAATTGAATTCTATAGTCGTTATTTCCTAACATAATATACGTGCTCCTATTAATGAAAAATTAGAAGTAGTGCCTAAAACGAGTTCGCTAGTTTTAACAAAACATAAAATATTCTTTAAAACTTAACCCCGGCTATTTAAATTTTTCAATCAATAATTAATAAACGGGTAGTGAACAAAGAATTAATCAAATTCGCATATAAATAAACTCAAAACTGAATTTTTGGATAGCAGAAAAGTTAAGTATGGAATATTTAATTTATTTATTTCAAAACATTTTTTTTTTTGATTTTTTTTGTATTTTTGTTTTTCTCAATTTTTTTGAATTTTTGTTTTAAGAGAATTTTCATAATATGTACAAAAATAAGGGAATAAAAAGGTTTTACAAGAATGAGGAAGGGGGAGAGAGAAAAGAGGAAGTACAAAAAATATTTACAAAGTGAAACTAAATATATTTTTTTGTTTTCTCTTTTTTGTTTTTTAATTATTTTTAAGTTTTTTGGAAAAAAGAAAGAAAGAGAACAAAACAAAAAAAACTTTTTTTGGATTTTTTCATTTAAAATTTTTTTCTTTCATTTTAAGATGTTTTTTAATTTTTTTGTTTTTGTTGTTATATGTATTTTTTTTTGTATATTTTTTTTTTGAAATGCAGAAAGAAAAAAAATGAAGTGCAGAAAGTAAAGTACGAAAACACCCTCATACTTAAGTCCAACATTGTCCCCAATGTTGTATCGTAAGTATGCGGAACAGAAAGGAAAGACAATATATACAAAGAAAAGAAAGGGAAGGGGGTAGAAGCTTCCCTGAAACGCGTAGGGGGAGGCCGATCAGAAACCCTGCGTTTATTAGAAAAAAAAACAGCAGAGGTAATAAGGAAAGAGCGAAAAAGATAAGCGAGGGGTGCCTCCCAGGAGCGCTTTGTTTATAGTCGTGTAGCTTGACTATTTGGGCGGGTTTATTAGGTGGAGGAAAGTTATGGTTTCGCTAAAACCGATCACTGGGTCGCCTGCTATATAAGACTTTAACCGATGACCGTTTACTTTAAAAGAGCCTTTGTCCGGGTGGGAGACGAGTACGGTTCCATAAGGAAAAACTTCTTCAACTAGGAAGGGACCAGACCATCTAGATTTTAATTTACCTGGAAAAAGCCTAAGACGTGAATTGTAAAGAAGGACAAGATCGCCCGGAGAAAATAATTTTTGGGACTTGATTTTTCGATCGTGATATAACTTAGAGCGCTCCTTATAGAATTTATTGCTCTCGTAAGCGTTCGCACGCCATTCATCGAGCTCGTTTAGTTGCAGTTTTCTATTCTGAGCGGCTAAGTTGGAGTCGAGGTTTAAGAGTTTTAAAGCCCAAAGTGAGCGATGTTCTAATTCTACGGGTAAATGACACGCTTTGCTGTAGACTAACCGGAACGGCGTACATCCAATAGCGGTTTTGTATGCCGTCCGATACGCCCACAACACATCGTCGAGTTTAACGGACCAATCTTTCCTATTTAGCGAAACGGTTTTTTCTAAAATTCGCTTAATCTCTCGATTTACTACCTCGACTTGGCCACTTGTTTGCGGGTGGTAGGGGGTGGCAAGCTTGTGCGTGACTCCGTATTTAGCTAATGTCTTAGCCATAAGAGCGTTACAGAAATGCGTTCCCCTATCACTAACAATTGCGCGAGGCATGCCGAAGCGAGAAAATAATTTTTTAAGAAATGTAACGACGACTCGCGCATCATTGGTGGGGAGAGCTTGCGCTTCCGCCCACCTTGATACGTAGTCGACCGCCACTAAAATATACATATTTTTGAAAGACGGAGGTAGGGGGCCAACAAAATCTATGCCCCACAAATCGAAGACTTCGCACTCTAAAAACAAGTTTTGGGGCATCTCGTCGCGACGAGAGATGTTACCCGACCGCTGACAGCTATCGCATGCGCGCACAAAATTATGCGCGTCTTTGAAGAGAGTGGGCCAAAAGTAGCCCGCCTCTAGCACCTTCCGAGCGGTCCGGTTGGCTTGATAATGCCCACCGGCTGGACCCTCGTGGCAGTGCTTAAGAATTTGTAAGCACTCCACACCCGCAACGCATCTTCGGACCGCTTGGTCCGCGCAGATACGAAAAAGAAATGGGTCCTCCCAAAAGAAATTTTTCAAGTCAGAAAAGAATTTCTTCTTTTGATGACTGGAAAACTCTTTTGGAAGGACCCGCGCCACTAAGAAATTTGCAAAATCTGCGAACCAAGGCGAAGATGACGAAGAATTATTAATGGCAAGAAGGCGTTCCTCGGGGAATCTGTCATTTATTTCAGATTCGACGAGCGCTTCCGCACTCGGATTTTCTAAACGGGAGAGGTGGTCCGCCGCTAGATTTTCCGCTCCCCGCTTATCTCGGATCTCCAAATCAAACTCTTGTAGGAGGAGAATATATCGAAGAAGGCGGGGCTTCGCATCATTTTTAGCTAATAAATATTTAAGCGCGGAGTGATCGGTAAAAACGATAACTTTAGATAGCGTTATATACAAGCGAAACTTATCGAAAGCGAAAACGACGGCTAATAGTTCCTTTTCCGTTGTCGTGTAATTTACTTGTGCGGAAGTGAGCGTCTTGCTAGCGTAATAAATAGGGTGAAAATGTTTTTCGACGCGTTGGCCAAGAACGGCACCTAAGGCAATATCACTAGCGTCGCACATTATTTCGAACGGAAGGGACCAATTAGGGGCCACTAAAATTGGTGAAGAGATAAGTTTTTGTTTTATCAAATTAAAGGTGGACTCGCATTCGCTACTAAAGATGAAACGTGATTCCTTTTCCAAGAGGTGAGTTAGTGGCTTTGTTATTTTTGAAAAGTCTTGAATGAAGCGTCGATAAAAGCCCGCATGGCCTAAGAAACTCCTAATAGATTTTACGTTTGTTGGATGCGGAAGTTTTTCTATAATTTCTATCTTGGCCTTATCCACCTCTATCCCCTTAGACGAAATCATATGGCCGAGAACCAAACCTCCTCGAACCATAAAGTTGCATTTTTCCCAATTTAAAACAAGGCTTGTGTCCTCGCACCGTTGAAGGACACGATCTAAATTTTGAAGGCAATCGGGAAAAGAGCGTCCGAAAACAGAAAAGTCATCCATAAAGACTTCCATAATGTCTTCTACTAGCTCGCCAAAGATCGCTAGCATACATCTTTGGAATGTAGCTGGCGCGTTGCAGAGTCCAAATGGCATTCTTCGATATGCGAAGGTGCCAAACGGGCAAGTAAAAGTTGTTTTCTCTTGATCATCGGGGGAAATGGGGATTTGGAAAAACCCCGATAAACCATCAAGAAAACAATAATACGGATGACCGGATAAACGCTCTAAAATCTGGTCCAAAAATGGCAGAGGGAAATGGTCCTTGCGGGTGGCGTCATTAAGTTTTCGATAATCGATGCACACTCGCCAACCCGTAACAGTACGAGTTGGGACAAGCTCGTTATGCTCATTCGCCACTACGGTAAGACCGCCCTTCTTGGGTACGACATGCACGGGACTAACCCATGCACTGTCCGAAATAGGGTAGATAATTCCCGCATCTAATAACTTAATAATTTCGGCTTTAACGACGTCTTTCATGTTTGGGTTAAGACGACGCTGCGGCTGAATCGTTTTGCGGCAATTATCGCTAAGGAAAATCTTATGGGTGCAAAAGGAGGGGCTAATCCCCTTTAAGTCAGAGATTTGCCACGCAATTGCGTGGCGATGTTTAAATAAAACTTCCAATAAATCGGAAGTCTCCGAATCACTCAAGTCCGAAGAAATGATAACGGGAAGCGTATCGCCTTTTCCCAAAAAAAGCGTATTTGAGCGATGCGGGTAAGGGTTTGAGGTCTAGGATGGGCGGTTCTTCTAGGGATGTTTTAATTCCTATGTCTTTCTTACCAATTGGTTCGAAAGGCATGTCTATAGACGTATCCTCATCGCAGTTGAAATTTTCGAGCGCATAAATATCGTCGTTTAAAAATACGGACTCGAAAATGGGAGAAGAACGATCTCCGAAAAAGGTATCTAAAGAATAGCAGAAATCGTCGCTCGATGACAAATTGTCCATCGAGGGATTAATAGAGAAAGTAACTTGGTCATCGCCTACTCGGAAGAGAAGGCTACCATTACTAACATCTATTAGTGCGCGGGAGGTGGCGAGAAAAGGGCGACCGAGTATTATTGGTACCTCGGCGTCCTCCTCGATATCTAAGATGACGAAGTCTACCGGAAAGGTAAACTTGTCGACTCGGACAAGGACGTCCTCCACTACCCCGATAGGGAACTTAACCGAGCGATCCGCTAATTGGATGCGCATATTCGTAGGACTAGGAGTACCCAAACCTAAACGCGAAAAGAGCGAGAACGGCATCAGATTAATGCTAGCCCCTAAATCAGCTAAGGCGTACTTTACTAATATATCGCCAAAAAGGCACGGGATGGAAAACCGTCCCGGGTCGTTTTGTTTTGTGGGCAATTTATTAGTAAGGGCCGCCGAGCAGACATCGTTGAGAGATACATGCGAAATATCCTCTAATTTGCGTTTATTAGAAAGTAGTTCTTTTAAAAATTTCGCATATTTGGGCATTTGCGAGATAGCCTCGCAAAAAGGAACATTAATGTGAATTTGTTTTAATAATAAAATAAATTTTGCATATTGCGCGTCCTTACGCTCGTTATCTAATTTATGCGGATACGGAAGAGCCTTGTTTAAAATAATTTTTTCTTTTATAATTGGTAAAGGCGGCGTAAGCGAAGAAAGGGGAAGAGGGGTCGGAGGTGAAATATGTACCTGAGGGTCGGTCCGTTTTGGATCGACCACCTCCTTTCCTCTACGGAGGGTTATAGCATTGGCGTTCTCCCGCGGATTGGGCTCCGTGTTTCCCGGCAGTGCCCCGAGCGCGCGCTCGGACATCATCCTCGCCAGCTGTCCAACCTGTTGTTCGAGTGTTTTTAGCGATCCGGTGATGTTCCGGATATTTGACTCGTTGGACGCAATATACTTCGAAAAATTTTCCTCCATCGGGGAGGGTTTCGGAAGAGGAGGAGGAGGAAGAAATCCGGGCGCAAAAGAAATAGGGGGACGCTGAGCATTATTCGGGTTGCTCCACGAGAAGTTGGGGTGATTCCTCCAACCCGGGTTATAGTTATTACTATAAGGGTTGTTGTTGGGGTTGAAGGGAGGACGACCCGAATTTCCCATGAAGTCCACGAACTCTTCAGCCACGCAGATGTTAGGGGGAATAAAACAAGGCGGAGTGGAGGAGACAGCAGACATCTCCGCCACCTGCTTTGTTAACCTTTCAACTTGAAGGGTCAAGAGAGCAGTGGCATCCACTTCAAAAAGACCAGCCGCCGGCTTTGGCCGTCCCCGCGGGACGTTCCATTGATAGGCGTTCATAGCCATCTCATCGAATAAAGCCTGGGCGGCCTCGGGGGTTTTATTGTTAAGCGTACCCCCGGCAGCCGCGTCAATCATTTGACGCGTCTGAAAATTCAGCCCATTATAAAAAATTTGAACTTGCAACCACGTTGGCAGCGCGTGGTGCGGGCAACGGCGGAGGAATTCCTTAAACCGTTCCCAAGTCTCGTATAGAGACTCAGGATCGTTCTGCACAAACGAAGAAATGTCCGCCCGCAACTTTGCAGTTTTTGCGGGCGGAAAGTACTTCGTTAGGAACCGTTCCGTCAACTCAGCCCACGTGGTGATACATCCTCGCGGGAGGGCATTCAACCACGCCTTGGCTTTGGACTTAAGGGAAAAAGGAAATAAGCGCAAACGAATGGCGTCATCAGTGACGCCATTAATCTTGAAGGTGTCGCATATCTCCAAGAAATTGGACAAGTGGACATTCGGGTCCTCATCCGGCAATCCATCGAACTGCACGGCGTTTTGGACCATTTGAATGACACTTGACTTTATTTCAAAATTATTATTGGCCACCGCAGGGCGAACAATACTCGACCCAGAATCATCCAGGTTAGGCCGGGCGTAATAAGACATAGTACGCTCGGCCGCCGGAGGAGGGTTAGGCGCAGCCATAAGTACAACAGTAGGTTCTCCGATAGATTCCTCGGGATCTAAAGAAGGATTTCAGCATTGAGATCGGATACGCGCAAGAGAGCGTTCGATCTCATGGTCGAAGTCCAAATCTTCAGACTCTGAGGGTTGTCCTCGGGTTATACACCCAAACAAAAATAAAAAAATAAACTCTTTTTTTTTGTTTTAAAATAAAGTTTTTAGTTTTTTTTTTGTATAGAAAATAAGTAAAATTAATAGACCCCGGAATTCGAAATAGCAACTCGAAAAGAGACTCCCCGGCAACGGCGCCAAAAACTTGATGGGCCCGCGAACAGACTCTTACTGTGGTTGGTTCGGTGAGTCGATCGCCGCGGGCTCGCTCGGGTAGGCAAGTGCACCTATCGCAAGTAGTACTCGATATTCGGGGGAATACCGAGGTCGTATTGTTCTCGGGGTCGTGTTGACTATTCTTACTCCTCCGGGAGGACTATTATTTTACTGAAAGTAAGGTGGATTTTTTTTACTTAATAAAAGACAGAAAAGCAAAGGAGCAAAAAAAAACGATTTAGAAAATATTCGATGAAGGGTTAACGCTCGGCATCGAATCGGATTAAGACTAAAACAATTTTTAATAATAAAAAGACTTAGATTTCAAATTAATAATAAGACAACTTGGCCGTGGAGGTTCCACAAATGTGAGCTCACCTAGCTATAGGGATATCGCTCACCTAAACGTTAAGACTATTCGACCGAACGTTAGTCCGACGAAGGATTCCTCTTAACGCCTGCTTTACGCTAAGAACCCCGCTATTGGGTGGGGAACCCAATCCGGTAGAATTACGCTTGTCCTCTTTCGAGGGTATGCACGCAACTCTATTTACCCAGGGGTGATCGGTCCATATGCACGGCCTCTCGGCTAGCTAGCATATGGACTACGGAAATAGGGCCCACACATCGATATGTGGTCCTACGCGTCGTAAACCCGGGGTAAACCTTAAGTGCTTAAATTAAAATGAAAATAAAGAGCTTTAATTATTATAAATCATTTTAAATGTCCCAATGCTCTTCGATGCCGAGGCTAATAGCGATTAGCCACACATCGGTATGGGGACGGCTTATAATTTAGTGAGGCGCGAGTTCGAAATTAACCACTAAACGTTTATAAGAAGGGGACACAAGAAAAATAACAACATTTAGAAAACTGAAAAGCTAGCTAAAACAAGAACTCATGCACACTCCAAATTATAAATTAAAAAGGAACTAAGTTACACATAAAAGAAATTTGCATTTTTCAAATTTGCGAGTCCCACTCAAACGAGTGGGGGCGGTAAATAAAAGCTGAAAATTGCAAGTCCTACTCAAACGAGTAGGACTGTAATGAAAGCGAGTCCTACTCGAATGAGTAGGAGAAAATAAATGCGATTACAGGGCTAAAAGGTCCGTCCATTAAACTCAAGTGAGTAGGCGGAAAAATAAAGAAAGAAAAATTACAAATCCTACTCAAACGAGTAGGCGGGAAATAAAGTCCGGCCATTTAAACTCAAGTGATTAGGCGGAAAAATAAAGAAAGAAAAATTACAAGTCCTACTCGAACGAGTAGGACTGAAAATGAAAACGGTGCGCCATTTAACTCTTAACGAGTAGGCGGAAATAAATACACACAGACACACACACTCCATAAGAAATTCAAGAAAGTAATAAAGCTAACACCTACACTCACACACTCTACATAATTTGAACAAAGCATTAAAAGAAAGCAATTAAAAGAAAGCATAAAAGATTTAACACCTACACTCACACACTCTACACAATTTGAATCAAAGCATAAAAGTTATACACCTACACTCACACACACTTCATGAAGATTAAGAAGAACAAAAGGAAATTTAGGCTCATACACTCACACACACAAATAAAAAGCAAAATGAAAGTTACCTAAACATTAAAATTTTAACTTTTTCATGCTTAGATTTTGCCAAAAACAAATAAAAAGAGGAAATTTCAATTTTAGAAGACAAAAGTTTTTCAAAACAAATTAAAAATCAAAGTTTTTGGAAAATTAAAATGCCAACATTTTCATTCTTATGACTTTATGAAAGTGATAAAAAAGGTAAAAAGAAGATGAAAAGAACAAAAAAAGGTTTTACAATCCTAAAAGAAAACTAAGTAAAAAAGGGAACAAAATCACTTTTTGAATCTCTTTTATAACTTCATGAGAATGAAATCAAAATTCTAAGCATGAAGACAAGTTAAAGACATATAAAGTAAAGTAAATTACACTCATACACACACACACACACATTTCAATAAATGAAGAACAAGGATTAAACTAAGGATAAAAAAGGGAGAAGAAGTGAGCCATCCAAATGAATTTTCATGCTATATAGAGAGAGAAAATCTAACATTTTTATTGAAATTATCAAACTATTACAAAGCTAGAAGATAAAGCAAAATAAAACATGAAATAAGAAGGGAGAAATCTCCTTACATAGCACTAGTATCCACGGATTAAGCCCACAAAAAGACACTAAATTGGCCCAAAAATCTGAACCCTTGGACCTTACAGAACTGGGCTATTTATAGGAAAAAATTTCTAAGTACACGCCCTCGGTCACGGGCGTGTAGGGGGGGCGTGACAGTACTATTCATGAAGGCGGCTGGCGATTGGACAGGAAAGTTGACTTCGGGCTGAGTTCGCAGCAGTCACGCCCCAGGTCACGGGCGTGACTCTGGGCATGTCGGGGAGGTAGAACCGGGCGCGGGTTGCGTCGAAAGTCTTTGTCAGCATCTTGTCGGGCCAGCTGGAAAGGTCACGCCCCAGGTCACGGGCGTGACGCTGGGCGTGTCAGTTGGTGTCGACACTCGACGAATGTCGAGCGGAAAGTGTCGAGTCGAAATCGTCGAGCGGAAATTGAGTCACGCCCCAGGTCACGGGCGTGACACTGGGCGTGACTGTTGGTGTCGACACTCGACGATCGTCGAGATGAATTCGTCGAGAGGAGAGGACACGGGCTTGGGTCACGCCCCGTGTCGGGTGACACGGGCGTGTCGCCAGGCGTGTCGAGCTTTTTACTTCAGAAATCTGCCAGTTCACGGAATTTGAGCGTCACGCCTTGGTCACGGGCGTGACAAATATGTCACGGGCGTGTACTGCCCAATTTTGGCAGATTTTGAACTTTTTCTGAAAAATAAAATAAAACAAGTTAGAAGCAAATTTACAAGAATAGGAACATTTTATTGAACAAAAATAAGTAAAAATGACGAAAATAAATGAAAAAGACTAAATTAATGTGCATAAAAATACGAATAATTACAATTCATCAAGGTACAAGACGAATCTTTGTTTTTGAATGAATCCGTTAATTTTGTTGCTAATCAAAACAGGGGAGTGCCTTACGGTAATACTTACAACCCGGGGGGTGAGAAATCCCCCAAACGTTTCTTGGAATCCTAACACATCTGGCCAAAGATGGCAACCGGGGCAGCATCAAAACGATGCGTATGCTTCCGGTAGCCAACCGCGGCCGCCTCAACCGAATTATTCCCAAGGGCCCCCCATCATTAAGAAAAATTCTTTGGAAGAGATGTTCGAGAAGTTTGTTGAGATTTCCCAGACCAACATGACAAATTAGGCCGCCTCGATGCGCAAACTGGAGGCACAATTGGGCCAATTGGCTCAAGTGGTTTCCGAGCGCACCCAAGGCACCTTACCGAGCAACACTGAAAAGAACCCCCATGAACAGGGAAAGCGCCTTGGGGAGGACACTTCGGGAAACCGCAACGAACTTGTCATTAATTGTAAAATCAATAACATCGACACTCCAGCATTATGCGATTCTGGGGCGTCCAGCAACATACTCACTTTGCAGGATGCTGCAAAGATGCAGTTACAAGTTGACATTGAAAATCGGAAATCGCTTATCTTAGCTAATGGCAATCTGGTTGACACGGAGGGCGGTGTGCGGGATGTTGAAATCGAGGTTAACGGCACCAGTATCACCACTGACTTTCAGGTTTTGGGACAACAGGACAATAACTCCATTCCTATATTAGGAGTCCCATTCCTAACAGCCAGTGGCGCATCCCTCGACTTTTCCAAAGGCCGTGTCACTTGGCCAAACGAAGAGTCCACCCTCGATAAAACATCCATACATTTTTCTTCCATCCCAAATAACATTTCTCTGAGTGTCACAGATGTCAAGCTGGATTCAGGTCCCCCTCATTGGAAGCACATCTGGAGGAGACGCCAAAGAACTGACTTCCTCCGGAAGTCGATGAGAAGCAGGAGCTACGGGTCCACGAAGGGATCAATTGCACCAAAGCCACGACTGTCTTTCTACTGCCAGCCAACTCTGTTGTTGAGCATGGCGAACTAAGTTTTATTCGGGAGAAATCCCTGGACAATAATTTGTATAATTCTGTTAAACGATCTGTAACTTGGGCAGATCCGGTTGCCGTTACGGTGCCGGATAGGCCGCCGCCAACCACGACACAAGGAAACCCCACAGCCTACCTTCATTGGAAGTCTCCTACGGTGGAGAAACTGAAGGAGGCCAAGCGTTTACGCGAAGAGCGCTACGCTGCCTTCCGGCGCGTAAAAGAGTGCACTCGCAGTAATAGGACAATGCCTACCCCGAATAAAAAAAGACACTCTGCTGTTCTCTCGCATCCCACCGGAGAGACTTACCATAAATCTGCGTATAGCTGATTGTGCCATCCTCTTTCTTGCTACTTGTTGAATGCTGGTTGCTCTATTTTTAATTTTGTTTCCTTTTGCTACTGCCAAGAACACTCTATTTGAACTGCTAATACAGGTATTTGGTCCACCTTAAGGACGGTAAACAAAAGGGCTTTCGGGAGACAACCCAAGTTGGACCGTTCAGTCTTATGCTGTGTTTTGAGTTCGGTTTATTTCTTCATATATATATATATATGTCCAGCTTTTGTTTGGCTTGCATCCTTTAATCACAGGTGCAGGAATATTTGAGGCGCGGCAACTTGGCCGCACTTGGACATCTCATTGCCCGACTGGTATGCTCAAATTTGAGCATAGGTACTTCCTACCCTAGCTATTTCTCCTATTTGGAATGCTTATTTTTACTCATTGTCAACTTTAAGTCTGGGGGGGGGGAGTCTTCCTGTGGTCACTACACCGCACTTTCTGTTGCATTCCAGTTTCTTATTTACTTATTTCTTGCTTTTTGTTGCACACACTGAATCACCCACACGAGTGCGCTCTTACCCACGCGCACAACCCGAGTTAAATTTATTGCTTTTGTGTAAACTTTAAAATAGTGGTACGGTCTTAGGATTTCAGGATTGAGTCGTTCGAAACTCATGCAGTGCTCCTAATCGAATACTCATGGTTTGTGTAGAGTTAGGATAGAACTAATTTTTCTTTATGCTCGTAGATTTATTCTTTTCTGCACACGTAAATATTGTTTGTACTGCTCAAAATCTGAATCTGGGATAATCAAACGATAGTGTAGGAATGTGTGTAGCCGCCACTAGACTCGTATTGCTCGAGTCGGGGGGAAGGATCATCTTTCTCGGTGGCTAAGAACTTGCCCTAAGCTACTCTCGAAGCATTGGTGCACGGTTAGTTAAGCGTGAGCATGACGTAGGCCTTCTTTTTGGCTAGTTTGAGCCTTGTTTAGCCATTCCTACATGTTAACCATCGCATGCCAAATTTGTGCCTACCCTTCCTTTGATCCAGCTCCACTTGAAAGATATGGTACCTAAACACCTAGAGGGGGGGGGGGTGAATAGGTGACCTAATCCTTTTCTAACTTTGTTGGCAGCCAAACAATTATATCACAGATTTCTAAGTAGTCTATTACAGCAATCAGCAAAAATCAAACATACACAGCTCATTCACAGCACAGCACACAATGATTTATAGTGGTTCCCCAATCTTTGGGTACATCCACTTTCCCCCTTCGCCTATCTAGCAGTGTACTAGATTCAGCCAAACTTCTCCACTGTCTCAGAACCCAAATAGGTTCCTACACCTCAGGCCCAAAGCCTTACACCTCAGCTTTCTCCAAAGCCTACACTCAGCCTCAAAGGCCTACACTCAGCCACCCAGGCCTACACTCAGCCAATCAAGGCCTACACTCAGAGTTCTTCAACTCCTACACTCAGGCTCTCAAGCCCTACCCTCAGCCTTTATAAATTTAGGCTTACAATGCACTCAGATCCAAAGATCCTACAAGTTAAAATAGTATTACAATAAATAACTCAACAACTCAGAAAATAAGAGAGGAGTTGTGAGTTTCTTGCTGAGTTCTTGGAAGAACTCAGATAGATCCAAACTGACTTAGCTTCCTTCAAAGCTTCTTGAGTAGAACTGAATAAGTCTGAATCCTCTGCAGTTGTTCCTTGACCTCTGTTTCTTAAGATCCAGATGCCTCTGAATCCTTCTTCTCAGCCTAGTTCCAAAGACTGAATTCTTGATTGGAGCTCTCTCTCTCCAATTTCTTAGATCTGCAGTTGGACTGCCAGATCTTCTTGTGTTGATACTCTGTGTATCACTTTTCTGATTACTTGAATAATCTGATCAATTACTTCAAATAGCTTCAACAACAACTTCTGTAAACTGTGAGTGTCTATTTATAGGCATTCTTCATGGTAACCGGCTGGTCCGGTTCATAACAGACTTCTGACGTCCCTGACAGTTGCTGTAGACCGGCTGGATCGGCAGCTATCATGTCAACCAGTCACTTCTTGAAATTCTCTAACTGTCAGATAGTGTCGAGACTTTCTGTTCTTAAGTGTCGACACTTATAGACCAAGTGTCGACACATGCTATGTAAGTGTCGACACAAGTCTACAAGGTGTCGACACAACTCCTTGTATGTATCGACACAGATTCTTCTGCATGTGTCGACACTGAAATTGAGTGTCGACACAAGTACTTGTTCTTCATTCTTTAACTGTATTCTTCTAAGTGTCGACACATCTCTTTTGTGTCGACACAACTTCTTGTGTTGAATCTGTCAAGTGTCGACACTGCTTCTTGGTGTCGACACAAGTCTTCAATGTAGATTCTTTAGCTGAGTGTCGACACATTCCTTTAGTGTCGACACTTGTACTTAGAATATTTTTGTAGATATTTTTGTTCTTTGCTAAGTGTCGACACAGCTCCTTGTGTCGACACTTTCTTCCAGTGTTGAGTCTTTAACTGAGTGTCGACATATTGTGCTGGGTGTCGACACTTTCTTCAAGTGTTGACTCTTCTGGTGGTGTGTCGACACATTGTGCTGAGTGTCGACACATACTTCAAGTGTTGACTCTTCTGGTTGTGTGTCGACACATTGTGTTGAGTGTCGACACATACTTCAAGTGTTGACTCTTCTGGTTGTGTGTCGACACATTGTGTTGAGTGTCGACACTTACTTCAAGTGCTGACTCTTCTTCATAGTGTCGACACATTGTGTTGAGTGTCGACACTTGTACTTGGACTCTGCAGACTTTTGCTGAGTGTCGACACAACTCCAAGTGTCGACACTTTCTGATGTAGACACAGCTCTTCTAGGTGTCGACACTTCTGCTAAGTGTCGACACTGCTTCTCTGCATTCTTCTTCACTGAGTGTCGACACAGCTCCTTGTGTCGACACTTTCTGTCTGGTGTCGACTCTTCATCCCAGGTGTCGACACAATGACTCCAAGTGTCGACACTGCTTGTCTGGGTGTCGACACAAGCCTTCTCAAGTGTCGACACTTCCCCTCTGGGTGTCGACACAAGCTTTCTCAAGTGTCGGCACTTTCCCTCTGGGTGTCGACACATGGACTTAGAAAGTTTTAGCTTCAGTCCAGTGAATACCTAACCTGCACAAGTAACTCAAACATACATCAAATACATTATGATGTATATCATTGAGATGGGTGAGGCTTCTTCAAATCAGGTACATTTGACCAATGTACCCAACAATCTCCCCCTATTTGGAGAAGTCATAACCCTTAGTCAATGATATACACCATTCATAATTAAAAATTACAAAATGATGAAAAGCAGATTATAATCAGCAGGGTTAACATGAACATGTAAAACTTCACACATATACACATTCAACATTCCAGAACAAATAAGAAACAAACACATTTCAGAACAATCATACTATATTTATCATATATTGTTCTAACATTGTTCCTTATACATTTTCAATGTTGTACAAAAATGTTTTTCATTTAAAAGATTACAACAAGCTTCAAGTTTAATTCCTAATCTATTTCTGATCAGGTTCTTTGATAACAATTCCTTTTCCAGCTTTAACTTGAGCTTTGACAGCAGCAGTAGCAGTAGGCTCAGCATCAGCAGGCTTTTTGCCTTTTGAGTCTTTCTTCTTTTGTTCTTCAGCCTTGATTTTCTGCCTTTCAAAATAATGATAGGGCTTAGGAAAGTACTTGCTAGGCTCCACTGCAGTAGGAGGTAGCTTGCCTAAATTAGCCTTTCTTCTGTACTGGACAATGGCTTCCTGCCTGATCTCATGCTTCCTCCATTCTGCTTCTGAGAACCACTTGTTTCTATCAGTAGTGTTATCTTTAGCAGCTTTCCAGGCAGTTAGAATGATATTTCTAGAGGTAGGGCTCCACTGTTCAAAATCTGGCTTTTGTTCTGCTAGTTCCCTAAACCTCTTCTTTGACAGCCTTGTCTCTTCTTCTTTGTCCAAAGCCTCTTGCATAGCTGCTGTTATAGGTTGAACAACCTTTTCTAAATGGACATTGTCCTTGCCCCCAGATGGGCTATACATAGTGCTCACCTCTGCATGAATCATTTCAAAATCTGGAGGTGGATAAATGACTTGAGCTACTTCTTGTGGCTCACCTCCAAAATAGGTAGGGTTCAGTCCAGATTCAGCAACTTCATTGTCATCACACAGGGGAGGATATCCAAGTGTAGCCCTGATGGAATTTGATATCCATTTTGCATGCTCAGAACTTGCCTTGACTAACACTCTCTCCCCCTTTATGACTTCTTGGGCCACATGGTCTCTTACATCATCCTTTTGGAATCTAATCTGACTATCCAAATACCTGATTCCATCCTTTAAGTAGGGTTTAAGCTTTGTAAGCTGTTCTGAGATTGCTTTCTGGGAATCTTGTATAGCAGTTTTGACAGCAGTAATCTCAGCTTGAAAGATTTTATCAAAATCAGCCTTTGCAGCAGCAGCAGATGTAGATGGTTTAGCAGACTTATTCTTTAATTCAGTGACTATAGCATTGTGGGATGCAGTCAAATTATCATTCATCCTTAATTGATTTTCCAGCACATAGCCTTGTTTCAATGCTATATCATCTACTTGAGTCTTGATCTTCTCCTGGTGAGTAGCCAAATAGACTACTGCATTCCCACCCTTGTGGAAGCAGTCAGTCATCTCCTTTTTATTAAGGTTCATTTCAAACCTTATTGACTTGATTTCCTGTGCCATATCAAATTGTAGGGTCTTGTGCCCTTCATCAACATAAGTCTCTATAGCCTTCCTTTGCTCATCCAGCTTTATCTGTAGTGCAATCAGTAAAGCACTATAGTCAGCAGTTGGAGCTTGCTGAACTATGGGCTGTGGGGCAATGGATTGGAGGGCTTTCTTGTAGCTCTGACTTCTTCTTTTGAATACAAACAATTTCTTCTTCTTAGCCCTAGCACTCTCCTCATCTTCAGAGGCAGAGGTGCTGGCAATCTCAACCCTATCCTTAGGGCTTTGTGGTTTTTCAGCTTGCACATCTAGTGCCTTCTCAGTGTCTAGCCTTAAAGGCTCTTCCAGAACTGCCATGTGCTCCCCCTCAGCAGCAGCACCCTTCTCTTCAGCAGCAGCAACCTTGTCCATGTCAAAATCCTCTTGATCTAAATTCAGAAACAAATCTTCCATTGTATATTCATGAGGGGATGGAGCTGGAGATAGTCTCTGTTCTTCAACTACTTGAGTAGTTTCTGGAACATTTTGCACAACAACAGATGTGTCTACAAGACCAACATCTGGAGCTTGGCTAGGTAGCTGAGTTTGCTGAGGAACATCAGACAAATCAGCATCTTCAATAAGATATTTTAAAGTTTTTAAGTCAGTGAGTACCTCTTGGATAATGAGGGTGGCTTGCTCACTGTCCAGAGTAGATGTTTCTTCTACTGCTGGAAGCTCTCCCTGGCTGTGATCCCTATGGATGGGGCTAGCTGGAGGCAGCTCCCCCCGGATCTCAGCTTCATCTTGAGGAGCAGGAGTCTTCTCTGCAGCTACTTCTTCATGGTCATCAGGTGTGAAAACAACCTGTTCTTCACTATCAGAACTGCTGGAGGACTCTTCTGTCACAGCAGCAGTCTTTCTCTTCTTCCTGGGAGGAGTAACTTTCTCAGATACTGGCTTCTCAGGGGTAGGCATGTCCTTTGACAACACCCTTTCCCATCTAGAAAATATCCTGGAATCCATCTTTCTCATATGATTGATCTTGCTTCCAGCAGCTGTGCTCATTACCTCTAGTATTGTACCAGCCAGGTAGAGACTTATAATTCTGCCCAGATTGGGCTTTTTCAGACTTTCCTTGATCTTTTCATAGAGGACCATTGACCAATCTGTTTTGAGGGTGAAGATGATTCTTGTCATGATATTGAACATTGAGGCTGACACCCTGTCATGCCCTCCAGGTTTACTGAGAATGACCTTTCCCACTATTTCAGACATGAATTTCCCTTGATTATTCATGCCTTTCCTGTTAAAGACTGATCCTACCTTCATCTTTGGATCCAGTCCACACCAAGTAAGAGCTTCCCTGGTCTTTGAAGCAGTTACTTCCTCTTCATCACGTGCTTTAGGTAGCTGGAGTACCTTTCTCAGATTCTTTGGTGAAACTTTGACCTTAGTCCCATGAACTCTGGATTTGATCCTGAATCCAGAGTCATCTACAGCAGCTTCATGGAGAAATTCAAGAACTTCCTTTTTCCAAATCTTCGTTGGTTCTGAAGTCAAGTATTCCAATCCAGAATCGGCAATTAGGGTTACTACCGCCTTGAGTTCTTGATCAGCTTCATCGAATGCACCTCGCACGAGCTCATAGCCTTCGTTAACATTCTCCTCGAGCTTGGGAGCCATTAGGGTTTGGAGATTTAGTCTTGAGAAAAGAGAAATGTCGACACAAGAGTTTTGGTCTCGAAACTTTGAAAGCGTGTCAACAATCAAAGACAGAACCCTATTTATACCTGTCTAATTTTGAAGATGAACAGGCGGGATACCTAGCTTAACATGTGTCGACACTGCTCTACTCGACGAATAGTCGAGACTTTACTTAGAAAATTCTGAGTAAAACTTAAGTGTCGACACCACATTGGATGTGTCGACACCTACTCGACATGTGTCGACACTAACATTCTGAAGTGTCGACACCAACTCGACATGTGTCGACACCAACTTCCTAGATGTGTCGACACTTTTATTCTGTGTCGACATAGACTTGTCTATGTGTCAACACCTTTTTACTTAGTCAATTTTCTATTCTGTAACCGTAGTCTAAGTTTATCATACCTAGTTCAATTTTGAATCTATTAAACTTAGCTTCTTCTAAGGGCTTAGTAAACATGTTAGCTATCTGATTATCAGTTTTAACATATTCAAGTGCAATATCATTTCTTTCAACATGCTCCCTAAGAAAGTGATATTTAATCTCAATATGTTATGTTCTACTATGAGATACAGGGTTGTTAGCTATTGAAATAGCACTTGTAGAATCACAATAAAGTGGAGTTCTACTTACCTGAAATCCATAGTCCACTAGCTGATGTTGAATCCATAGAAGTTGAGCACAGCAACTTCCTGCAGCTACATATTCTGACTCAGCTGTGGAGATAGCCACACTAGTCTGCTTTTTGCTGCTCCATGAAATTATTCTTCCACCTAGGAATTGACAGGTTCCAGTTGTGCTCTTTCTATCCTCTTTGCATCCTGCAAAGTCTGCATCTGTATAACCTGTTAGATCAAAATCTCCATTCCTAGGGTACCAGAGGCCTAGATAGGGAGTGCCCTTTAGATATCTCAATATTCTTTTGACAGCAGTCAAGTGAGACTCTTTAGGGCAGGCTTGATACCTGGCACAAACACATATAGCATACATAATGTCAGGCCTACTTGCAGTCAAGTATAGTAAGGAGCCAATTATCCCTCTATACAAGGTTTCATCTACAGGTTTCCCTGCATCATCCTTGCTAAGAGACACACTTGACCCCATAGGAGTCTTCATGGTACTGGATGAATCTATACCATATTTCCTTATGAGTTCTAGGGTGAACTTGGACTGACATATGGACAAGCCACTTTCAGTCTGTTTAACTTGGAGACCCAAGAAAAACTTTAGCTCTCCCATACTACTCATCTCAAATTGACTTTGCATAAGCTTTGCAAACTTTTTTGCAAAGGCTACTTTCAGTAGACCCAAATATAATGTCATCTACATATATTTGGACAAGTATGACTTTGCCTCTAGATTCCCTAAGGAATAGAGTCTTATCTATTTTCCCCCTTGTGAACTTGTTCTCAATGAGGAAACTAGATAGGGTTTCATACCAAGCTCTAGGAGCTTGTTTTAACCCATACAATGCTTTCCTAAGTCTATAGACATAATGAGGTTGAGTTGGATCAACAAAACCTGATGGCTGCTCCACATAGACTTCTTCTTTCAAATTACCATTTAGGAATGCTGACTTGACATCCATTTGGTATACCTTGAATCCTTGATAGGTTGCATAGGCCAAGAACATCCTTATGGCCTCCAGTCTGGCTACTGGGGCAAAGGTTTGATCAAAATCAATACCTTCTTCTTGCCTATATCCTTTTGCAACTAGTCTTGCTTTATTCTTAATGATGACCCCTTGTTCATCTAACTTATTTCTGTAGATCCACTTAGTTCCTATAACATTGTGGTCTTTAGGTTTAGGAACCAGTTCCCAAACCTTGCACTTTTTGAACTGATTAAGTTCTTCTTGCATAGCTTCAGTCCACTGTGGATCTTGTATAGCTTCTTCAAATTTCTTAGGTTCTATTTGAGACAGAAAACTAGAATATACTGCAGTATTCTGATTTCTGCTCCTTGTCTGAACTCCTTGTCTTGGATCTCCAATAATCAGCTCTACTGGATGATCTCTTAGATGCCTGTGGGCTGGAGGCATCCTAGCTTCAGGTTGAACTTCTTCAGCATCTGCATCATGCTGTACTTCTTGTATTTCTTCAGCTATTGGCACATGTAGTTCTCCCCCTGGACAACTGCTATTGCCTTCTACTTGCTGTCTTTCAGCAGGCATCTCTTCTATAGTAAGCTTGTCCAATTTCTTTGTCAAACCTGTGGGGCTGCATACATTGCTAGACAACTCATTGTTAATAAGTTTTGTCTCATCAAAAACTACATGCACAGTCTCCTCTACAACTTGTGTAATCAAGTTGTATACTCTATAAGCCTTACTATTGTTGCTGTACCCAACAAAAATTCCCTCTTGGGACTTGGCAGCAAACTTAGTTATGTAAGACTTCCCATTATTAAGTATGAAGCATTTGCAACCAAAGATCCTAAAATAGGATAGGTTTGGTTTCCTGCCTTTCACTACTTCATAGGGGGTCTTGTTTAGTCTTTTAGTGATGGTAGCCCTATTTATCACATGGCATGCAGTGTTAACTGCTTCAGCCCAGAAATACTCAGGCAGTGATGTATCACTAAGTAGGGTTCTACCAGCCTCTATCAAGGTTCTATTCTTCCTCTCAGCAATGCCATTTTGCTGAGGTGTTCTAGGTGAAGAGAATTCTTGAAATATCCCAAAGTCTTCACATAGTTTTGTCATGCTTTCAGATTGAAACTCAGTACCATGGTCACTTCTAATTTTGACCACAGTACTATTTAGTTCATTCTGAATTTGCTTGACAAAGCTGTAGAAGACACTAGGTGTTTCAGATTTCTGCCTTAAGAAGAACACCCAGGAAAACCTTGAGTAGTCATCAACAACTACAAAGGTATAGACCTTCCTACCTAAGCTGTGAACTGGCATTGGACCAAAGAGATCCATATGCAAGAGGTATAAGCACCTCACAGCATCTTTGTTCTCAATGCTTTTAAAGGTGGATTTGGTCTGCTTGCCCTTTTGACAAGCTGAGCAAATGCCATCTTTAACACACTTAACTTGAGGACCATTCCTCACTAACTCTTTGCTAAAGAGTTTGCTAATAGTCTTGTAGTTAAGATGAGCTAGCCTCTTGTGCCACTTGACACAATGAGAGACTGTCTCATCAGCTACAAGACAAACAGGAGAACCATTGTTCTCAATCATGATGTCTAGACAGTAGACATTCCTCTTTCTATATCCTGTCAAAATGATCTCTTGATCACTTGACCTCTTGATATGACAACCATTTTTAACAAATGAGATGTCATACCCTACATCACTTAACTGACTTATACTTATAAGGTTGTGTTTCAACCCTTTAACATAAGCCACTTGAGTAATGGTAACAAGGTTTGAAGAAATGTTACCAAACCCTTTGATGATTCCTTTTTCAGAACCACCAAAGGTCACTTTAGGACCATTTTTGATTGGAATGTAGTCCTTCAGTAGTCCCCTTGTTCCAGTCATATGTCTGGAACATCCACTATCCAAGTACCATGTTGGGGTATGGCCACTTGGATTCACCTGCAAAACAAATTAATGAACCTTAGAACCCAAAGTAAACTTGGGTCCTTGGTGATTGTTAGTTTGCAACATGACACAGCTACCTACTGGCTTTCCACCAGGTAACTTGCTACTCAACTTGGCACTGGCATTGTGCCAACAATCCAAGGCAAAGTGGCCAACCTTCCCACAACACCAACATTCAAACTTATTGTACCTTTGCTTAGGTACAGACTTTGCTGTCTTAACTGCAGCTGACTGATTGAATGTTGGGGCCTTGCCCTTGGGCTTGGACTGATCCTGAACAGTCCTGGCAGGTTTAACAAAACCCAGTCCAGCCTTACCTTTGTGATGAGTAAAATCATCAATCAAAGGTAGAACTGATTTAGGCTTTGAAAACTTTGCAACCAGTTCTCTCTCTTTCTGAAGATTTGTCTCCAGTTTCTTAATTTGATCATTCTTAAATGTGATAGTACCCATCTGAATCACTGTAATGTGTTTCAGCCTAGCTATCTCATTCAGTTTTTGGTCAAATTGCCTCTCAAATTCTGTTGCAGCAGCCCTGAGATCAGCAATCTCCTTTGCCTGACTTTTGGCAAGGGACTTGCTTTTCTTATAAGCCTGTAACAGCACCTTATATTCATCTATGAGCTGATGAATATCATCCTCAGACTCAGAACCACTTCCATCATTTGATGAAGATGATTCTGATTCTGAACTAGAACAAGAAACTGAACTTAGAGTTGGACTTTGTACCTCCTGACTAGGTCCTGGCTGCTCCAGGATTTTGGCACTCTCAGTCAATGCCATCAGTCCTTGGCACTGGCAGTCTTCTTGTTCATAAATTGACTCCAAGATCAGCATAAATTCTTCTTCTTCTTCTTCAGCAAATAGCCCTATGTAGGCTTCATCATCAGTATCAGTGTTTGAAGAAGAAATATCTGAAAGAGTCTTCTCATTCTTGGCAACAAAAGACTTCTCTTTCTTCCCTTTGAAGTGAGTCTTTTTCCTGTCACTGGATTCTTTTCTTTTCTCAGGACAATCAGCAATGACATGACCCTGTCTATTGCAGCAGTAGCACACAATCTTTGATCCAGTTGCCTTGCTTGTCTTTGTCTTCTTCCTGTCCTTCTTAGAAGGCTTTTTCTCCTGATACAAGACTTCTTTTCCCTTGTAAGTAGATGGTCTGGACCTCCACTGTTTCTTTTTCAGGAATTTCTGAAAGTGTCTAGTGAAGGCAGCAAAGTCTTCATCACTTTCACTGCTTGTAGACTTTGTACTGACAGACCCTTCTGACTCAGATTCAACTACCTCTGGAGGTGGAGTTGATGACTTAGTTCTGCATTTTCTGGGAACATCTGTCTTGAAGGCAACAGTCCTTTCCTTGTGCTCAGTCCTTGTTGATTTCTCCTCCTCTTTCCTCACTGTCAGCTGCATCTCATATGACAACAACTTGCCAAATAGTGTAGGAGGAGGAATTTCTCCCAACTTTGCCATTTCTCTTATGGCACAGATCTTGGTGTCCCAATCTTTGGTTAGGGACCTTAGGAATTTGTCATTTAGTTCATAGTTGCTGAACTCTCTTCCATAAGACATGAGTTCATTAACTATTCTATAGAACTTCTTGTAGCATTCAGTGATGCTATCTCCCTTGCCTTTCCTAAAGCTCTCATACTCTTGATTAAGCAAGGACTTCCTATCTTGCCTAACTTCTTCAGAACCTTCCATATAGACAATGAGGGTATCCCACATTTCTTTTGCTGTTTTACAATGAATTAAGTTCTGAAAAGTTGCATCATCAATGGCACTCACTATTATGTTTTGTGCCCTCTTGTCCATAGTGGCTAGGACAATTTCATCCTTGGTCATCTCAGAGAAATCCTTTGGAGTCCTCTGATTTGCATCCAATACTGAGATCTTCATTGGCACATAAGGCCCTTCCTTAACTGTGATGTAGATTCTTGGGTCTGAGGCCTCCATAAATAGCCTTACCCTCTCTTTCCAGATCCCAAAAATTTCCTTTCTGCAAATAGGTAATTTCATGGAACCCAATTCTTTATGATTTTCAAAGGAACCCATGGTTCTTGATTTTCTTGAAGCTATTTTCTGACTTAGACTGTTTCTGCCAAATAGGATCTCCTTAGACTGTTAGTCCTTGTTTTGAGGAACCTCCCTCTGATACCACTTGAAAGATATGGTACCTAAACACCTAGAGGGGGGGGGGGGGGTGAATAGGTGACCTAATCCTTTTCTAACTTTGTTGGCAGCCAAACAATTATATCACAGATTTCTAAGTACTCTATTACAGCAATCAGCAAAAATCAAACATACACAGCTCATTCACAGCACAGCACACAATGATTTATAGTGGTTCCCCAATCTTTGGGTACATTCACTTTCCCCCTTCGCCTATCTAGCAGTGTACTAGATTCGGCCAAACTTCTCTACTGTCTCAGAACCCAAATAGGTTCCTACACCTCAGGCCCAAAGCCTTACACCTCAGCTTTCTCCAAAGCCTACACTCAGCCTCAAAGGCCTACACTCAGCCACCCAGGCCTACACTCAGCCAATCAAGGCCTACACTCAGAGTTCTTCAACTCCTACACTCAGGCTCTCAAGCCCTACCCTCAGCCTTTATAAATTTAGGCTTACAATGCACTCAGATCCAAAGATCCTACAAGTTAAAATAGTATTACAACAAATAACTCAACAACTCAGAAAATAAGAGAGGAGTTGTGAGTTTCTTGCTGAGTTCTTGGAAGAACTCAGATAGATCCAAACTGACTTAGCTTCCTTCAAAGCTTCTTGAGTAGAACTGAATAAGTCTGAATCCTCTGCAGTTGTTCCTTGACCTCTGCTTCTTAAGATCCAGATGCCTCTGAATCCTTCTTCTCAGCCTAGTTCCAAAGACTGAATTCTTGATTGGAGCTCTCTCTCTCCAATTTCTTAGATCTGCAGTTGGACTGCCAGATCTTCTTGTGTTGATACTCTGTGTATCACTTTTCTGATTACTTGAATAATCTGATCAATTACTTCAAATAGCTTCAACAACAACTTCTGTAAACTGTGAGTGCCTATTTATAGGCATTCTTCATGGTAACCGGCTGGTCCGGTTCATAATAGACTTCTGACTTCCCTGACAGTTGCTGTAGACCGGCTGGATCGGCAGCTGTCATGTCAACCAGTCACTTCTTGAAATTCTCTAACTGTCAGATAGTGTCGAGACTTTTTGTTCTTAAGTGTCGACACTTATAGACCAAGTGTCGACATATGCTGTGTAAGTGTCGACACAAGTCTACAAGGTGTCGACACAACTCCTTGTATGTCTCGACACAGATTCTTCTGCATGTGTCGACACTGAAATTGAGTGTCGACACAAGTACTTGTTCTTCATTCTTTAACTGTATTCTTCTAAGTGTCGACACATCTCTTTTGTGTCGACACAACTTCTTGTGTTGAATCTGTCAAGTGTCGACACTGCTTCTTGGTGTCGACACAAGTCTTCAATGTAGATTCTTTAGCTGAGTGTCGACACATTCCCTTAGTGTCGACACTTGTACTTAGAATATTTTTGTAGATATTTTTGTTCTTTGCTAAGTGTCGACACAGCTCCTTGTGTCGACACTTTCTTCCAGTGTTGAGTCTTTAACTGAGTGTCGACATATTGTGCTGGGTGTCGACACTTTCTTCAAGTGTTGACTCTTCTGGTGGTGTGTCGACACATTGTGCTGAGTGTCGACACATACTTCAAGTGTTGACTCTTCTGGTTGTGTGTCGACACATTGTGTTGAGTGTCGACACTTACTTCAAGTGCTGACTCTTCTTCATAGTGTCGACACATTGTGTTGAGTGTCGACACTTGTACTTGGACTCTGCAGACTTTTGCTGAGTGTCGACACAACTCCAAGTGTCGACACTTTCTGATGTAGACACAGCTCTTCTAGGTGTCGACACTTCTGCTAAGTGTCGACACTGCTTCTCTGCATTCTTCTTCACTGAGTGTCGACACAGCTCCTTGTGTCGACACTTTCTGTCTGGTGTCGACTCTTCATCCCAGGTGTCGACACAATGACTCCAAGTGTCGACACTGCTTGTCTGGGTGTCGACACAAGCCTTCTCAAGTGTCGACACTTTCCCTCTGGGTGTCGACACAAGCTTTCTCAAGTGTCGACACTTTCCCTCTGGGTGTCGACACATGGACTTAGAAAGTTTTAGCTTCAGTCCAGTGAATACCTAACCTGCACAAGTAACTCAAACATACATCAAATACATTATGATGTATATCATTGAGATGGCTGAGGCTTCTTCAAATCAGGTACATTTGACCAATGTACCCAACACCACTCACTTTCACCAAGGCCTGAAGCTAAACCCACATTCGCAATCAAATGCTTGAGCTGATTTGTATTTCCTGTTTTGCCGAGGTTGTGATTAGTGGACAATGTTTTTTGGGGTGCTGATTTTATTCCCGTTTTGATTGCTTCGTTTGGGGATTGCTAGCGCAGAAACGAAAACAACAGTTTACGAAAATAAAAAGCTGATTCGCGCAATAGAAAAACAAATATATATGTGAAAGAATTGCTTTGAGATCTCGATCCCCATCCTCTTTTTTGAATTTGGTCGTGTTAAGCCGTGTTCACACCCCGATTTCAAGCTAAGTCTGGGGGCGTGTGCCCCATTCTTTTCTAAGTGGCTGTTTTGGTTTGGGTTGTTTTCGCTCGCTTTGGTTGCATAGAGCCTTCATGTTTATCTTTGACCACCAAGCCATCGCCTAAGCCCCGTTTCCTCCTACAAGTCCTACTGATTCACGCTTGAGTCTAACCCGCGCCGTGGAGAGAGTGTGAACGTGCAAGCGTATGGTCCCCGACATTGGTGGATTCCTTTGGAGGTGATCCTGAGTCCCGAACTTTGGCAATGCTCACCTTAGTGGCCTGCCTACTTTCTTCCTGCACATGATCGGACGATTCTCCAGAATTCTAATTTTGAGTAATTACAATATTTATTTACGTCTGTCGAATAGATTAAACTACGTTGTATAATTAAAAAGTTTTTCTATTATACCTTCTATACTCATGATATATTTGATTTCTCGTCTTACTTCTTTTTGAAATTTCTGAGCCAGTTAGCTATCTTCGAGTCCATGGAGTGATGATTTGCTCGGGACGTGCAAATGGTTAAGTCTGGGGGTGTGATGAGTCCACATTTTACATTGATTTTTGGACTCATCTGGGCTAGTTTTATCGTCTTAGCACTACACTTGAGAGCCTTTATTGCTTATTTGTGCTTATGTACCTATTTCACGATTAAGTGCATTGTAGGCCCGCTTCTGTGTGCTTTCTGTGTTTCCATTTAGTTGTTATTCTTTAGCCCTATCTCGGGGATGTGGTATGCACGTTCTAGTGGCCTTTCTGCCCCTTCTGCTGGTACAGTGGTCCTGTGCGTGCTCCGGAACTGCTCGGGAGACTCCGACGATGCAGGAATACTGCGCACGACCACTGGACTTACTGCGCATGACCACTGGTCGTGCGCCACTGTTCGTGCGCATTACACCACCTTTTTCATAACCCTGTCTCGGTAATCGCACGAGCACAGGCCATAATGCGCACGACCACTGGTCGTGCGCCACTGCTCGTGCGCTTATATGCTGATGCTTCTTGTCCAGGTTGCAGGTTTATTTGGAAAAGCCGCACGATCATCGACCTACAGTGCGCACGACCACTGGTCGTGCGCCACTGATCGTGCGCACTGCTTCTGCTGCCTCCTTATATAAGGCCCTGCTCCGCGTTTTAGGTCAATGCCTGTCATTTGCTACGATCGGAGAGTGCGCGGGAATCGCCTTTTCACTTCTACAGCTGCTCCATCACTTCCACCTTCGTCGGGAAGCCATTTCCAACTACTCCGAAGCTTTTCAACACTCCGGCGAAGCCCTCGGCCATTGATGACTTCAACTCCATGCTTTCCTGCAGAGTTGGTGAAGTAGATAACCTAGAGAACGGACGTAAAGTCCTTCGAGGTGACAGATCGTTGGTACCGGAAGCCTCCTTGGACTGAGCCCGGAAGCGGATTGACAACTCGCTACTCCGGCTATGACCCGCGGTGGATCTTCATTCTCTTTTGGTTTACTCCTCTTCCCCTTCCTCTGTGTTATGAATGTTTTGAGCAGTGTAATGAACATTTGCATCCCTGAACATCAAGTTTACTTTATAGATAATGGAATGTTAGTCTCTTCTTATGCTTGTGAGTTCTGTCTGTGAATGCCCCTCGCTCACCCCACATCCACTTCATTCCTGTGCCTTGTCCGATTGCAATCCACACAAAAACGCTGCAATCCATTAGCTTCCCTTCAACTCGCCCAACTGAAGTTCGGCATAGCGGCCGACAAACCCACTTCACCTTGCGAAGCGGTGCCTTCGACCCGCATAGCTTTTACTAGTTTAGTAGATCAAACATCCACAATCTCCCTAGTCTGTTATTCCATTTTTGTTCTATTTTTAACTCTCATAATGATATTCTCGGTACTGTTGCCGTTCTACGCTAATTGCATTCCTCAAGAGACCGACACTAGGGGATTTATTCCCAAAACTTTATTACTTGTGCGACCGGTGCGCTTGCCGAATTACACGCATCAGATGTTACAAATCCCAATAAACAAAATAAAACTTTTGTCCCCGAAATCAAGGTTAAGCCTAAGGGAATTTCTATCAAAGAAAAAGAAACATGTGACATCCCATAAGAAGTGAAAGATTACATCACGACGCCATGTTTGCTAAGTGAGGTTTAAAGGGAAACCTAAATCTATGACTAATCGCCCCAATTGGCAAATCCAAGACCCCAAGAAACAAAAGATTAGCCTCTACTCTTCCCAGAGCAGTCCTACTAGTTTAAAACAGGAAAGTAAATTGAACATCCTGAGAGGTTATGAGGTATACCTGACTGAACAGATCTGGATACTTTTGTCGCATCAGGTCCTGCGGTTCCCAGGTATGCTCCTCCTGGCCGTGGTTTCTCCACAGAACTTTGACTAATGGTGTAAGACCCCATTTTTTTTGCAACAACCATCGGGGTCTTAAGCCCAGAACCGCCACTTTGCGGTGACACCTTTGCACCCGGGAAGGTCATCACTACAAAACGCCGATCCTGCCGGCCAAATCGATCACCATCGATAGAATGTATAATGAATGAAAGTGTAAGCATCCAAGTCCACAATAGAAATAGGAAATCACATGACAAATAATTAGTCCACATCGCGAGAAAGTGAATACAGGCTTAAGCCTGGTACAAGATAAACTCACTACAATTCACTCATAAAAGTAAAACTACTAATACTTGGCTCCACTCACGGATCTGGATGCCTGTCCACCCGAGCTACACTGGCCCATCTCCATCTGCACCGTACCCAGATGGTGTTGCGTCTCCTGCAGTTGTTCCCTGTCTCCCATCCAGAGAACCTAAAATATGGTGGTCAAACGACCGTCAGTCAAACTAGACTCAGTCAACAATCCCCCACCCCTCTACCCGTGGCTCCTAGGCACCGGTCGAAAAGGAGTGAAAAGGAGGACCAAAAGCAGAGTGTAATCAAGCAGGTGATATCTACCCTAAGGAATAAAAAAAATAAGGTATGGCAGGGGTATCGCAATAATTAAACATGAGTAAACAAGTGTGTAAC
This sequence comes from Platanthera guangdongensis, assembly GCA_039583875.1. Classification (NCBI taxonomy): domain Eukaryota; kingdom Viridiplantae; phylum Streptophyta; class Magnoliopsida; order Asparagales; family Orchidaceae; genus Platanthera; species Platanthera guangdongensis. The sequence goes on along the minus strand of CM077150.1, from coordinate 133,278,989 downwards.
AAAAATAAACAGTAAGGAGTAGCAAGTAAGTAAAAGCAGTAATAAGAGTAAGTAAGAGTAACGAGAAATATAACCGTTGATTTATAGGGATTACCCCTATAGACCAAGGGGTTATTTTGTAGGGCCTATCGTATAAAACATCTCATACCATTTTATACGATGGGTGTCAGGGGTTAAATGCAATGATTATGCTATGACATACAAGTATGCTATGGTATGCACATGCAAGTGCAACTAACACACACGACTCTATGCGCACAGAACTTTAGTTCCCTTTTTTGGAGTTAGCTAAACTCTCAGGAGCCTCTCGTCGTGGCCAACAGAGACAGTGGGTTGGGCCTCTCCACTCCTACACTGGTAGTCACACTACCCCATCTAGCCCCTCACGTACGTTTCCGTACTATTCCTAGCAAACCAGCTAGTCTCCCCGAGTCAACGTACCGACAACGGTGTGATCGATCGTCCAATAACGAGGACCCACCACTGTTATGCACATGCAACCATGATAGTTTGTATTTAATTATAGTATTGAACCTCCAGCTCTTTAGACTACCGAGCCTATTAGTTCACCATGTTCCCGAACCCACGGCTCCATGGACTAATCACGTCTCCTTTTTTCCAAGTCCCCAAGCATCCATCTCCCCGGACTTCCAAGTCATTACCGAGTCCATTTAACTCTACCAGTAAGCCCTTAAGCCACGAGCCTACGTTATCCTTTCTCTACCAATACATCTCCCTACGTGTACAGGTGTGAGTATAAGGTGAAACTATTATTAGGGTAACTCTTGCCCAAATTATTCCTAAGATTTACGTTAGCCCAGGACTGCCCAAGGTATTCCCCGTGAAGGGCTCTCGAAGGTACTAGGAACTATGATGGGATTACGCCCAAACTCCCTTTCGCAAGGCGCTTAATATTATTGATTTCAACCCTTGATCAGATCTCTCATTTATTTACCCAAACCAGCAACCTACTAAGGATTCAACTCTTCAAATTCATTACCCACTCTAGTTCAGTTTCCGCAGTTACTATATGCAGACCACCCTATACTATATGAGATGTATAAAGGAGGTACTCCGGATTGTCTTCCAAATCACCTATAAAATTTATCAGAGGTGTATCATAACAAGTTTAGTCTAAAATCAGAGAATCATAATTTTTCTTATTAATTTGATATTTATTAAATTTTTCCAAATGTTTGGCCATGGGCAATTTTAACATGAACTATATGATCTACTCATGTAATGGCCATCCAAAAATTTTGAACACTAAATAACAGAGATATATGACTAGATATTAATTTCCACAATTTTTTAGAAAAGTTGTGACCTCTAATTAATTTATCTAATATAATTCCCTTAATCATATGTAAAGAACGAAGTACCAAAATTACCTATCAGAAAATTATGTAAAAATTACAAAATCTTAATATGGTTTAGAAAAGATCATTGTACAAAAATCATAATTTTAGAGGCTTGCTAGACTCCAAAATTAATCAAATTAAGTTTTCCTGGGAACAACACTTAATGAAGCAACCCTTATAAATATTCTTCCAAAAATCCCATAAATATTCACAGAGCTTTAAAACATAATAAAGAGTCGCCTGGCTAAAGTTCATCAATTTCCAGCAAGTAGTTCCTTCATAATAAATTTCTAAGTAAATATTACATATTACTAAATTGTTAATGAAGTATCCAAAATAATAATCCTAAATTCATAACAAAAATCTCCAGAGCTTTTAGAAATTTTAAACACCACTCATCCCAAATTTCAAGTGATTTTAAAGTGATTTGTTAGACTAATACTCCAAATTAGGTTTGGTACCCTAAACTAGGGTTAGAGTTTTGAGGGGGTTCAAGACTTTCAAATTCCCTAAAATTTTAACCAGAGACTATACCAACCCTATGGACCTCTCCACCAATTTATAAGTCATTCCAAGGTCATTTGACCCCATGACCTTCAAACCCTAAAAATTCCCATTAAGGTACCTACCCTAGGGTTATAGGGCTACCCTACTCTTAACCACGCCAAATTCCATTGGAGGGTGTTACATGCCATATAAAGTTAGTGGCCAAATTATCAGCCTCTGTTGAGGTGATTTGACCACTCAAAACCCAAAGGGGTTGCTTTGACCTAATTAACCCTATTAGGGTCAACCTAGGGTTGGATAAAACCTAATCAAAACATCTCCAAATGAGATGAAAGTTTAACCAGAGTGCTAACATGCTCTCTGAGACCACCTACCCAAATTTGGGGGGATTTTGAGGTGTTTATGACACCTAAATAATTTATAATTAGTTTATTAAATTTTCACAAAAACTATAGAGAAATATTTTCCAAAAATTATTATTTTTTGACAGTCTAAGGGGAAGGCTATGAGAAGCCTATGTTCAAAATTCCAAAGCATTTGGATGAGTGGTTTGGTGTGGGCACTAATTCTAATGTATGGTCATGCCTATGTATAGGTTGCACTAAAACGAGTGTTGTGGTCTCACTAAGATTCCAAACTGAGTGAAATCAATTTTAAATTACACTAGACATTAAGGGCATGACCATACTAATTCCAAACTGATTCCAAAATAGTGCCTATGTATGGTCATCACCTTTTGACACAGCGGGACACGCCCTGTGACACGCCCGTGTCATAGGCCGTGTACCCCATGCTCGATGATCTACATTCGACGATCGACGATCGGTACTCCACGATCGACGATCGGTACTCCACGATCGACGATCGACGATCGACGATCGATGTTTGACGATCGACACTCACATTTCGACACAGCGGGACATGCCCTGTTATACGCCCGTGTCACAGGCCGTGTACCCCATGCTCGACGATAGACAATCGACGATCTACAGTCGACAATCCACACATTCGACGATCGTCGAGCACAATTCGTCAAACTAAGGGGACACGGCCCCGACCACGCCCGTATTATAGGGCGTGACCACCCAGAAACTTCATCGACCAAAAATTAGTCGACCAAGTGCCCAACTCTTCAACCCGAGCGGGACACGCCCTGGGACACGCCTGTGTCCCTGGCCGTGTCACCCAAATTTTGTTACTCCCAGAATTTGGGTTGTTACACTCACCCTCTCTCCTAGTCACCAAGTTGACTTGGTCAATCTGAAGGACTATTTGCAGCCCTTCCACGCACATTATTCCCTAAAGAATCCCATGAGGAGACTTGATCTTGGGTTAGCCTATTTGGGCTAGGCTGACCAGAAATAGTGTTTGGTTGACCTTGGTCTCCTTGGGATTCCTTGGGTTTTGTCATGACCTAGTCATGAAAAAACCATTCCTAGGGGTCTAGCTGTTTGAGGGATGTTACAAATCCCAATATATAACAAAACATTTCGTCCTCGAAATTCTAGTTAGGCCTATGGGGTTTCATGTATGCAAGAAAAATTGTAACATCCCGAGATGTTGATAGTAATACCTGACCAAAGAGTTCCGGGTACCGCTGCTGCATCAAGTCTTGGGGCTCCCAAGTGTGCTCCTCCTGGCCGTGATTTCTCCAAAAAACCTTGACCAGTGGGACCTTCTTGCGGCGTAAGACCCGCATACCCGTGTCATCAATCCGGACCGGCTCCATGTGCACTGACCGGTCAGATGCTACTGGCCCATACGTGGTGTCTATCTACTGTTCTTGATGTAATAGGGCCCTCCTGAGTGAGGAGACATGGAAAACATCGTGCAGGCCTTCCAGCTCTGGCGGCAGCTCCAGCCTATATGCTAAGGGGCCGATCTGCTCTAGGATCCTGTAGGGCCCCATGTATCTCGGGCTGAGCTTCTTCCTCCGCCCGTGAACTCGAAAGACTCCGTGCATCGGCCATATCTTCAAAAACACTCTATCTTATACCTGAAACTCCACCTGTCAATGCCGCACGTCGTAATATTTGGCCTGTCTGCTCTGCGCCTCCAACATCCGGTCCCGTATCAGTCTCACTTGGGCCTCGGTGTCCTCCACAAATTCCGAGCCCAGGACCTTTGGGTCCTCATCCTGTATCCATGACAGGGGAGTCATGCACCTCCGTCCATATAGAGCCTCGTAGGGGGCCATACCTATACTGGCCTGATGACTGTTGTTGTGTGAGAACTCTACCAGTGGAAGCATCTTCTCCCATGGCTCTCCTTGGTCTAGAATGCACAGATGTAGCAGTTCTTCCAATGTACGATTTGTGCGCTCTGTCTGCCCGTCCGTCTGAGGGTGGAAGGCTGTGCTAAAGGTCAGTCGGGTGCCCAAGTATGCCTGAACTGATACCACTCCCTAGATGTAAATCGCCCATCACGATCTGACACTATTGACCTAGGCACACCATGATAATGAATGAACTGCTCCACAAACTTCCGCACCAAAACTCCCACTGAATCGTCCTTCCTGATCGCTATAAATCGAGCCACCTTCGTCAACCGATCAATGATCACCCCGATCGAGTCATTCCTTGTGCGATACCGGGGAAGCCCATGTATGAATTCCATGGCTACGTCATCAAACTTCCACTCCGGCACCGGGAGTGGCTGCAATAATCCTGCGGGGTCCTGGACTCCGCCTTCACTAGCTGACATGTCTCACAATGGGTCACGAAGTAAGTGACATCCTTCTTCATGCTGGGCCAGAACATAGTTTTCTTCAAATCAGCCGTCATCTTTGTGATCCCTGGGTGCACAGAATACCGGCTGCAGTGCGCGTCCGTCATAATGTCCTCCCGGATCTGACCTCCCTCCGGTATATACACCCATCCTCTGAAGCACACCAGGCCATCCCTCAGTGTGTAGTCTCCTGTAGTGCCTGACTCTATGTCCTAGAAGATGGGCTCTAACTTGGCATCCTGCCTCTGTCCCTCTCTGACTCGGTCCATGATGTCATCGGTGACGCCCATCGCGGCCAAGTACTCCTCATAGAGCTCAGGGTCGTTAGACGACACCAGAGTAATGTGTATGTCCTCTAGTCTCTGAGCAGTTCCATAGACATCTGCTGAGGCTCTGCTCCCGCTGTGGAGGCTCTCCTACTCAGTGCATCTGCTACCACATTCGTCTTCCCCGGTTGGTAGTGCATCTCGTACTGATAGTCAGATAGAAACTCCACCCACTGCCTTTGCCTGATGTTCAGTTCTTCTGCGTGTCCATGTACTTAAGGTTCTTATGATCTGATTATATATCACAGTGGACTCCGTAGAGGTAGTGTCGCCATATCTTCAATGCGAATACAACTGCTCCCATCTCCAGTTCGTGCACTGGATAGTTCTTTTCATGGGTCTTGGGCTGGCGGGAGGCATATGCTATGACGTGTGTGTTCTGCATCAGCACCGCTCTCATCCCCTGATATGATGCGTTGGTATACACCTGGAATCCTTCCTTCCCAGATGGAAGGGCCAGAATAGGGGCTGAAATGAGTCGGTTCTTCAACTCCTGGAAGCCTGCCTTACACTATGGCATCCATACAAAGGGCATGTCCTTCTTCGTCAATGAAGTGAGTGGAAGGGCGATCCGAGAAAACCCCTCCACAAATTTCCGGTAATAACCGGCAAGACACAGGAAACTCTGCACGTCCGTGGCCATCTTCAGTGGTGGCCAATACTTGAGTGCCTGTACCTTTGCAGGGTCCACTGCTAACCTAGCTCCGCTGATAATGTGGACCAGGAAAGCCACCTCCTTCAACCAGAACTGACACTTACTGAACTTTGTATAGAGGCGATGCTCCCGCAATCTCTCCAAAGTCAGTGCCAGGTGCCGTGCATGGTCATCCTCCGTCATTGAAAGAGGATAGATCTTAACAAAATACTAGAGCTAAGTCACAGCACAAAATAATAAACAAAATAAACAAGGAGGCAGATCAAGCAACACAGAAGACACAAGAAAATTTATAGTGGTTCCCCAAATCTGGGTAGTCCACTCTTCTACCACCCTGGTAGGATTCCACTCAGTTTTTGATTAGGTGACTACCACCAATGGGTTTTGATCAGGTCCCCAAAACCAACTCAAGTCTTTTGGAAGGAGACTTGCAACCAGGAATCATTTTTGAAGGGAGATGACAACCTTTTGTACAGGAGGGGGTGAGAGAGTGATGGAAATCTTCTCTTTCTCAAAAACAGCTGAGAAGACTATGTGGATATTGAAAGTCCACCTAGTGTCAACTATGTGCACCTATGGGGGGGGGGGGGGAATAGGTGACATGTAGCGCTTTTGCGGAATTTACGAATGTACCTGCACAATAAAAATAAAAAGCACAGCACACAGAATACACAGGCAATTTATAGTGGTTCCCCGACTTGGGTACATCCACTTTCCCCCTTCGACCTATCTCCCAACAAGGGACGACTCGGTCTCTTCTCCAACAGGATTGAAATCCAATCCCTGTACTATCGGAAGGAACCCTTCCACACGTGAGAGTCAACACTCCCACAAAACGGGTTGCACCCAACCCTTACAACACGGAACAAAAGTTCCTTTACAACAAAAGTAAATATAGAATGTACACGAGATACAAACTTCGTTTGGAGACTACGGTGTTCCTCTTCGTTCGACGACATGTTCGTGAAGTCAACGAAGAGTCTACAACCTTGGTCTCTCTTGGAGAGGATCTCCCCGGAACCGGTGGTGGCAACACGAGCGGCGGCTAGCTTCGGGATCGGCGGCTATGATGATGAGCGGCTGCTGAAAATAGAGATCCAATCTTCGTAGCGAAGCAAGCTAGGTCTACCAACGGTCACACGAGGATCGGTCGTCTCGATCGATTCGGATGGGAAGTTTTTCCCGATCAAAAAATCGAGAGACAAGGGATCTCTGGATAGACGCGTGAGACACAAGCTTTGCTAAGCTTCTGTTGCCGGAGATCGGGAAGAAACACGACCAACAGCGGCGACCACTTGACGCGAGCGGCGGCGGCGGAGCGGAGCGGTTTCGCGATTTTAGGGTTTGCTCTGCTCGGCTTCTTTTTCTGTGTGTGTCTACAGTTCAAAATACCTGTATATATACTGTAGATACTACTAATTTGACCGTTGTGGGACCCACAAGAAAAATCCCGAAAACTGGTCCAGAACAATGACAGCGGCAGAATCCGGTTCAGGAAGATTCAGAAAAACGCCCAAGTCAAAATCGGTGAGAATCGAAAGTGATGCTCGCCGATTCGTCGAGAATCAAAGGTGATTCTCGACGATTCGGCGAGAATCAAGATTGATTCTCGTCGAATTTGCCTTGGTTGCATGCGCTGCTTTAGGCCAGGTCGAGACGGCGAGAATCAACCAGTGATTCTCGACGATTCGACGAGAATCACTAGTGATTCTCGCCGAATCGGCGAGAATCACTTGGTGATTCTCGTCGATTCTTTCTTAGAAGCAGAGGTGCTCGCTTAGAAGTGGCTGGATCGAGTTCGGCGAGAATCAACTTCTGATTCTCGACGAATCGGCGAGAATCCCAAGTGATTCTCGCCGAATCGGTGAGAATCACTTGGTGATTCTCGTCGATTTAACCTTAGATGAATTTTCGTCTTTCCAACTATGAGGTGCTCCTTGACCCATCCTTGCTCCTTGTCTGCTCCTGCATATTTACAGCCCTGTGCTTGAAAGTAAGTGCACTCCAATAGAGAGAGTACACGTAGGCCAACACACTGATCTGCTCAACGAGGGATTACGTCGTGCAGACCCGTGTATATTGACCTACTGCACCCTGACATTGGTGTGCACTTAGCGTGGAAAAACTGCAAGCACAACTAGAAAGAGTTTATCAAATACATAGTTTATTGACCTTAGCTTGTCCAGGGGCTTCTTCAAATCATGTACATTGTGGATATAATACCCAACAATCTCCCCCTATTTGAAGAAGCCTAAACCCTACAAGCTAAGGTGAATAGAGCAAATGAGAATGAAAACCATAAACTTAACATTGAGTTGAGTGAGTTATCCCTTACCAATACCAATTTCTTGGGAGCAAGCTTGGAGCCACCTTACCAATACCAATTTCTTGGGAGCAAGCTTGGAGCCACCTTAGCCTTGGCCGAGAGGGTAATCTCCCCCTTTTCGGCTTCTGCAAATCGGGGCGGTAGCATTTGACCCCTTGCTCCCCCTCAGTTCTTGCGTCCGTGCTCACACTTGATTTCCTTGCTCCCCCTTAGATCGTGCACGAGCCTGGAGCTTCTGGAGTCTTCATTCCTCATAATTGAGCATCCCTAATTCAGTCTTGAAAAGATTGAACTTGGCCTCGTCTAAGGGCTTTGTGAATATATCAGCAATCTGCTTGTCCGTGGGGACATAACAGAGAGAGATGTCCTTGTTTTCCACGTGCTCCCGAATGAAGTGGTAGCGCACTTCAGTATGCTTCGTTCTGCTGTGCGAGACAGGATTGTTGGCAATGGCAATTGCACTGGAGGAGTCGTAGTACATTGGAACTTCATTGAACTGAAGGTCGTAGTCGGCTAACTGGTTTCTGATCCATAGGAGTTGTGCGCAACAGCTGCCTGCTGAGATGTACTCAGATTCTGCTGTGGAGGTAGCCACACAGTTCTGCTTCTTGCTGTTCCATGAGATAAGCCTTCTTCCGAGGAATTGACACGTCCCGGAAGTGCTTTTCCTGTCATCCCTACTCCCTGCAAAATCAGCATCTGAAAAGCCTATTAGCTCGACATCATTGTTTTTCGGGTACCACAAGCCAAGATTAGGAGTACCTTTAAGGTATCTTAGAATTCGCTTTGCAGCGACATAGTGAGATTCCTTAGTGTTCACCTGATATCGGGCACAAACACATGTGGAGGACATAATATCCGGTCTACTGGCAGTAAGGTAGAGCAGGGATCCAATGATGCTTCTGTATTTGGTTTCATCGAAAGGTTTACCTTTCTCATCCTTATCCAGAGACATAGTGGATCCCATTGGAGTCCTCATAGATGTTGCACTCTCCATACCAAATTTCTTAAGGAGTTCATTTGTGAACTTCGTCTGAGAGATGAAGATTCCATCCGCAGACTGTTTCACTTGAAGTCCTAAGAAATACTTGAGCTCTCCCATACTGCTCATTTCAAACTTTCCTTGCATAAGATTAGAAAACTTTTTGCAAAGATTGTTGTCCGTTGAGCTGAATATTATGTCATCGACATAGATTTGCACCAGCAAAATCTTGCCTTTGACTTCCCTAAGAAACAATGTTTTATCTATTTTACCTCTGGAGAACTTGTTCTCAAGAAGAAAACTAGATAAAGTCTCATACCAAGCTCGTGGAGCTTGTTTCAACCCATATAAGGCCTTATTAAGAAAATAAACATGATTGGGATAAGTAGGATCGACAAAACCTGGGGGTTGAGCGACGTATACTTCCTCTTTCAGGTCTCCGTTCAGGAATGCTGATTTCACATCCATTTGATAGACTGTGAATCCTTTGTGTGAATCATACGCCAGGAACAACCTGATTGCCACGAGCCGTGCTACTGGTGCGAAGGTCTGGTCGAAGTCAATCCCTTCCTCCTGTCTGTAACCTTGAGCCACCAGCCTGGCCTTGTTCTTTACGATGACACCATGTTCATCCAGCTTATTTCTGAAGATCCACTTCGTGCCAATCACATTCTGCTTGTATGGTCTGGGAACCAGCGTCCAAACATTGCAACGTTCGAATTGATGTAGTTCCTCTTGCATGGCCAGAATCCATGCCGCATCCTTTTTCGCCTCGTCGAACTTCTTTGGCTCAACCTGTGATAGGAAGCTAAGATGCAATACTTCGTTAATAGTACCTCTTCGAGTTCTGATACCGACACGAGGATCTCCGATGATCTGATCTCTAGGATGATCCTTCACGTGCCGGAGCTCAAGAAGTCTGGCGTCTGGAGCTTCGACTACTTCTTGGGCTTCTCCTTCTTCTAAGATATTTGTTCCATTTTGATCTTCAACATTTTCAGATGACGTGGAGGTGGAAACTTTGACGTACTTAGGAGCGTCATCTTTAGCGGTCTCATCCAGACTTAGCTGTTCAAGTGGAGCACCTGCATCTTCAAGAATACTACTGGAAGAATTGCTGTTAAGCAAACTTCCTTCATCAAATACAACATTTATTGATTCTTCTACCACTAGGGTTTTCATATTGAAGACCCTATATGCCCGACTATGGGAACTATAGCCCATGAATATGCCTTCGAACCATTTTTCACCGAATTTAGTACGCGGGTACTTCCCATTATTCAGTACATAGCATCTGCAACCAAAAATCCTCAAGTAGGACATGGTTGGTTTCCTGCCTTTCAGTAGCTCGTAGGGCATTTTACGATGATGCTTGTTGATCAATGCTCGGTTTTGTACATGACAAGCTGTATTGACAGCCTCTGCCCAGAAGTATTCCGGGAGAGAAGCGTCTTTCAACATTGTCGTGCAGGCTTCAATGAGAGTTCTATTTCTCCTCTCCACAACTCCATTTTGCTGAGGAGTGCGCGGGGAGGAAAACTCATGAAAGATACCTTGTTCTTCACAAAATTCTGTCATAGCACCAGATTCGAATTCTGTTCCATGGTCACTTCTGATTTTGACCACGGAGCAGTTAAATTCGTTCTGAACCTGCTTGACAAAATTAGTGAAGATGTCAAACGTATCTGACTTTCGTTTCAAAAAGAACACCCATGTAAACCGAGAATGATCATCAACTATCACTAGCGTATAGGACTTGCCTCCCAAGCTATGAACTTGCATTGGACCAAACAAGTCCATATGTAAAAGGTAAAGACATCGGGAAGAGTCTTTGTCTGCGATGCTCTTAAAGGTAGCCCGAGTCTGTTTGCCCATCTGGCATGCAGGACAGGGGCTATCTTTGATGCACTTGATACTGGGAGCATCCCTTACCAAGTTCTTAGAAAACAGCATACTAATTGTCTTGAAATTAATATGTGCCAATCTCTTGTGCCATTGTTCACAAAGAGATGCACTGCCTGTTGCCACAATGCATACGGGGGTAGATGAATCTAAACTGAGAAAATCTAAACAGAAGATATTTCTGCTCCTAATGCCTGATAATACCATTTTAGAAGAGGTACGTGAAATTATCAAACATTTATCCTTGCAGAACTTAACGTCATAACCTTTATCACATAACTGACTTACACTGATCAGGTTATGGTTTAACCCTTCAACATAAGCCACGTCGGTGATAGAGATTATACCGTTGGAAATCATACCGTAACCTCTGGTGACTCCTCGATCTGACCCTCCAAAGATGACTTTGGGTCCATTCTCGACTGGAGTGTAATCACGCAGCAGGCTTCTTGTCCCGATCATATGCCGGGAGCATCCACTGTCCAAATACCAGATCGGCGTTTTGGTGGCCTTTGGACATTCCTGCAAAACAAAATTAATTTGCCTTAGGAACCCAATCGAACTTGGGTCCTAGATTCCTGGTTAGCACACTCCCCCTCGGTTGGTTAACCCTACGAGTGGTCGGTCTCGCATTGCTAACATAGGGAGTCTCGTAATTCCTTGGATTAAACCAACAATCCACGGCAAAGTGACCGACTTTGCCACAGCACCAACAGTCGAATCTGTTGTACCTCTTCCTAGGCTCCTGCCTTACCCTGGGAACGGTGGGTACTGCTGGGTCCTTGGATCTGGAGGTGGAGGCCTCATGGTGACAACAGTCACATGACTTTGTCACCTTCTGTATAACAGGCTTGGCTTTTGGTGCCTGCTTTCCATTATGGCCGCTAGAGAACGGACCATAATTTCCCATGTGGATTTCCTCATAAGGTTCCTTGAAGGCACTCTCACCGAAGTTCCGGGGAAAGTTCCAACCGTCATACCGGCTCTTTGGCTTTGAAACCGAGGGCCGGAAATGATGCCCAAATGTTGAATCAAAGTCATGTTGGCTGCAAGGAAATCCAGGCTTTCTGAACGCAACAGGACTAAGAGGAGCCTTACCCTTTTCATCAGCAGAGGCCTTCTTGGCGGCCTTATTCTTCCTCTGGTTCTTGTTTCTCCTAGATGAAGAACCAGATACCCCTATATGCCCCAAGCCAGCTCCTTTGGCCTGAGCAGAGAAGGTATCAACGACTGGAAGAACTGTTTTTGGCATAGAGAAGCTCTTGACGATCTTCCTTTCTGCCGCAAGTAGTTCTTCCAACTTGTCGACTTCCTCCTGCTTAAGATCAAGGAGCTTCAAAGACTCTGAATGCTTTGAAGTCAGGTCAAGGTGCTCCTGTCGGAGAGAAATCAAGCTAGTGACCTCTTCCCTTAGGGATACACACTCACCCTTTAGGAATTTTACTTCCTTCTTCTCAGCCTTCAGTCTCTTACGGCACTCATCGAAAGTGTTGAGCAGAAGCTCATACTTCTCGAGGAGCTCAGCTTCACGGGCCGAAGGGCCATCCTCAGGTTCATCATCCTGAGACTCAGGATCAGAGTCGGAGTCGGAGAGAGGGGTGTGGGCTTTTACCTTCCCAGTAAATGGGGGGCATTCTCCTTCTGAGTCCGAGCGACCCACCAGCCCGAAGTAGGCTTCCTCATCATCACTAGAGTCTGAGGAGTCAGACTCACTCAGTGTCTTTGGCCGTTTGGCGATGTAGCTCCGCTCCTTCTTCTTGTCTCTAGAGGATTTGAGCTCCTCTCCTTTCCCTTTTTCTCTTTTGCTCTGATAGCAGTCGGCCACGATGTGTCCTGGCTTATTACATCCAAAGCAAATAATGTCAGAAGAGCGTTGTTTGTTAGGTTTAGATGCATACCTGTCAGAAGAATAATTTTTCTTCTGATGGCTGGAGGAGGAGCTGTCTTTCTTTCTTTGATTCCTCATCTTGAGGAACTTCTTGAACTCTCGGGTGATGAGGGAGAAATCCTCCTCCGACAGCTCTGAGCCGGAGGAGCATGGTTCAGAGTCCTCCTCCTCTTCCTTATTCCTCGCACGGTATGACATCGCACCCTTGCCTTTTCTGGAGTAACTGGCTTTTAGGGCCACAGTCTTTTCTTTTGCAGCAGCCTTCTCTGCTTCTTCCTCTGCTTTCCTGGTGTTCAGCTGAAGCTCATAGGACATCAGCTTCCCAAACAGGATTTGTGGATCAGTTTCTGCTAGTCTGCCAAATTCTCTGATGGCGCAGATCTTTGTGTCCCATTCCTTAGTAAGGGACCTAAGGAATTTGTCATTGAGTTCACCATTAGTGAACACTCTTCCGTAGCCCTTGAGGGCGTTGACAATCTTTAGGAAGTTCTCGTAGGTGACTCCGATCTCTTCCTTAGGCCCTTGCCTGAAGGCCTCATATTTTTGGTTCAGGAGGGATCTCCGATCATCCCTCACTTCATCCGTGCCCTCCATTAGGATGATTAGGCACTGCCAGATCTCCTGTGCTGTCCTACAGTTGCTGAAGTTTTGCATCATAGAATCATCAACTGCGCTCACCAGAATGTTTCGTGCCTTCTTGTCCAGTCCCACTAGCACCATCTCGTCTTTGTCCATTTCAGACAGTGTCTTCAACACCTTCTTGGTGGGATCAATGGTGGAGGCCTTAGTGGGGACATAAGGTCCCTCCTCCACGATCATGAAGAGTCGAGGATCGATTGCTTCCATGTAGAACCTGATCCTTTCCTTCCAGATCGGAAAGTTGAGCCTGGTGCACACTGGGATCTTGCCGGAGAACTTGAGCCCATCCATAGTAGATGTTTGTCTTCTTCTTGACACTAGGGGCAGGATTCAACTCAAGGTGTTAACCTTTTTGATGAGTAACCTCGCTTTGATACCACTTGAAAGTCCACCTAGTGTCAACTATGTGCACCTATGGGGGGGGGGGGAATAGGTGACGTGTAGCGCTTTTGCGGAATTTACGAATGTACCTGCACAATAAAAATAAAAAGCACAGCACACAGAATACACAGGCAATTTATAGTGGTTCCCTGACTTGGGTACATCCACTTTCCCCCTTCGACCTATCTCCCAACAAGGGACGACTCGGTCTCTTCTCCAACAGGATTGAAATCCAATCCCTGCACTATCGGAAGGAACCCTTCCACACGTAAGAGTCAACACTCCCACAAAACGGGTTGCACCCAACCCTTACAACACGGAACAAAAGTTCCTTTACAACAAAAGTAAACATAGAATGTACACGAGATACAAACTTTGTTTGGAGACTACGGTGTTCCTCTTCGTTCGACGACGTGTTCGTGAAGTCAACGAAGAGTCTACAACCTTGGTCTCTCTTGGAGAGGATCTCCCCGGAACCAGCGGCGGCAACACGAGCGGCGGCTAGCTTCGGGATCAGCGGCTATGATGATGAGCGGCTGCTGAAAATAGAGATCCAATCTTCGTAGCGAAGCAAGCTAGGTCTACCAACGGTCACACGAGGATCGGTCGTCTCGATCGATTCGGATGGGAAGTTTTTCCCGATCAACAAATCGAGAGACAAGGGATCTCTGGATAGACGCGTGAGACTCAAAATTTGCTAAGCTTCTGTTGCCGGAGATCGGGAAGAAACACGACCAACAGCGGCGACCACTTGACGCGAGCGGCGGCGGCGGAGCGGAGCGGTTTCGCGATTTTAGGGTTTGGTCTGCTCGGCTTCTTTTTCTGTGTGTGTCTACAGTTCAAAATACCTGTATATATACTGTAGATACTACTAATTTGACCGTTGTGGGACCCACAAGAAAAATCCCGAAAACCGGTCCAGAATAATGACAGCGGCAGAATCCGGTTCAGGAAGATCCAGAAAAATGCCCAAGTCAAAATCGGTGAGAATCGAAAGTGATGCTCGCCGATTCGTCGAGAATCAAAGGTGATTCTCGACGATTCGGCGAGAATCAAGATTGATTCTCGTCGAATTTGCCTTGGTTGCACGCGCTGCTTTAGGCCAGGTCGAGACGGCGAGAATCAACCAGTGATTCTCGACGATTCGACGAGAATCACTTGGTGATTCTCGTCGATTCTTTCTTAGAAGCAGAGGTGCTCGCTTAGAAGTGGCTGGATCAAGTTCGGCGAGAATCAACTTCTGATTCTCGACGAATCGGCGAGAATCCCAAGTGATTCTCGCCGAATCGGCGAGAATCACTTGGTGATTCTCGTCGATTTAACCTTAGACGAATTTTCGTCTTTCCACCTATGAGGTGCTCCTTGACCCATCCTTGCTCCTTGTCTGCCCCTGCATATTTACAGCCCTGTACTTGAAAGTAAGTGCACTCCAATAGAGAGAGTACACGTAGGCCAACACACTGATCTGCTCAACGAGGGATTACGTCGTGCAGACCCGTGTATATTGACCTACTGCACCCTGACATTGGTGTGCACTTAGCATGGAAAAACTGCAAGCACAACTAGAAAGAGTTTATCAAATACATAGTCTATTGACCTTAGCTTGTCCAGGGGCTTCTTCAAATCAGGTACATTGTGGATACAATACCCAACAGATATTGATGTTAGCAGATTTGCTCGCCCTGAGATGTAGGATGTATCAGGAAAAGCTGGAACTCTACTACAGGGTGATAGGCCTTCAATCTTCAGGCCTGGATCAGAGAAATCTTCAGGAACTTCTGACTGATAAATTATTTGTTGTCCTTGAAGTTGTCCTGCAGTGATGGAGAAGAAGAAGACTTTTGATAGTGATTGGATGTTCTTCTTCTTCTTATGATCTCTGTCTCCTCTGATCTAGGGCTGCTAAGTGCTGTAGTGATATTGCCCTTTGTGTTTATTACTGTTCTTCTTGTGTCTCTGTTGTGTCTTTTTTGTTCTCTTTCTCTGTATATATTCAGACATTCAAAATCCTTGGCCTTGATGGCGGAAGAGAAACATTCCCAAGAGTGGAGATGCATTGGAAATTGATCTGTAATTAATCCAACTGTAACTGTCCGTTTGAACGACTATTTTCACTGAGAATATTGATTGTAATTATTCCTCAATTACTTCTTCCAAATGTTACTGATTGCTCAGAGATCGTTGACCTGAACTTTCGTCGAGTTCATCAATCATCGACCTGAGTTCGACATTCGTCGAACTCAGCTGGATTCATCGAGCTGAATATCTTGCCTGCGTTCGTCGACCGAAGCTTGCAGTTCATCGAGCTCAGTTTCTGTGTTCATCGAGATGAGAAAACTGTTGAGTGTCGACACAGTTGTTATGATAGTGTCGACACAACCTTGCTTGAGTCTTGAGATCGTCGACCTGAGTTCAGAGAAGCTACTCAGAATTCGTCGACCGGAGGTCGCCGTTCGTCGAACTGCGTTCGACGATCGTCGATCTGATTTTCTGCCTTTGTCTTTACTGCATTTCTTGGACTTCGTTTCTGTAATGCTGGAGAGTCCTTCTGAATGAACAAGCCTAGAAATAATCCTATGACCCATGACTATACATGGTGGGTCAATCTAAGCAACCCTAATAGTGTTCCTTGCCCAAATCCTAGCTGGGGTTCCAACAATCTCCCCCTATTTGGGTGAGGACACTATTTACATAAATGTAAGTAAAATACAAGGCAATTAAATACAATCTCCCCCTAAATCTGGATCAAGTACAACTACTGTTGTTGTTGCTGTTGTTGATCCTTGCCCAAATCTATAGTATTATAATCTGTTGTTGTTGCTGCTGCTAGAATTTCTGCAACTTCATTTATAGGCATCTCCCCCTATTTGCATAGCCTTTATTCCTCTGTGGTAAAATAAACAATCTCCCCCTGTTTACATTTCCTTACCCAAATCTGATAGCCACTGATATAGCCTGTAAATTTGCTGGACTGAGTTCTTTTCCTGCAAGGAGATGTTATGAGCTCTGGACCTAGATCAACTTTGGTCCAGGTTCTTTTTTATCATTATTTAGAAAGGAAAGAGCATTTTAGGTTGATCCTTGTATCTAGGTGGATGATATTTCCTAGGAGGTATTATCCACTCATTGAAGGGATTATTTAAGTGCTGACTTTGCTTATACTTTTGAAGAGAACAAAAATTTCTATTTTGAAATCCTGAGTTCGACGAATTAAAGTACTTTCGTCAATCGGAGTTCGATGAATGATATTGAGCTCGTCGAGCTCTATTCACAGAATGACTTTCTATGATCCATTTTCGTCGATCACTATTCGACAAATAGTATTGATTTCGTCGATCATAGATTCCTGAATAGTTGAAATCAAAATCTTGGTTCAGAGATCGTAGATCTGAGTTCGACGAATAGGATTGATTTCGTCGATCTCCGTTCGACGAATTATTTTGAACTAAGATTTTCTGAAGATTTATACCTGATGAAAGATCAAGGGTAGAGATCACCTGATCTTCTTCTTCTGATTCACACTCTGATTCTTCAGATTCTTCAGCATAGCTGCTGCGAGAAGCATCTATTGCCATTAGGCAAAATTCTCTTGCTCTTGCTTCTTCTTCATCTTCATTTGTGCAGGATGAAGCATCCGATTCACTCCAGGATTCAGCATTAAATGGTCTTTCTGTTGCTGACCCAGCAGCCATTGCTGTGATGGAGTCCCACATCTCTTTTACAGATGAACATTCAGCAAGTTCCTCAAAAATGTCATCAGACATTGATTGTGGCAGAATGTTCATTGCTTGTGCATCAGCAATCTTCATCTTCTTCTGGGCATCTGTCCATTTAGATGATGGAACAACACTTGGACTTTGGTAAGGACCTGATAAGTTGGAATGAAAAATATTGTCATCAATAGAGTCCATGTAAAATATAATCCTTCTCTTCCATAGTGCAAGTTTATCTAGATTGCATATGGGCAGTCTAGTGCTTGAAAAATCTACATTTTGTGTCATGATAAAACTCAAAAGATATTTAAGATCTATCAAAGGATCTTTTGGTTAAGGTGTTATCCTGTACAACCAATGAAGGTGTGGTATTTTAACCAACCTCTTCAGGTGTGGTAATTATGTTAACCAACCTCCCTCTGATACCAATTGAAAGAGGATAGATCTTAACAAAACACTAGAGCTAAGTCACAGCACAAAATAACAAACAAAATAAACAAGGAGGCAGATCAAGCAACACAGAAGACACAAGGAAATTTATAGTGGTTCCCCAAATCTGGGTTGTCCACTCTTCTACCACCCTAGTAGGAATCCACTCAGTTTTTGATCAGGTGACTGCCACCAATGGGTTTTGATCAGGTCCCCAAAAACCAACTCAAGTCTTTTGGAAGGAGACTTGCAACCAGGAATCACTTTTGAAGGGAGATGACAACCTTTGTACAGGAGGGGGTGAGAAAGTAATGGAAATCTTCTCTTTCTCAACAACAGCTGAGAAGACTATGTGGATATTGATGTTAGCAGATTTGCTCCCCCTGAGATGTAGGATGTATTAGGAAAAGCTGGAGCTCTGCTACAGGGTGATTGGCCTTCAATCTTCAGGCCTGGATCAGAGAAATCTTCAGGAACTTCTGACTGATAAATTATTTGTTGTCCTTGAAGTTGTCCTGCAGTGATGGAGAAGAAGAAGACTCTTGATAGTGATTGGATGTTCTTCTTCTTCTTATGATCTCTGTCTCCTCTGATCTAGGGCTGCTAATTGCTGTAGTGATATTGCCCTTTGCGTTTATTACTGTTCATCTTGTGTCTCTGTTGTGTCTTTTATTGTTCTCTTTCTCTGTATATATTCAGACATTCAAAATCCTTGGCCTTGATGCCGGAAGAGAAACATTCCCGAGAGTGGAGATGCATTGGGAATTGATCTACAATTAATCCAACTGTAACTGTCCGTTTGAACGGCTATTTTCACTGAGAATATTGATTGTAATTATTCCTCAATTACTTCTGCCAACTGTTACTGATTTCTCAGAGATCGTCGACCTGAACATTCGTCGAGTTCATCAATCGTCGACCTGAGTTTGACATTCGTGAACTCAGCTGGATTCGTCGAGCTGAATATTTTGCCTGCGTTCGTCGACCGTAGTTTGCAGTTCGTCGAGCTCAGTTTCTGTGTTCGTCGAGCTGAGAGAACTGTTGAGTGTCGAAATAGTTGTTGTGATGGTGTCGACACAACCTTGCTTGAGTCTTGAGATCGTCGACCTAAGTTCAGTGAAGCAACTCAGAATTCGTCGACCGGAGGTCGCAGTTCGTCGAACTGCGTTCGACGATCGTCGATCTGATTTTCTGCCTTTGTCTTAAATGCATTTCTTGGACATCGTTTCTGCAATGCTGGAGAGTCCTTCTGAATGAACAAGCCTAGAAATAATCCTATGACCCATGACTATACATGGTGGGTCAATTTAAGCAACCCTAATAGTGTTCCTTGCCCAAATCCTAACTGGGGTTCCAACAGTCCTACAGTAGATAAGGATGTCGTCTATGAATACTATGACAAACACATCTAAATAAGTCTCGAAGACCCGGTTCATGAGGCTCATAAATGCTGATGGAGCATTCGTGAGCCCGAAGGGCATCACGATGAACTCATACAGTCCATATCTGCTACTAAAGGCCGTCTTCCGAATATCCTCCTCCTGGATCCACAGCTGGTAGTAGCCTGACCTCAAGTCCAGCTTCGAGAAATAATGGGCTCCCTCCAGCTGATCGAACAACTCGTCTATCCTTGGGAGCGGATAGGTATTTAGGACGGTCACCCTGTTTAGTGCTCGATTGTTGATGCACAGGCGAAGAGTGCCATCCTTCTTCCTCACGAATAGGACTGGAGCTCCCCATGGCGAGGAACTCGGTCTGACGAATAATGCTTCCACCAACTCCTGAAACTGTGTCCGAAATTCTGCCAGCTCCCTTGGGGCCATCCGATAAGGGGCCTTGGATACCGGCTTAGCGCCTGGAACCAACTGAATCCGAAAGTCCTTCTCCCTCTACTGAGGCAGTCCTGGCAGCTTCTCCGGAAATACATCGGCGTAGTCACATACCACCGGAATGCTAACAATCGGGTCCTTCTCCTCAGTCATCTCAAGCAGCACTTGATATACCTCGTACCCCTACATGTGGGCCTTGACGGCCTGAATAGATGAAAGGAGGCGGCGGGAAACTGGAGTAGTACCTTCGAATGTCGCATAAGTGTCGTCGTGTCTCGGCACGACTCTCCTCGCTGGGCAGTCAATCTGGCCATGGTTCTAGACAAGCCATGTCATGTCCAGGACAAGGTCGAAGTCCGGCATTCTCAGGATCGTCGTCGGGGCCTCGAGTCTTATCCCGTCTATGGTAAACGTCAGGAGGCACTTCTCTGTGGACTGGATCTCCATCCCATTGGGGAGACGCACCCTCCTGGCATCTCCCGTATAATATCGAATCTGGCCCAGATCCTTGATGAAATCCTCTGACACAAAGTTGTGTGATGCCCCCGTGTCGAACGGGGTACGGGCAGGTTTGCCGCACGCCATCACTATTCCTAAATTAGTTCAAGAAAAATGGCTTAGGTCTAAAGTTTTCTAACCTAGGTTATGTAATTATTCTACCAATACTAAAAATTACCCTCATACCTGCAATAACCCTGTTCGGGTTCCGAGGTTGCGCTATGTCCAGAGCGTAGACCTGCTCCCTATCCTGTCTGTGTTCACCGCCCTGAAATCTGCATCCGCGACCACACCCATGACCTCCCATCTGGTGAGCCGATGGGCCACCCTGTGTAGCAGGTATGGCCCCATTCCTCTTCAGGCAATTAATCTGAATGTGCCCTGGCTGATGGTAGTGATAGCACCGCTGTGGTTTGGGTGGTCTTTGCCCTATCCTGGGAACCTCTCTCATCTATAGCGGGAGCAGGGCCAGCACTGCCTGCTCCCTTGGTTCCTACCTTTCCTCCCGGCGGGATTGATCCCCGTTCCTTCACTCTCCCATGACCTGGCCCCTCTGCGGGTCCCTTCTCCCTCCTAGCACTGCATCATCCCCATGTCTCTTCCTGCCCCGGACTGCAAGCTGGTCCGCCTCCAGCTTCTTGGCCATCTCCAAGATCCTGACCATGGTACCATCAGACACGAATAAGAGGTCCTACCTCAGGTCATCACGGAGGCCCGTGTAGAACCTTTTGGCGTAACCCACGTCATCCAGCTTGTAAGAATCCGCAAACCGGGCCAAATGAGTAAACTCCCGGTGATATTCCAGAACTGTCCTGTTCCCTTGCTTCAACTGCAAGAATCTATCCTCCAATTCATACCTTGCGGACTGCGGCAAAAAATGCTCCAATAGTGCCGCGCTAAACTCCTCCCAAGTAATGTCCGCGATCTCCACTCCTGCATAAGTGGTGTCCATCACCGACTTCCACCACCCCTTCGCATGTGAGTCCAGACAAGAAACCACCAACGATACTGCCAGGTCCAACGGACACTGTATTCCCACCAACATCTCGTACATAATGTATAGCCACTCCTCCGTGCGCACTGCCATCTCTATCCCCAAGTAGGATGGTGGGGCAAGGCCCCAAAATGCACTCAAAAAGTTCGCTCTGGGGTTCGGCTGAGGAGCCGGAGCCTATGTGCCCTAAAGGCCTCCAAGATGGCCATCAAAGAATGTCCCAGGTACGTCTGCTGCAACGGGGTCGGAGCCGGCGGGGGTGGAATCGCATTCGGGGCTAGAGGTGTCACCTGCGGCAGGGGAGGATTCGTCGCACCCTACAAAAGATGGTCTCGAGTTTAGTAAATTGACCTAAAACTCTTTGTTACTGGTGAGCATTGCACGTGATTCCTCCCATGGGCACACCATTGCTTCCGCTGCTACTTTGTCCTCAAACTAAGCCTGCGCGGGGTGTCCCATGTTTTGTGGACTACATTCTGTCGGATCGAAATTTCGCTCTGATACCACATGTAAGACCCGATTTTTTTTTGCAACAACCACCGGGGTCTTAGGCCCAGTACCGCCGCTTTGCGGTGACACCTTCGCACCCGGGAATGTCATCACTACAAAACGCCGATCCTGTCGGCCAAATCGATCACCATCGACAGAATGTATAATGAATGAAAGTGTAAGCATCCAAGTCCACAATAGAAATAGGAAATCACATGACAAATAATTAGTCCACATCGCGAGAAAGTGAATACGGGCTTAAGCCCGGTACATGATAACCTCACTACAATTCACTCATAAAAGTAAAACTACTAATACTCGGCTACGCTCACGGATCCGGATGCCTGTCCACCTGAGCTACACTGGACCATCTCCATCTACACCATACCCTGCTGGTGTTGCATCTCCTGCAGCTGTTCCCTATCTCCCATCTGGAGCACCTAAAATATGGTGGTCAAACGACCGTCAGTCAAACAAGACTCAGTTAACAATCCCCCACCCCTCTACCCGTGGCTCCTAGGCACCGGGCGGAAAGGAGTGAAAAGGAGGACCAAAAGCAGAGTGTAATGAAGCAGGTGACATCTACCCTAAGGAATAAAATAATAAGGTATGGCAGGGGTATCACAATAATTAAACATGAGAAAACAAGTGTGTAACGAAAATAAACAGTAAGGAGTAGCAAGTAAGTAAAAGCAGTAAGAAGAGTAAGTAAGAGCAACGAGAAATATAACCGTTGATTTATAGGGATTAACCCTATAGACCAAGGGGTCGTTTTGCAGGGCCTATCGTATAAAACGTCCCATACCATTTTATATGATAGGTGTCAGGGGTAAAATGCAATGATTATGCTATGATATACAAGTGTGCTATGGTATGCACATGCAAGTGCAACTCGCACACACGACTCTATACTCAATAACCTTTAGTTCCCCTTTTTGGAGTTAGCTAAACTCTCAGGAGCCTCTTATCATAGCCAACGGAGACAGTGGGTTGGGCCTCTCCACTCCTAGATTGGTAATCACACTACCCCGTCTAGCCCCTCACGTACGTTTCCGTACTATTCCTAGTAAACCAGCTAGTCTCCTCGAGTCAACGTACCGACGACGGTGTGAATGATCGTCTATTACTGAGGACCCACCACTGTTATGCACATACAACCATGATAGTTTGTATCTAATTATAGTACCGAGCCTCCAGCTCTTTAAACTACCGAGCCTACTAATTCACCATGTTCCCGAGCCCACGGCTCCCCGGACTATTCAAGTCTCCTTTTTTCCAAGTCCCCGAGCATCCAGCTCCCCGGACATCCAAATCAATACCGAGTCCATTTAACTCTACCAGTAAGCCCTTAAGCCGCGAGCATACGCTATCCTTTCTCTACCAATTCATCTCCCTACATGTACATGTGTGAGTATAAGGTGAAACTGTTATTAGGGTTACTCTTGCCCAAATTATTCCTAAGATTTACGTTAGCCCGGGACGGCCCAAGGTATTCCCCGTAAAGGGCTCTCGAAGGCACTAGGAACTATGATGGGATTACGCCCAAAACTCTCTTTCGCGAGGCACTTAATATTATTGATTTCTACCCTTGATCAGATCTCTCAATTATTCACCAAAACTAGCAACCTACAAAGTATTCAACTCTTCAAATTCATTATCCACTCTAGTTCAGTTTCCGTAGTTACTATATGCAGACCACCCTATACTATATGAGATGTATAAAGGAGGTACTCCAGATTGTCTTCCAAATCTCCTATAAAATTTACCAGAGGTGTATCATAACAAGTTTAGTCTAAAATCAGAGAATCATAATTTTTCTATTTAATTTGATATTTATTGAATTTTCCCAAATGTTTGGCCATCGGCAATTTGAACATGAACTATATGATCTACTCACGTAATGGCCACCCAAAACTTTTGAACACTATATAACAGAGATATATGACTAGATATTAATTTCCACATTTTTTCAGAAAATATGTGACCTCTAATTAATTTATCCAATATAATTCCCTTAATCATATATAAAGAAGGAAGTACCAAAATTACTCATCAGAAAATTATGTAAAAATTACAGAATCTTAATATGGTACAGAAAAGATCATTGTACAAAAATCATAATTTTAGAGGCTTACTAGACTCCAATATAAATCAAATTAAGTTTTCATGGGAACAACACTTAATGAAGCAACCCTTAGAAATAGTCTTCCAAAAATCTCATAAATATTCATAGAGATTTAAAATATAATAAAGAGTCCCCTGGCTAAGGTTCATCAATTTCCAGCAAGTAGTTCCTTCATAATAAATTTCTAAGAAAATATTACAAATTAATAAATTGTTAATAAAGTATCCAAAATAATAATCCTAAATTCATAACAAAAATCTCCATAGCTTTTACAAACTTCAAACACCACCCATCCCAAATTTTAAGTGATTTTGAAGTGATTTGTTAGCCTAATACTCCAAATTAGATTTGGTGCCATAAACTAGAGTTAGGGTTTTAAGGGGTTTTAAGACTTCCAAATTCCCTAAAATTTTAACCAGAGGACTATACCAACCCTATGGACCTCTCCACCAATTTTCAAGTCATTCCAAGGTCATTTGACCCCATGACCTTCAAACCCTAAATATCCCCATTAAGGGATCTACCCGAGGGTTCTAGGGCTACCCTACTCTTAACCACCCCAAATTCCATTGGAGGGTGTTACATGCCATATAAAGTCAGTGGCCAAATTATCAGCCTCTGTTGAGATGATTTGACCACTCAAAACCCAAAGGGGGTGCTTTGACCTAATTAACCCTATAAGGGTCAACCTAGGGTTGGATAAAAACTAATCAAAACATCTCCAAATGAGATGAAAATTTTACCAGAGCCCTAACATGCTCCGTAAGACCACCTACCCAAATTTCGGGTGATTTTGAGGTGTTTATGACACCTAAATAATTTATAATTGGTTTGTTAAATTTTCACAAAAACTATAGAGAAATATTTTCAAAAATTCTTATTTTTTGACAGTCTAAGGAGAAGGCTATGAGAAGCCTATGTTCAAAATTTCAAAGCATTTGGATGGGTGGTTTGGTGTGGGCACTAATTCAAATGTTTGGTCATGCCTATGTATAGGTTGCACCAAAACGAGTGCTGTGGTCACACTAGATTCCAAACTGAGTGAAATCAATTTTAAATTACATTAGACATCAAGGGCTACATTTTCTATGTTGATCACTTTTACAGTAGAGGCTTCTAAGTATTTTTAATAATTAAAACCATCTACTATTAATAATTTCCAGGAAATCAATTAATATTATTAAAATTCTTGATCAAAACGGACGGCATCTGCTCATCCTCAACCTCCAGCCAAGGGCCGAGATGGGCCTGACCTGGAGACTCTTCCAGCCGACTTTCTGGCCACCCTAACCACCTCCCTGGCCGGCCACCACCACCACCACCACCTCAGTTGAGGTGCTGGCTAGCGTTTGGCGGCGACCATGCCGCCGGAGGCGGCGGTTTCCGGCGAACTCAACACCACCATTTTTCATGAAAATCTGAAATTACAAGCTCCCAATCAGGATCAATTGAGCCCGATTTCTCAACCTAAACAAGTCTAGATCTAGCACGCATAGAGAGGAGAAGGATTGGACCTTGCCGGCGGCCTGAAGTCGGGAAGATCGCCGGGAAGCCATTTCTGAAAGTTGCGTCCCTCGGCTTCTGCAACTGTAAGGTGGGAGGCTCGGTTTCTTCGGGTAAGGATTGGGAAAGCCTCCTCTCAACTCACTGGTGGTGTTTAAAGCCTCAGATTAGGAGAGGATGGGCTGGAGCATTAATGTCCTTCAAAGACATTACTGGCTAGGCTCGGCCATGGAGGAGGGGGGCTGAATCTTGTCTGATGGCCAGGGGAAATGGCTGGAAACTTCTCCCCTTCCCTGGGGAATTGAATTCAGCCCCAAAATGTGGCCTTTGGCCTCCCCTCGAACTGTTTCCTTCCCGCTTCTTCCTCATTTTTCTCTCCTCCATTATCTCGAAAACGGAGCTTACTGTGACGCGTGGTACATGCCCGTGTCGGCCAAGACACGCCCGTGTCAGCCAATACACGCCCGTGACGCAGGGCGTGTAACCCACTTGACACCCAGTCGAGAGAAAATCTTCGATGACACAGCGGGACACGCCCTATGACACACCCGTGTCACAGGCTGTGTGCCCAATACTCCATGATCGACGCTCGACGAACGACGAACGACACTCGACGATCACCTTTCGATACAGCGGGAAACGCCCTATGACACGCCCGTGTCATTGGTCGTGTACCCCATGCTCGATGATCGACACTCGAAGATCGACGATCGGCACTCGACGATCGACGATCGACGATCGACGTTCAACGATCGACACTCACATTTCGATACAGCGGGACACGCCCTCTGACACGCCCGTGTCACATGCCGTGTACCCCATGCTCGACGATCAACACTCGACGATTTATAGTCGACGATCCACACATTCGACGATCATCAAGCACAATTCGTCGAACCGAGGGGACACGACCCCGACCATTCCCGTGTTATAGGGCGTGACCACCCAAAAACTTCGTCGTCCAAAAGTTCGCCGACCAAGTGCCCAACTCTTCAACCCGAGCTGGACATGCCCGTGTCCCAGGCCGTGTCACCCAAATTTTGCTACTCCCAGAATTTGGGTTGTTACACTCACCCTCTCTCCTAGTCACCAAGTTGACTTGGTCAATCTGAAGGTCTATTTGCAGCCCTTCCACGCACATTATTCCATAAAGAAGCCCATGAGGAGGCTTGAGCTTGGGTTAGCCTATTTGGGCTAGGCTGAACAAAAATAGGGTTGGGTTGACCTTGATCTCCTTGGGATTCCTTGTGTTTTTTCATGACCTAGTCATGACAAAACCATTCCTAGGGGTCTAACTATTTGAGGGATGTTACAAACGGAACCTTCTTGCGACGCAAGATCCGTACTCCTCTGTCATCGATCCGAATCGGCTCCAAGTGAACTGACCAGTCTGAAGCTACCGGTCCATCTGTGGTCGAAATCTGCTGCTCCGGGCATAGTAGAGCCCTCCTAAGTGAAGAAATATTGAACATGTCGTGTAAACCTATTAGTTCCGGTGGCAACTCCAGCATGTAAGCTAGGGGATAGATCCACTCCAGGATCCTGTAAGGGCCAATATACCTAGGGCTGAGCTTCTTCTTCCGACCACGCACCCGTGAAACTCCGTGCATGGGCCGAATCTTCAAGGAAACCCGGTCTCCCACCTGAAACTCTACCTGACGGTGTCAGCCGTCGTAATACTTAGCCTGTCGGCTCCGCGCTTCCCACATTCTATCGCGTATCAGTCTCACCTGAGCCTCGTTGTCTTTGACAAAATCAGATCCCAACGACTTCGGATCCTCATCCTGAATACATGAAAGCGGAGTCCTACATCTCCTTCCGTACAAGGCTTCATAAGGAGTCATCCCTATGCTGGACTGGTAGTTGTTGTTATAGGAGTACTCGACCAATGGTAAAAGCTTCTCCCAAGGATCGTTTCGATCCAGAATGCATAGCCTTAGGAGGTCCTCCAATGTCCATTTGGTGCTTTCCGTCTGCCCATCCATCTGAGGATGAAATGCTGTGCTGAAGGTCAGTCGCGTATCTAAGTAAGCCTGCACGGATCTCCACTCCCTGGATGTGAACCAACCATCCCGATCTAACACGATCGTCCTAGGCACCCCGTGGTAATGAATGAACTGCTCTACGAATCTCCGTACTAGTACCCCAACCAAGTCATCTTTTCTGATCAGAATGAATCTATCCACCTTCGTCAGCCGATCAATGATGACCCAAATCGAATCGTTTCCCGTCCGTGATTGGGGAAGGCCACGAATGAAATCCTTCGCGATGTCCTCAAATTTCCACTCAGGCACCGAAAGTCGCTGTAGCAATCCTGCGAGGTTTCTGCACTCCGCCTTCACCAGCTGGAATGCCTCACAATGAGTCACGAAGTATGTAATGTCCTTCTTCATCCCCGGCCAGAATATCATCTTCTTCAAGTCTGCCGTCATCTTGGTGATCCCCGGGTGTATAGAATATCAGCTACAATATGCTTCCTCCATGATGTCATCCTGAATCTGACCTCCTGTGGGTATATAGACCCTGCCTCTGAAATATAGCAATCCATCTCTCAGTGAATAATCTCCCGTTGAACCTCCTCCAAGGCTTGGAATATCGGCTCTGCCCATGCATCTGTCTTCTGTCCATCCCGGATGTGGTCCCGAATATTATCTACGGTAACCATCGATGCTAGATACTCCATGTACAGCTTTGGATCATTCTCGGACACTAGGGATATCTACATATCTCTGAAAGACCAGACTAGCTCCATGGACATCAGTTGTGGTCCCTTCCCTAAGGTATCTCCTCTGTGGCTCAGAGTATCTGCCACCACGTTCACCATCCTGGGATGGTAGTGCATGGTGTATTGGTAATCCGACAGGAACTCCACCCAATGTCTCTGTCTGATGTTGAGTTCCTTATGTGTGTCCACGTATTTCAAATTCTTGTGATCTGAGAAGATGACACAGTGAACCCCGTAGAGGTAGTATCGCCAAATCTTCATAGCAAAGATCACTGCACCCATCTCCAGATCATGCACCAGATAGTTCTTCTCATGTATCTTCAGCTGTCGGGAGGCGTAGGCTATTACGTGCCCATTCTACATCAGAACGGCGCCCATCCCTTGGTAGGAGGCGTCCGTGTACACCTGGAATCCCTCCCTTCCCGACGAAAGAGCGAGAATGGGAGTCGAGGTAAGCTGACCTTTCAACTCCACAAAGGTCGTCTTGCACTGTGGAGTCCAAATGAAAGGGGATTCCTTCTTCGTCAGGGATGTAAGAGGGAGTGCAATCCAGGAGAATCCTTCGACGAACTTTCGATAATATCCGACAAGTCCCAGGAAGCTCCGTATATCGGTGGCTGTCTTCAACGGTGGCCATTCCTGAACTGCC
Source organism: Platanthera guangdongensis (assembly GCA_039583875.1). Taxonomy (NCBI): domain Eukaryota; kingdom Viridiplantae; phylum Streptophyta; class Magnoliopsida; order Asparagales; family Orchidaceae; genus Platanthera; species Platanthera guangdongensis. Next base: position 133,250,341 of record CM077150.1, on the reverse strand, counting down.
CGAATCTTGGCCGGCTCTACTGCCAACCCAGCACCGTTGATGATATAACCTAAGAAGGCCACCTCCTTTAGCCAAAAACTGGCATTTGCTGTACTTCGCATACAACCGGTGTTCCCGTAGCCTCTCTAGAGTAAAGTCAGGTGTCGTGTATGCTCCTCCTCCATCCTTGAGTAGATGAGGATGTCGTCAATAAATACGATGATGAATACATCAAAATAGTCCTTGAATACCCTGTTCATGAGTGTTGTAAATGCTGACGGCACATTTGTGACCCCGAAGGGCATCACTGTAAACTCAAACAGTCTGTACCTACTACTGAAGGTGGTCTTCGGAATGTCCTCCTCTCTAATCCGTAGCTGGTAATAACCTGACCTCAAGTCAAGTTTCGAGAAGAAATGCGCTCCTTCCAGTTGATCGAACAACTCATCAATCCGTGGCAGCGGGTATGTATTCCGGACCATTAGTCTGTTCAGTGCTCGATAATCAATACACAAGCAGAGACTTCCATCCTTCTTCTTAACGAATAGCACCGGGGCTCCCCACGGTGAAGAGCTTGGCCGTACAAACCCTGCCTCGACTAGTTCCTGTAACTGACTTCGGAAGTCTGTCAACTCTTTCGGGGCCATCCGGTAAGGGGCCCTAGATGCTGGCTTAACCCCCGACACAAGCTGTATCAAAAAGTCCTGCTCTAGGTGCGGGTGTAGTCCTGGCAGTTTCTCTAGAAAGACATCAGCAAAATCTCGCACCACCGGGATGTCTGTCACAAACTCCTTGGCCTCCGCCATCTCAAATAGAATCTGATAAACCTCCTCTCCCTGCAGATGGGCCTTAACGACCTGTACTGAAAATAAGAGTGTACGAGAGGCAGGTCTTATACCTTCGATGACAATGAAAGAGTCCATGTGCCTCACGGTGATCCTCTTTGCTTGGCAATCAATCTGGGCATGGTTCTAATGCAACCATGTCATGCCCAGGATCAGCTCGAAGACTGGCATCCTTAGGATCGTTGAAGGTACTTCGAATGACTTTCCGCCAATCTCTGCCTCCATGTTACAGTGGGCAGAGGTGAATAGCTCCGATCCGTCGGGTAGACGCACCGTCCTCATCAGGCATGTGAACCACTCCACACCTTCCAGCCCTTCCACGAAGGCTTTCGACACGAACGAGTGCGAAGCACCCGTGTCGAACAGTGTATAGGCGGGCTTGCCACTGATGAAGACTATACCTGGAGTGATTAAATGTCTTAGGATTCTATAACGAGTTTTCTTTCCTATTTATTCTATCTAGTGCAGTTCTACAAAATTTGACAACTGAGAAAGGGAATTCTATTTAAATAATTAAACATCTTGTCGTACATGCTATGACCTGCTTTGGGTTCCGAGGCTGCGCCAGGTCCAAAGCATTCACCTTCTCCCTTTCTTGTCTACGATCCCCTCCCTGGTATCCACGTCCTCGGTCACAACCTCGGCCTCCAAAATATTGCGCTGGCTGGGCAGCCGGTGGTGCTGGTGGGGGTGCTCCCCTCATTGGGCAGTTCCTCCTAATGTGCCCAACCTGATGATAATTGAAGCATTATGGCAGAGGATATGCCACACCCCCGGGTATCTGCACCTCCTACATCTGGGATGGCTGAGGGGCCACCACTACTGGTTCCTTCTGCTCCTGTCTCGCCTCTTGATGTGGCTAGTCTTCTACTCTTCTCCCATATATGACGCGGCCACGCCGCTGATCATTTCGGGCACCCCGGCCTTGCTCCTCAGTTGGCCGCTTCCGGCCTCGGGTAGTATGCCAATCCGCCTCGATCCTTTTCGCCATCTCCAATATCCGAGGAATAGGCCCGTCGGACACGAATAGCAGAGCTTCTCTCAGATCCTCTAGCAGGCCCTTATAGAACCTCTTTGTATAGCACGCCTCATCCAACTGGTAAGAATCTGCAAATCGGGCTAGGTGGTTGAACTCCCGATGATATTCCACCACTGTCTTGCTACCCTGTCTCACCTGTAGAAATCTATCCTCCAGCTCGTCTATGGCCGACTACGGAACAAAATGCTCCAACAATGCGGCCCTGAACTCCTCCCAAGCAATATCTGCAACCTCCCTATCAGCAAACGTCGTATCCAGCGAAGTCTTCCACCATCTCTTGGCATGGGACTCAAAGCAAGAGACAACCAAGGGCACTCTCTCCTGCCACGGGTACCGGATCCTGGTCAGCATCTCATACATAATGTCCAGCCACTCCTCCGTCTGAACGGCCGACTTTGTCCCCAAGTAGGATGGGGGAGCAAGTCCTCAGAAAATGCTCAGCCAGTTGGCCCCCGGGTTTGGCTGCGGAGCCGGAACCTTTTAAGCCCGTAAAAGCCTCCAAGATGGTTGTCAGAGCCTGTCCCATCTCTGACTGTAGGAATGGAGTGGCAACCAGGGGAGGTGGTGCAACGCTCGGAGTCTATTGGGCTACGCCTTGAGGCGTAGGCTGAGCTGGGGGCTGTGAAACAAACTTCATTAGTAGGCAATCAACTCAAACCTAACTAAAGTGGACAATTTACATGTCATCCCTCATATGAGCACACCACTGCTTCCGCTGCTTTGTTTGTCCCCAAACTAAAATCACGCGGGGGTGACCCAGGGTTGTGGAGTGCTACGTTTCGATCGAGGTCTGCTTTGATACCACTCTTAAGACCCCCGATTTTTTTTTATAAACACCAGGGTCTTAGGCCCAGAACCGCCGCTTTGCGGTGACACCTTCATGCCCTGAAGGGTCATCACCGCGAAACGCCGATTCTGCCGGCCGATTCGATCACAAAAAAGCAACAAAAGTAGAGTAAACACAAGTGAGGTAAAAACTCTAACCAAAAGTCCACAATAAAATCACATCAGAGTAATAATATCTCCATGAAGGGAGAGTCCACAAAATATAAATGTACTGAAAATAAGGGCTTAATCCCGATACACCAAATCCTCACTACATAGTCACTCAAGCGGAAACAAAGTAAAACACTACTAAGATCAGGGGCTCACAGTCCACGCCGTCTGAACTCCAGTGCTAGACTGCCCCATCTCCAAGCATGCCGACCTGCGGGGCTGCTCCTCCATGCTGGGCTCCATGGTCCCCTAAAATGATGTGGTTCAAAAACCGTTAGTCTAAAAGACTAAGTCCTATCATCCCCACCCCTTCCCCCATGGCCCCTAGGCACCGAACGGAGAGGAAGAAAGGGGAGGACTTGAAGGTGGAGAGTAATCAAGAAACAGATGGCAGCGGACCTATACTAGCAATTTTATAGTACATGTGGCAGTAAAGTAAAGTATGAAAAGTAACCTTAAATTATACGAAAACATATAAGCATGGGATCTTCTACAGGGCTCACATCGTATAAAGAGTCCCATACTAATTTATACGTTGGGGTGTCGGTTATTAACAGCAATATATATATAAATAATTTAACCTTAATTTAGAAACTTGCCCATACAAGCTTATAGACCAAGGGGTCATTTTGTAGGGCCTATTGTATAAGTGTCCCATACCACTTATACAATAGGTGACAGGGGTTTTATGCTATGATTATGCTATGACATGCTAGTGGGTTATGATGCGATCATGCAAGTGCAACTCACCCACCCGACTTTGTGCACACAGACCTTTAGTTCCCCCTTTCTGGAGCCGAACCTCCCAGGATACCTCCGTAGTGGCAAACAGAAGCGGTTGGTTGGGCCTCGTCCACCTCTAAACCGGTAATTGCACTACCAGTCAGTCCTATCGTATGCCTCAACGCTGGTGCACAAAGCGGAGCTCCTACGTACTCTTGCCGGCTGGCGCACCGGACTTTACTTGGCCAAGTCTAATCCACACTCGCCGAGTTAACGTACTAGCGTCGGTACATCAACACTCCAATACCAAAGACCCACCACCTTTACTTTATGCACATGCAACCTTATGTATCTGAACTGAGCTAAAGCTCGACGGGCAAACCAGCCCATCACAACAACAACCGAGCCAGAGCTCGCCGGGCTAACCTGCCAATCACCAAAACCACCAAGCCTACTGCCCGAGTGACCCAACCTAACCCCCACATCTCCTGTGAGTGTGTGTGCAATCCTAGATTTTTTCTAGTTACTCTTGTAATTCAGTTTTACCTACTATTTAGGTTTGCCCAGGACTGCCCAAGGTATACCCCGTGAAGGGCTCTCGAAGGCACTAGGAACTACGATGGGATTACTCCCAAAGCTCCCTTTCGCAAGGCACTTACTAGTATTGGTTGCAACCAGATTTCCCAACCCTTAATTAATTTTTCTGAATCTAGCCCTATTGCATTAAACACTTCCTCCCTACGGAAAGGACGATCTTTCGCCGATCCCGAGCCCAGTGTTACCCGAGCCCACCTAACACTAGTCAACCTCACACTCTACTAATGTTGTCTTCCAATGTTGAACTCCTTTATTTACCCAAACCAGCAACCTATTGAGGATTCAACTCTTCAAAATTCATTACCCACTCTAGTTCAGTTTCCACAGTTACTATATGCAGACCACCCTATACTATATGAGATGTATAAAGGACGTACTCCGGATTGTCTTCCAAATCTACTATAAAATTTACCAGAGGTCTATCATAAAAACTTTAGTCTAAAATCAGAGATTCATAATTTTTCTAATTAATTTGATATTTATTGAATTTCCAAAATATTTGGTCATGGGCAATTTTGAACATAAACTATATGATCTACTCAAGTAATGGCCACCCAAAACTTTTGATCACTAAATAACAGAGATATATTACTAGAGACTAATTTCCATAATTTTTCAGAAAATTTTTGACCTCTAATTAATTTATCCAAAATAATTCCCTTAATCATATGTAAAGAAGGAAGTACTAAAATTATTCATCAGAAAATTATATAAAAATTACAGATTCTTAATATGGTACAGAAAGGGTCATTGTGCAAAAATCATAATTTTTCAGGCTTGCTAAACACCAAAATAAATTTAATTAAATTTCCACGGGAAACAATACTTAATGAAGCAACCCTTAGGAATAGTCTTTCAAAAATCCCATAAAACTTTATAGAGCTTTAAAACATAATAAAAAGACCTCTAGCTAAATAAAAAATACAAATTACTAAATTTTTAATGAAGTATCCAAAATAATAATCCTAAATTCATAACAAAATCTCCAGAGCTTGTACTAACTTTAAACACTACTCTACCCAAATCTCATCACTGTACATTGAGTTTTACTGACATTTTCTATTACTACAAGGTTTCTGCCCTAAACTAGGGTTAGGGTTTCGAGGGGGTTTAAGGCTTCCAAATTACCTAAAATTTTAACCAGAGGACTATACTAACACTATGGTCCTCTCCAACAATTTTCAAGTCATCCCAAGGTCATTAGACCCCATGACCTTCAAACCCTAAAAAGCACTCCATTAGGGTTTGAGTTTGGATCCAAGGGTAAAACAATCCTAACCACCCCATATTCCGTAAGAGGGTGTTAATAGTCCTACCAAGTCAGTGGTCAAAGTTACAGCCTCTGTTGAGGTGATTTGACCACTCAAACATCAAAAATAGCTCTTTGACCTAAATAACCATATAAGGGTATACCTAGTGTTGGATCAATACCTAACCAAAACATCTCCAAATGAGATTAAAAGTATACCAGAGCCCTAACATGCCCTCTAAGACCACCCAACCTTTTTTGGGGGAGTTTTGAGATGTTTAGGACACCTAATTTACGGTTTAGGGTTTAGGACACCTAATTTAGGGAGTTTTGAGATGTTTATTCATGGATTATTAAATTTTTCTAAAAACTATAGCAACAGTTTCTCCAAAAATTCCCATTTTTGGATACACCCTAGGTATAGCTAGGATAGGCTCCCTGCCCAAATCTCAGATCATTTGGATAAGGGATGAAGGGTGGGCATCCATTTGAATCTCGGGATAGCCCTAGGTATAGGTCCCACCAAAATGAGTGCCATGGTCAAACCATGCACCCAAATTGGTCCAAATAACATTTAACATAAATTAGACTCTCCAAGCTACAAATTTTATGTTGACCACATTTTATGAAACAACACCTAGATATTTTTAAAAATTAAAAACATTAAATACCAAAAAGTGTGACATAATTAAATAATAAGAAATTTATATCCTATGGTTTTATATCATTCCCAGCACGAATCTTAGCGCACAGTAGATGGAATCCCTTCATCTTCAAGCTCCAGCCAACGGTCCAGATCTCACTATCCTGGAGCTTCTTCTAGATGTTGCTGTCGGCGATCCGGCCACCTGCTCGGCCGGCCACCGCTACCACCACCTCCGTTGAGGTAGTGGCTGTCGCCAGGCGCCGACACAGCCACCGGAGGGCCATTTTCAGGCGAACCCGAGGAGTGAAAATTTATAGAAAAAATGGAGAAAATGCTTTCCCAATCAGGCTCAATTGAGACCGAACCTTGGCCCTAAAGAATGCTATGATCTACCCATGAAAGAAGTAGAGGAGGAGGACCTTGCCGCCGGCCTGAAGTCGAGAAGATCGCCGGGAAGCCATTTTTGAAGGCGGTGCCACTCGGTTTCTACAAATACACTGTGGGGATGCTCGGTTTCTACAGGTAAGGATTGGGGAAAGCTTCCCTCGACCCACTGATGGTGTTTAAAGCCTCAGATGGTGAGAGGAGAGGCTGGATCATCAATGGCCATTAAGGCCATTAATGGCTAGATTCAGCCATGGTAGAGGGGGCTGAACCAGGCCCTTGGTGGCCAGTGAAACGGCTGGAAACTTCTCCCCTTCCCTGGGGGAGTTGAATTCAGCCATTAAAGGTGGCATTTGTCCTCCCCTTGGCCGAGCCCCTTCCTTCCCTCCTCTTTCATTTTTCTCTCTCCTTCATAACCATGGAAATGGAGCTCACCCTCTCTCCTAGTCACCAAGTTGACTTGGTCAATATGGAGGACTATTGGCAGCCCATCCATACACATCATCTCCTAAAGAAGCCACATGAGGAGGCTTGAGCATGGGCTAGCCTATTTGGGCAAGGTTGACCCAAGGTAGGCTTGGGTTGACCATGGTCTTTTTTTTTACATTTTTGGTTGCCCCTAAAGAGTCCTTGGTGACCTATTGATCTCCCCTAAGGTTAGGTAGGGTTGTATAGGGCTGACTTGTCATCTTGGAGGTCACCTGTCCCTTAGTAAGGGCACTTTGGCCGCTTTGGGGCTAGAGTTGACTTGGGTTAACTTGGCCTCTACGATTGAACCCATTATGTCCTTGGTGACCCATTGATACCACTTTAGGTCTAAGAAGACCTGGGCAAAGTTTGTTGGGCACATTAGAGGCCAACTGCCCTTTGTTATGGAACATTGCCCAATTTAGGACTATGGTGGTCCTCGGTCAAATTGGCCACTTTGGGTTGACTATAATGGACCCTTAAGGCCCTAGTGGACCCTCTAATAGGTTAGTGATGTTGTGGTGGGGTCATGGAGTCATGGTGAAGCCCTAAGGTCAAACCCTATGTTTGGTGATGAGGTTGTGCCATAGGCAGACCAAGGTGATTCTCACCTTGGCCTTCGATCACTTGGCCCTTTTTAGCTTCCTAGGGTTTTGTCATGACCTAGTCATGGCCAAAACCACTCTTAGGGGTCTAGTTGGAAATGGGATGTTACATTCTAGGAGCTGAGAAACAGAGCCTGATACCTTCCTTCCTACAGAACTCTTGCATAATAAGAGACTCAAACTCAGTACCATGATCACTTCTAATCAATGCAACTGCAGTAGAGTACTCAATCTGCATGTTCTTGAGAAAATCTGTAAGAACCTTGAAGTTATCAGACTTAGATCTCAGAAAGAAAACCCAAGTGAATCTTGAGAAGTCATCTACAATAACTAGAGTTAACATTTCCCTCCTAGGCTTTGAACAACAATAGGGCCAAAAGGTCCATGTGTAGCAAGTATAAGATCCTAGGTGAATCACTCTTATTAACTGATTTAAAGCTACATTTAGTTTGCTTACCTAATTGATAAGCCCTGTAGAGGCCTTCCGTCTTATAGGGACCAGAAGGCAATACTCTAACAAGGTTGTCTTTAGATAACCTAGCAATGTTTTTCAGATTAACATGTCCTAATATTTTATGCCATAAATCATTATGATTGCTAACAAGATTAAATAAATAAATATCTGATGTTGCTGATTGAAAATTAACTACATATATATTGCTTTGTCTATTTCCAATTTAAACAGTTTGGTTTTCTTTAGAAGAAATAATACAAGAGCTTGAGTTAAAAGATACTTGATAACCATCATCACATAGTTGACTTATGGAGATGATGTTATGATTCTTTCCACTTACATATGCAAACGTTTTGAAAGTAACTGCTCCAATCTTAACTTCTCCAAAGCCCTCAGTCTGGCCACAATTTCAATTACCAAAGATCACATTTGGTCCCAGCTTAGACTTGTAATTATTTAGGTTGTCCTTGCTGCCAGTCATATGCTTTGAGCATCCACTATCCAGATAACATTGTTGATTAAAAGCTGGACAACTCTTTAGCTGCAAAAGAAAAATTAGTATTTCTTGACCCAGGTTACCTTGGGTCCTTTCTTTACATAGTTAAAACAGGAAATAAATGAGTATTCAGGTTGACATTTGTAACCTAATGTGTGATATCTTCTAGGTGGTATAATCCATTGATTAAATTGATTGATAGTGGATCTTGATTGGTTATAAGTTTTTGAAGAATTAAAATTTCTATTGAACTGAACTGCGTTCGACGAATTCTGGTACGTTCGTCAACCTGAGTTCAACGAATTGGGATGAGTTCGTCGAACACCACTCAGAGAATGAAAGTAGTCATTTTCTGAGCCCCGAAATCGTCGATTTCTGGTCAACGAACCATACTGGTTTCGTCGATCGTAGTTCAATGAATAATTATAATATAAATCTGCGTTCAAAGTTTGTTGATTGGAGTTCGAAGAATTGTACACATTTTGTCGATCTGCGTTCGACGAAATATGTTGAACATTGTTATAATTTTGATTTTTATTATTTTGTTTCCTTTTCTTATTCTTTATTTTAAGCTCAGTTTGTTTAACATTATTATTGGTTTATATCTTTGGTTTCCCTTTTTAGAAACAAATTTTATAGGAGTGGTTAATATATTTTTCTGAATTAGTGGGGGTTGGCTTGATGATGCACCTAAGCCCAGCTTGCCTTTTAATGTGGCATTTACTGTGCTTGTGATGTCCATCAACTTGATGCTTCTCCAATTTAGGGATTTTTCAAGTTTCCTAGCCTCAGCCAATTCAGATTTTAGTGAAATTATTTGCTCTTGAGCTAATGTTAGTTCATCTTTAAGTTTAATGTTCTCAGAGACAAGATTTTCCAGATCAATTAACTTTTCCCTAAGTGATTTAATTTCCTTTTCATAATTTATTAAATCTATGCACATGAATTTAAATTCAATTTTAAAATTATCAGAACTGTAATCAAATGAAGACAGTATCTGATCTGCTTCAGTTTCAGATTCTTCATTGTCAGATTGTTCTTCAACATCTGATGGGCTGCAAGAGGCATTGATAGCCATGAGGCACACTGTAACACCCCCTATCCGTCACACAGCATATAGCAGTAGGTCCGGCCGGGGCCCGACGCCGTATGCCATAGACAGACCGGGTGGTTACTTACGGAAACCATCCAACCATTCTCAACGTCCTACACAGAGCATTCTAGCGGAAGCAGTTTATAAAAGTTGTAACAAAGAACCCAGCATTAAAGCACGAATGTCCACTAATACGAAATAGGAATGTTATACAAAATACCCAAAAATAGGCCTTAAGGCCTTACAAAATGTTTCACTTCCAATTACATGTTTTACAAACCACGGCACGCAGGCCGGTCACACATGAATAAAGCAGTAAACACTTCCAACTTAGGCCTTCAAGGGCCGGATTTGCATTCGGGCTTTAGCCCGCTATTGACCGCTTGGTCCAGCTGCACCTGCAAGCAACAAACCACCGCACGGTGGCAAAACAAGGCAACGGTCAGCTATGCTGACCAAATTATAACGATCCCGCCCCCAACTCGGGGCGGCGATGCTCCTTCCCTGCATTTCATTAGCATAAGCGAGCAATATAAACATATAGCCATTACATCACAGACGCTGGCTCGCACGGCCACACGCCCCGTGCTCTCAGGGCACATTCTCGGTGAACCGGTCGATGTCAAGTCAATTTAAGCCATCGACATTCCGGACTCACCACCGCCACTTAGACGGCCAAACCTATGAGCAATTTGTCTTCTTGGCCTGGGTCACGACAATTTAAGTCATCGACCGCCAAAGACCCTAATCTATGCCAACGGTAAGTGCCACGTGCCTTTAGGTCTCTTTAACCGAACGACATAGAACGGGTACGGTTCCATCTAACCCGTGCTCACATCGCAACGACAATTTAAGCCATTTGCGCGGGTCAAACTTCCGCCGAGTCCCATTTCCATCACAAGTCACATAACCCGGTTATGTTCAAGTTGGCTCTTAAGCCACCAAGTTGGCAAGATCTCGTATCCGCCCAGTTTTCCGGGTGCACCTTTGGGTTAGTCCCGAAGGCTCCCTGCTGCAATCTACCGCGTAGAAAACCCGAAAAACAACCAATAGCACGGAGTCTTCTCCGGCATTATGCAATGCAACATCACCGATCCAGACCAACATGTCCGGGTAGGCTTCACACATCATGCCTATCTCCGTTCTCACTTACGGACTGTAAACAACGGGGACTTCACATATCTACCTGAAGGAACGCCTCCAACTCTCCGCAAACTCGCGAGAGCGGGCTTCCTATGCAAAGAAAGAGAGCTACTCATGCTCAAGATGAGGATCGTTAACCTAGAGTTCCTCTTTGGCGCCATTGAAAAGTAATCGGATGAAAAGCACCGCACTAGCTTTGCCTCCGCGGATCCGGAGTCGGCTCGCGATTCAGAGCTTCGAAGCTCCTCCAATGGCGGGATCTAGCTCCTTCTTCCTCCCTTGGCTCTCCTCTCTCTCTAAGGTTTTAGAAAGATAACACTTAAGAAAAGTGAGGGTTTTGAAAGCCCAAACCCAAGTATATCCCTTCAGGAACAACCCCAGCCGTTGGATCTCAGAATAAGGAAACGAACGGCTTTGATTCGGGACTGAAATGCCCAATCTGGACCGAACACGGCCTGGCACACGCCCGTGTCCAGGGCCATGTGCCTCATTCGCCGTCAAAAGCGGCTCACCTGGAACCTCACACGGGTATCGAACACGCCCGTGTTCGAGCTGACACGCCCGTGTTCCATGTGACACGGCCGTGTGGCCGGCCGTGTACCCCTATCTTTTTTCCCCAAAATCAACCCGAGCACTGCACGGGTTCTAGGACACGCCTGTGTCCTTACCCGTGTCACCTCGACACGCCTGGAACCCAGGCCATGTACATGGTCTCGACACTCGACACTTCGTCGAGCGAAGATCGTCGACCTATAGACACGGCCTTGGACACGCCCGTGTCCTAGGTCGTGTGCCTTGTCTCGACACTTTGTCGACACCAAAGTGTCGACTTCCCTGGACGAGTGTCGACACGGGTAGACACGCCCTGCGACACGCCCGTGTCACAGGCCGTGTGCCATGTCTCGACACCTCGTCGCAAGAAGAGTGTCGACTTCGCGGCTAAGTGTCGACACGGGTCGACACGCCCTGCGACACGCCCGTGTGCCCAGTCTCGACACAATGTCGAGACCAAAGTGTCGACTTCGCCCCTCAGTGTCGACACAGGCTTGACACGCCCTAGGACACGCCCGTGTCCCAGGCCGTGTGCCTGCAGCCAGAACCCAAACTGGCCCAAAACGTCCCCCTTTGCTCCTTTGAGTTTCGGGGCATTACAACTCTCCCCCTCTTAAAAGAATTTCGTCCTCGAAATTACATAAAGGAAAGACATGTACAAAACCAAAATTTGTACCTGAGCGGAACAACTCCGGATACTCGTCAAGCATAGTCTGCTCTCGCTCCCAAGAGAGCTCCTCACGCCCGCAATTGTCCAACCAGACCTTGACCATCCTGATCTCTTTATTGCGTAGCCGCTTGACCTCCGAGTCCTCAATCCGCACGGGCTTGACCTTTGTCGTTAGCCCACTATCCACCGGCACTTGATCCACCGCGATCACTTGCGTAGGCTCTTGTACCGCCTTCCGTAGCACCGAAATGTGGAATACATCATGTAAGCCACTAAGCTCCACTGAAAGCTTCAACCGATAGGCCGCTTCACCAACTCGCTCCAGAACCTCAAACGGTCCAAGGTACCTCGGGCTTAGCTTTTTCAATCGCCGCACCCGCGAGACACCCTTGAACGGCTTGATCTTTAAGTATACATAATCGCCCACAGCGAACTCCACGTTCCTGTACTTGGCATTATAGTACTTTTCTTGCCGGTCCTGAGCGATAAGCAACCTCTCCCGAATGGTTCTCACCAAAGAAGTAGCATCCTCCACTTCCGATCGCTTATACAACCTTGACTCACTCGTTTCTAACCAAGACAACGGCGTGCGACATTTTCTACCATATAGGGCCTCGAAAGGCGCCATCTGAATACTCGCTTGGTAGCTATTGTTGTATGCGAACTCCACCAAATAAAGGTGGTCTTCCCATTGCTTTCCGAAATCCAAGACACACATGCGAAGCATGTCTTCCATGGTTCTATTGACCCTCTCGGTCTGCCCATCCGTTTGCGGATGGAAGGCTGTGCTGGATTTCAGCTTTGTTCCCAACATTTGCTGCACCAGCCTCCAATCATTGGACGTGAACCGCCCATCTCGGTCACTCACGATGCTGCGGGGCACACCATGAAGCCGCACTATGTTATCCACATAAAGTTTCGCCAACTTTTCCACCGGATCATCCTTCCTATGCGGAATAAAATACGACACCTTCGTTAATCGATCAACAACCACCCAAATGGCGTCATTCCCCTTTTGCGACCTTGGCAAACCGTGCACAAAGTCCATGGAGATGTCGTCGAATTTCCACTCCGTAATAGGCAAGGACTTAAGAAATCCTCCCGGCTTTTGGCACTCCGCCTTTACCAAGGCGCAAGTTTGGCACTTCGCTACGTAGAGCGCCACATCCTTTTTCAAACCCGGCCACCAAAACAGTTTCTTCACATCACGGTACATCTTCGTGCTCCCCGGGTGAATCGAGTACTTGGTATGGTGTGCCTCGTACAATAACTCCACCCGTAAATTGCCCACACTTGGGACGCACAAACGACCGTCTTTCCAAAGCAACCCATCCTCCACGACGAATTGGGAATTTGACCCATCCAGAGCCTCTACCATGAACTGCTTCATATGAGCATCCATATCCAAAGACTGCCGAATACGATCAGCCAGGTCATATTGGACTTCAGTCCAATTCAGAACTGCTTCAGCACTTGATTGACTGTCCACACAAACAATCTCCAAGCCTCCAACTCTCGCACCAACCGCTCATCGTGCACCGATAGCCAATTGGCTTGAGCTGGGGCTCGGCGACTCAACGCGTCCGCAACCGCATTCCCTTTGCCAGGCACGTAGTGGATCTTTAACGTATAGTCCCCCAGGAACTCCATCCATCTACGCTGCCGCATATTCAGATCCTTCTGATCAATAAGATACTTCAGGATCTTGTGATCGGTGAGAATATCAATCTTCACACCGTACAAGTAGTGTCTCCACAGCTTCAAGGCAAAAATCACGGCCGCTAACTCCAAGTCATGGACCGGATAGTTCCTTTCGTGCACTTTTAGTTGTCTCGAGCCATAAGCTATTACACTTCCGTGTTGCAGTACCACGCAACCCAAACCGCTTCCTGAAGCATCGCTATAAATCTCATAGCCTTCGGTCCCACATGGCGAACTCAGCACAGGCGCCGTGGTCAACCGACACTTCAACTCCTCAAAATCTCGTGCGCACTACGGCGTCCAAACGAACTTATGCTCCTTCCTCGTCAATGTAGTGAGAGGCAACGCTATCCGCGAGAAGTTCTCTACGAAGCGCCTATAATAGCCGGCAAGCCCCAGAAAACTCCGGACTTCCGCTACAGTAGCAAGCTCAGGCCACTCCCGTATCGCAACAATCTTCGCCGGATCCACAGCAATACCCTCTCCACTTACTATATGCCCGAGGAACGCCACTGAGGATAGCCAAAACTCGCACTTCAAGAACTTGGCATACAACTGATTTCTCCTTAGCGTTTCCAACACCAAATGAAGATGCTTGAAGTGATCTTCCTCACTTTGCGAGTACACCAAAATATCGTCGATGAAGACGATCACGAAATGGTCCAAGTACTCCCTGAACGTCCTGTTCATCAAATCCATGAACACTGACGGCGCATTAGTCAGCCCAAACGGCATGACCGTAAACTCATAATGCCTGTAACTCGTACTAAACGCTGTCTTCGGGATATCACTCTCCCTTATTCGCAGCTGATAGTATCCAGCCTTGAGATCTAACTTCGAGTACACCGTCGACCCGACTAACTGATCAAAAAGATCATCAATCCGGGGGATCGGGTACTTGTTCTTCTCAGTCAGCTTGTTTAGCTCCCGATAATCAATACATAGCCTCAAGCTTCTATCCTTCTTCTTAACAAAGAGGACCGGTGCGCTCCAAGGCAAAGAACTCGGGCGCACATACCCTTGCTCCAACAACTCTTGCAGTTGAACTTTCAGCTCCACCATTTCCTTAGGCGCTAGCCGATACGGAGATCGTGACACAGGCTTTGCACCTGGCACTAGCTCGATCGTAAAATCTATCTCCCGCTGAGGCGGCGCTCCAGGAAGATCCGCGGGGAACACATCAGGGTATTTCGATACCACTGAAATACAATCCAACGCGGGCTTCGGCTTTGCAACCTCCACTAGTGTAAAGAACAGTTCTGCTCCGGCACGAACCGCCTTCACCACCTGAAGAGCAGACATCAACGTCTTGCTCGACCCATTTAAGCCCGTAAAAGTCGTCTCACGACTTGCTCCCAGCTTAACTTCCTTGCTACCGCAATCTATATGGGCCTGCTGCTCCGAGAGCTAGTCCATGCCAAATATGACGTCGAACTCCACCAACGGAAGTAAAGATGCCCGCAGGTCGAACACCTGCTCCCCAATACGAATCTTAACATCGCATATCCTATCCGCTCGCATCGAACACCCATTGGGCAACAACACATCCAACTTATCCTTCGGCATCAAAGAAGGGACTCCGATGCGTGATATAAATCCTTCGGACAAGAAGGAGTGTGAAGCTCCCGTATCGAAGAGTGCTCGTGCCGGATTTTCACAAATCAATACAAATCCTAAACAAGCAGTGGTAAGGTAACATGTGCATAACAAGTATTTAAAGAAATTGACTTGCTATTAAGTAAACTGTACCTGTCACCACATCAGCCTGTTTAATGGCCTCCTGTTGGCCAAGATTGTAGACCCTTGGTTGGGCCGGAGCATAATGGGATGCGGTCGACTGCACCGCCTTTCTCTTCTCTTCATAAGTAGCTCCCGGCTTTCTCTCGGACTTAGGACGTCCGCTCCAACAGTCACGGGCAAAGTGCCCCGTCTTTCCACAAGTAAAACACGCGTCCGGGGTCCGACTCGTAGTCGCCCCAGAAGCACCAGAAGGAGCTGTACCCGAAGTCCTATGCTTCTTGAAAGACCTCCGATAGCCGGACTTTGAAGTAGTCGGCACTTTGAATTCAGATTTTCTATCACCCAAGCCTTTCTTCGCTTGCACATTATTCATGTCCTTCTCCAAGGACCGGGCAGTATTGACCAAGGTTAAGAAACCCCGCGTCATTGGCCCCGAAAGTAGTAGTCTCAACTCATCCCTCAAGCCTTCATAGAAGCAATTAGTCTTGCGCTCCTCATCCACGACGGTGGAGCTAGCATAACGACTCAGACGAGTAAACTCGTGGAGATATTCATCCACGCTCCTCTCACCCTGTACCAACTTCAGGAACTTATTCTCCAATGCTATCTTCTGCGTCGAAGGAAGGTATCTATCCAAGAATAATCTCGAGAACTCCTCCATCGAGACATCACCAAGTTGCCTACCTCTCAATAAGTGCAGCTCCAAACCTTCCCACCACTTTCTCGCTTCACCGTCCAAAAGGAACGTAGCGATGGTGGTCATTTGCCACTCCTCCGTCTCCATTGCTATCATGACTCTCTTCACCCTGGAGAGCCAGTCTTCAGCCTGAGATGGGGTTCCCAACCCCGAGAATAACGGAGGGTTAAAGCTCATTACATGCTTAAGCTGCCTCTCAGTTGCCCTCCTTGGCACCACCGGTTCCACAACCACTTGCTCCACTCTCCTCGGCTCAGCCTCTTGCAGAGGTTCTTGCTCCAGCACAGGAGCGGGCTGCTGCGCTTGCCTTGCAGGCTGCGCATTTATCACGGCCAACACCGCTTCAACCACCAATCGAATATTCTCAGCCGATAGAGGTGTTGCAGGAGCAACATCCAGTGCACTACTAGCCTCAGAAACTCGGCGTTCTGACGGCCCAACACCACTTCTGGTCACCTATAGTGGTACAAAACAATGTTAAGCAACCAAATAAATTGAAAACAGCAATTATAGGAACACGCAGGTTCCTCAAACACGAGTATTTTCATTCCTAAGTGGACATTCATGGGTTCTTTTTTACTGTTATTACGATGACGCACACAATGTGCTCACCACCCCTTAAAAAGATTTCGCCCACGAATTCACTTTAAGCCCAACCAAAACCAGTAGTCTGATACCAATTTATAACACCCCCTATCCGTCACATAGCATATAGTAGTAGGTCCGGCCGGGGCCCGACGCCGTATGCCACAGAAAGACCGGGTGGTTACTTATGGAAACAATCCAACCATTCTCAACGTCCTACATAGAGCATTCTAGCGGAAGCAGTTTATAAAAGTTGTAACAAAGAACCCAACATTAAAGCACGAATGTCCACTAATACGAAATAGGAATGTTATACAAAATACCCAAAAATAGGCCTTAAGGCCTTACAAAATGTTTCACTTCCAATTACATGCTTTACAAACCACGGCACGCAGGCCGGTCACACATGAATAAAGCAGTAAACAATTCCAACTAAGGCCTTCAAGGGCCGGCTTCGCATTCGGGATTTAGCCCGCTATTGACTGCTTGGTCCAGCTGCACCTGCAAGCAATAAACCACCGCACGGTGGCAAAACAAGGCAACGGTCAGCTATGCTGACCAAATTATAACGATCCCGCCCCCAACTCGGGGCGGCGATGCTCCCTCCCTGCATTTCATTAGCATAAGCGAGCAATATAAACATATAGCCATTACATCACAGACGATGGCTCGCACAGCCACACGCCCCGTGCTCTCAGGGCACATTCTCGGTGAACCGGTCGATGTCACGTCAATTTAAGCCATCGACATTCCGGACTCACCACCGCCACTTAGACGGACAAACCTATGAGCAATTTGTCTTCTTGGCCTGGGTCACGACAATTTAAGTCATCGACCGCCAAAGACCCTAATCTATGCCAACGGTAAGTGCCACGTGCCTTTAGGTCTCTTTAACCGAACGACATAGAACGGGTACTGTTCCATCTAACCCGTGCTCACATCGCAATGACAATTTAAGCCATTTGCGCGGGTCAAACTTCCGCCGAGTCCCATTTCCATCACAAGTCACATAACCCGGTTATGTTCAAGTTGGCTCTTAAGCCACCAAGTTGGCAAGATCTCGTATCCGCCCAGTATTACGAGAGCACCTTTGGGTTAGTTCCGAAGGCTCCCTGCTGCAATCTACCGCGTAGAAAACCTGAAAAACAACCAATAGCACGGAGTCTTCTCCGGCATTATGCAATGCAACATCACCGATCCAGACCAACATGTCCGGGTAGGCTTCACACATCATGCCTATGTTCGTTATCGCTTACGGACTCTAAACAACGGGGACTTCACATATCTACCAGAAGGAACACCTCCAACTCTCCGCAAACTCGCGAGAGCGGGCTTCCTATGTAAAGAAAGAGAGCTACTCATGCTCAAGATAAGGATCGTTACCCTAGCGTTCCTCTTTGGCGCCATTGAAAAGTAATCGGATGAAAAGCACCGCACTAGCTTTGCCTCCCCGGATCCGGAGTCGGCTCGCGATTCGGAGCTTCGAAGCTCCTCCAATGGCGGGATCTAGCTCCTTCTTCCTCCCTTGGCTCTCCTCTCTCTCTAAGGTTTTAAAAAGATAACACTTAAGAAAATTGAGGGTTTTGAAAGCCCAAACCCGGGTATACCCCTATCATTTTTCCCCAAAATCAACCCGAGCACTGCACGGGTTCTAGGACACGCCCGTGTCTTTACCCGTGTCACCTCGACACGCCTGGACCCCAGGCCGTATATACGGTCTCGACACTCGACACTTCGTCGAGCAAAGATCGTCGACCTATCGACACGGCCTTGGACACGCCCGTGTCCTAGGCCGTGTGCCTTGTCTCGACACATTGTCGACACCAAAGTGTCGACTTCCCGGGACGAGTGTCGACACGGGTCGACACGCCCTGTGACACGCCCGTGTCGCAGGCCGTGTGCCATGTCTCGACACCTCGTCGCAAGCAAAGTGTCGACTTCGCGGCTAAGTGTCGACACAGGTCGACACTCCCTGCGACACGCCCGTGTCGCAGGCCGTGTGCCCAGTCTCGACACAATGTAGAGACCAAAGTGTCGACTTCGCGTCTCAGTGCCGACACAGGCTTGACACGCCCTGGGACACGCCCGTGTCCCAGGCCGTGTGCCTGCAGCCAGAACCCAAACTGGCCCAAAACGTCCCCCTTTGATCCTTTGAGTTTCGAGGCGTTACACAAACTTCCCTTGCATTTGCCTCTTATTCCACTTCACTAGATCTCGAGGATGTGGATTTATTTTCTGTGTCACTCCAGGTTTCAGGCACAAAGTCCTTCTCCTTATTTTTGTGCTTGCTGGAGGTAGGCCTGCTGTATTGTTGTCTTCTGGAGTCCTTCTCTCTTCTTCTTTCTTTCTTCTGATTCTCTGAAAACTCTGAGATAAAGTGTCCTGGTCTCCTGCACCCAAAACACAATATTTCTTTAGTGGGTGTTTTATCATACCTGGGTTTGTCATCCTGCCTGGATGATTATCTCCTGAAGTCTTTCCTAGCCATCTTGTAGAATCTCTTGGCTAAGAGACTTAGGAGTTCTTCATTTGATGTTGAAGCTTCTGTTTCTTCTGTAGCTTTAAAAGCTATATTTTGCCCCTTCCTTGCTGGTGGAGGAGTCCTTTGTACTGCAGCTTCCCTGGACTTGGTCAACAGCTCATAGGATTTGAGCTTTCCCAGGAGAGATTCTGTAGAAATCTCATTCAAACTTCTAGCCTCCATAATTGGCCAAATCCTGGAATCCCTTGAGCTTGAGAAGCACATGAGGATCTTGTCATTGATCTCAGTGAGAGAGATGTCTTTTTCCAAGGTTTTTAATTCACTGATAATAGAACTTAATCTGTTGTACATGTCATTAACAGATTTAGCTTCATCTTTCTTGAAGTCCTCATACTGTGAGATGAGAGTTGATCTTCTATCTTTTCTCTCATCTGCTGAGCCAGCAACCATCTAGTTGAGAGAGTCCCAGATTGTCTTGGCAGATATGCATTCAGCCATCTTTTGGAAGATATCATCTGACATGGTTTGAGCTAATATGTTCATGGCTTTTGCATCTGCAATCTTTGTCTTTTTTTGTACATCTGTCCACTCAGGTGGAGGAATAGCATGAGTGCTTGATGTTGATATAGATGTTGATGCTGTTGGTTGAGGAGTACCTATCAAAATAGAATTGTAGATGTCCTCATCAATAGAATTTATGTACAATCTAATTCTTCACTTCCAAATTGCAAACTTTTTCAGATTGCAAAATAGAGGTTTGGTACTTGCATAATCCTTATTCTATGCCATGCTATGAACTAAATAACCCTATGAGAAATAGAGATCAGATCAAACACAGGATCTTTTGGTTCGAGTGTTAGCTTGTATAACTAAAGGAACACTGCTTTGATACCAATTGAAAGATGGGGTTAGACTTGATTTACTTCAGAGGGGGGTGAATAGAGTAATATAAAATCTTTTTACTGTTTTAAAGATTATCAGAGTAATGTAAATAAGTGATACCAAGATTAACAGAAATCAAGAGCAATCTAAGTCAATCTAATCTAACATAGCACAGCTAGCTTAATCTATCACAGACTGATAAGTTGTAAATATACCTATTTTTATGTACATTAATTTAGTTGTTTTCATTTATTTTTGTCGTTTTTACTTATTTTTATTCAATAAAATGCTCCTATTTTTGTAAATATTATACTAACTTTGTTTATTTTATTTTTCAGAAAAAATCAAAAATCTGCCAAAATTTGACATGTCACGCCCGTGACATATTGGTCACGCCCGTGACCTGGGCGTGACACGTCAAAAACCGTGAAATCTGCAATTTTCGGGAAGAATAGCCTGACACGCCCGGGGTCACGCCCGTGTCACCCGACACGGGGCGTGACCCAAGCCCGTGTTCACTCCACTCGACGATTTCATCTCGACGATCGTCGAGTGTCGACACCAGCCGACACGCCCATAGTCACGCCCGTGACCTGGGGCGTGACCTTTCCAGCTAGCCCGACAAGACCTGCCCGAAGACTTTCGGCGCGCACCGCGCCCAGATCCACCTGCCTGTCACGCCCCCTGTCACGCCCGTGACCAAGGGCGTGACCACTGCGAGACCGACACGTGTCCAGCCAAAGTCAACTTTCCCGTCAAATCGCCGGCCGCCTTCTCAAATAGTACTGTCACGCCCCCTGTCACGCCCGTGACCAAGGGCGTGACCCATGTAAATTTTTTCTATAAATTCCAGTGTTCTGCTCTGGATTTCTGTTCTCCTTTTGGGTTCCATTTTGTAAGGGGAGGTGCTGCGTAAATGGATTTCAAACCTATGGAATGGGGTTATCTCTTTCTCTCTCTCTTTTATATTTGTACTAGCCTTGTAATAGTTTTTTTAGACATAATAAAAATGTAGTTTTCTTTCTCATTTCTATATTTTGGTCTTCATCTATGCGCCCACCCTTTGCAATCTTATTTATTTCTTGTTATAACTTAGCTTCTTTTTCCTTCTTTTGTAATGTGTGTGTGTGTGTATGAGATTAGTTTTTTTCTTGTTTTTACGTTTAGTTATTTTTACTTTGTTTTGGTTTAACTTAGGTTTTTATAGTTTCTAATTCATTCCTATAGATCCTAAAAACGTTTTCAAAGTGTTTTTCCTTTTTTTAACTTAGCTTTTTATTTCGTAAAACTTTTTCGTTCTTTTCGTTTTATTTTCACTTTTAATCGTTTTTATGGAGTTATAGGAATGATAGCTTAGTTGTTTTAATTTTTCGTACACTTTGATTTTCATTTAAAACTTTTGTCCGTTTAATTTTTTTGTTCTCTTTTTATGCATTTCTACCGCATTCTAGCGGTAGAAATGTATTCGTTTTTATTTTTCGAGCACTTGCATTTTCATTTTTATTTGCAAAACTTTCTTTCCGGTTAATTTTTATTTCAGCTTTTTATGCATTTCTACCGCATTCTAGCGGTAGAAATGCAGTTGTTTTAATTCTTCGGTAACTTAGTTTTTCTTAATTTTTTCGCTCATGTGTGTGTGCGCATTTATTTTCGCCTACTCGTTAAGAGTTAAATGGCGCTTGCTTATTTTACTTTCTGTAGAGTGCGTGAGTTTGTAATTTTCTTTATTTCCGCCTACTCATTCGAGTTAAATGGCAGGTCTTTATTTTCCCTACTCATTTGAGTAGGATTTGTGTGTGTGTGTTTTCATTTATGTCGAGAGAGTGTGTGCGTGCGTTACATTTATTTTGTCCTACTCGGTTGAGTAGGACCCGCATTTATTTTCTCCTACTCATTTGAGTAGGACTTGCGAATGTGCGTTTTACTGCTTTCATTTCTCCCGCCCACGCATTTGCGCCGGGACTCGCAATTTACTGCTTTCTTCAGTCCTACTCGTTTTGGTAGGACTTGCAATTTTCAGCTTTCCTTTACTGCTTTCATTTTATCGCTTTCATTTACTGCTTTCTTTTACTGCTTTATTTTCTGCTTTTCTCGCAAGCCGTCCCCATTCCGATGAGTGGCTAATCGTTCTTAGCCCTCGGTATCGAAGAGCATTGGGATAGATAAAATAGCTTAAAATAACTAAAGGTCTAATTTTTCTAATTAATTAAAAGTACTTAAGGTTTGCCCGGGGTTAACGACGCGTAGGACCACATATCGATGTGTGGGCCCTATTTCCGTTTTCCATACGCTCGCCGAGAGGCCGTGCGTATGGACAGATCACCCCTTGGTAAAGAGAGTTCCGCACTAGCCCTCGAGAGAGGAGGCGCGCCAACTCTACCGGATTGGGTTCCCCACCCAATAGCGGGGTTCTTAGCGTAATGCGGGCGTTAAGAGGAATCCTTCGTCGGACGAGAGCCCGGTCGAATAGTCTTAGCGTTCAGGTGAGCGATAGTCCTAGAGATTGGTGAGATCATTTTAGTGGAACCTCCACGGCCAAGTCTCCGCCTTAATTAATTAGAAATTTAGGAGCTCTTTTTATTCAAAGTCTATTTTAGTTCAATTGTTTTTTCGGTGCCATCGAGCTAAGCTCTTCATCGGCACCACCTTCAAGCTTTCTTTTTATTGCTTTCATTTTCTTTCTGTCATTTTTTGCTTTTTATTATATATAAATACCCGACAAGTATTATCGGTAAAATAATAGTCCCCTCCAGGGAAGAGTAGAAATAATCGAACCGGACCCGAGAACAATACGACCTCGATATTCCACCCGGAATATCCTGTACTACTCACGATAGGTGCACTTGCCTCCTTTCGTTAAAATTCGATTTCTAAACCTTTTTTATATCCAAAATAAATAAATAAATACGCGCGCCCCGTTTTCTTAAATAAAATCAAATCCGCCTTTTTCTCAAATAAAACCGCCGGGTCGCCGCGTGACTGTAAATAATTCTGGAGTTTTAACCATCAAGTTTTTTGGCGCCGTTGCCGGGGACATTTTAGGTTCGTTATTTTAAACCCTGGAAATCTATTAATTTTACCTATATTTATACATATATATATATAAATATGGCCAATATAATAATAATAATAATAACTAATATATATATTTACAAATTTATAAAACCAACAAAAAAATTGAAAAACTCAAAACAAAAAAAAAAAATTTTAAAAAAAAACCTTAAAAATTAAAAATTTGAAAACACTATAAAACTAAAAAAAAAACTAAACTAAAAAAAAAAACTAAAAATCCAAACAATGAAAAAAAAAAACTTAACAAAAAAAATATTTTTATTTTCATTCTTGTTTTTGAAAAAAAATAAAAAATAAAACAAAAAAAAAACAAAAAAAAAATTAATTAAAAAAAAATAAAACAAAAAAAAACTAAAAACTGAAAAACTTAAAAAAAAATAATATTTTCATTTAATTTAACTTATTATATTATATTTTATTTTGTTTCGGCGCGCTTTTCACTCTTGTGCGCGCTAGGGAATCACTCCCCCCTACCGCCCGCGATCTTTAGGCCGAGTTTATCTTTTTTGTTTTTTCTGTTATCTTTTTGCTTTCTCTTTTAAATAATGCAGGGTTTCAACTTGGGCCTCCCGGACTCGTCTTAGGGAAGCTTCTACCCTCCCTTTTTCTTTTTTGTACTTCTTTTAATTTGTATATTATCTGTTCTGCATACTTAGATTGCAACATTGGGGACAATGTTGGGTTTAAGTATGAGGGTGTTTTCCTATTCTGCACTTTTTATATTCAGTACTTAACAAAAAAATACAAAAAAATGCAAAAATAAAAAAAAAAACTTTAAAAAAATTTTTATTTTAATAATAAGTAATTAAAAAAAAAAAACAACAACAAAAAAATTTTCTTTTCAAAAAAAAAAAAAATCATAAAAGTTCAAAAAAAAAAAAAATTTCATAAAATTAAAATTCAAAAAAATTTTCTCTTTCCCCCTTTTTTTCTCTTTTTTGTAAAAACTTGCGTTTTGCCTGCCCGCGACGGTCGACTCATCGAACCAACCATTCAAATAAGAGTCTGTTCGCGGGGCCGCAATCGAGTTTTTACTTTGTTCTCTTTTTTTATATAAAAATCTCTCTTTCCCCCCTATCTTTTTGTAAATAACCCTTCTTTCTCTCCTCATTCTTGTAAATTACTTATCTACAAAAACTAAAAATCAAAAAAAATTTGAAAATCCCAAAACCCCAAAAAGATAAAAAAATCTAAAAAATCCTAAAAAGATAATAATTAAAACAAAAAAAATGATAAAAACTCTAAAAAATCAAAAAAATGATTTGTTAAATTATGTAACAAAATAATTCGAATACACCATATCTTAACTCTTTTTGCTTTCCACAAATCTAGTTTCGAGTTAATTTATATGCGAATTTTAGTTATTCTTTGCTTACTATTCGTTTATTAATTAAAGTTCGATAGATTTAAGTGTCTGGGGTTAAGATTTAAAGAATTTTTTATGTCTTATCCTTATAATAGGGAACTTGTTTTTCACCACCACTTCTAATTTTATAAATAGAAGCTCGTTTTTTATGTTAGAAAATAACATCTATGGATTTCAATTATTTCTACTTCATGCTTTTAGAAATATCGGAACGTTCATTTTAAAAAGGTTGCTCTCAAAACTTTTTTATTAAAATCTAGTTTTCCTTTTGAAAAACTAAACCCACTTCCATTTTTTTTCGTGTCTTAATTGACATGATTCCCCCCTATCCCTTAAAAGATCTTATGTCAATGGGAATAAGATTTCGTTCCGTAAACATAGGCACCCAATAATTTAAAAAGATTATATATGGAGTAAGAGGATAAAATTCATTACTCCTACAAATATACATTGGGTTATTTATTTATTATGAAGAAAAAAAAAATTATTATGTGTTAGGAAAATAAGATTTCGTTTTCCTAACTATCCAAAAAGAAAAAAATTGGAGGTTCGAGAAAAAATTACCTCGCCTCAATATTCAAGCCTTCTTCATAAACCACCAAACCACTTATCTCATTTCAATGATTCTAGACTTAATTTAAAATTTTTTTGAGAGCATAATTTTTAAATTGCATTATTTCCTTTAACTTCTTTTAAGCTAAAGTTTTTTATATAAATCCAATCCATCTTTGTTAAACTAACAAAAATAAATTTTTGCTTTCTATTTTATTTTTTCTAGAAGTCTTTTTGAAACTCTTCCTCTATTCATAACATTTCATAAATTAGGATTTAATTCTTTAACCCCGGATGTTTATTTTGATCTTCCTTTTAATTAATTCAAGCGGTAGCTAAACTTAGGATTTCTTTTATTCCTTATAAGTTCATCTCCAACTTTTGCTCTGGAATAGCAAAAGCTTAAGTATGGGGGTATTTGATAAGTTGTAAATATACCTATTTTTATGTACATTAATTTAGTTGTTTTCATTTATTTTTGTCATTTTTACTTATTTTTATTCAATAAAATGCTCCTATTTTTGTAAATATTATACTAACTTTGTTTATTTTATTTTTCAGAAAAAATCAAAAATCTGCCAAAATTTGACATGTCACGCCCGTGACATATTGGTCACGCCCGTGACCTGGGCGTGACACGTCAAAAACCGTGAAATCTGCAATTTTCGGGAAGAATAGCCTGACACGCCCGGGGTCACGCCCGTGTCACCCGACACGGGGCGTGACCCAAGCCCGTGTTCACTCCACTCGACGATTTCATCTCGACGATCGTCGAGTGTCGACACCAGCCGACACGCCCAGAGTCACGCCCGTGACCTGGGGCGTGACCTTTCCAGCTAGCCCGACAAGACCTGCCCGAAGACTTTCGGCGCGCACCGCGCCCAGATCCACCTGCCTGTCACGCCCCCTGTCACGCCCGTGACCAAGGGCGTGACCACTGCGAGACCGACACGTGTCCAGCCAAAGTCAACTTTCCCGTCAAATCGCCGGCCGCCTTCTCAAATAGTACTGTCACGCCCCCTGTCACGCCCGTGACCAAGGGCGTGACCCATGTAAATTTTTTCTATAAATTCCAGTGTTCTGCTCTGGATTTCTGTTCTCCTTTTGGGTTCCATTTTGTAAGGGGAGGTGCTGCGTAAATGGATTTCAAACCTATGGAATGGGGTTATCTCTTTCTCTCTCTCTTTTATTTTTGTACTAGCCTTGTAATAGTTTTTTTTAGACATAATAAAAATGTAGTTTTCTTTCTCATTTCTATATTTTGGTCTTCATCTATGCGCCCACCCTTTGCAATCTTATTTATTTCTTGTTATAACTTAGCTTCTTTTTCCTTCTTTTGTAATGTGTGTGTGTGTGTATGAGATTAGTTTTTTTCTTGTTTTTACGTTTAGTTATTTTTACTTTGTTTTGGTTTAACTTAGGTTTTTATAGTTTCTAATTCATTCCTATAGATCCTAAAAACGTTTTCAAAGTGTTTTTCCTTTTTTTAACTTAGCTTTTTATTTCGTAAAACTTTTTCGTTCTTTTCGTTTTATTTTCACTTTTTAATCGTTTTTACGGAGTTATAGGAATGATAGCTTAGTTGTTTTAATTTTTCGTACACTTTGATTTTCATTTAAAACTTTTGTCCGTTTAATTTTTCTGTTCTCTTTTTATGCATTTCTACCGCATTCTAGCGGTAGAAATGTATTCGTTTTTATTTTTCGAGCACTTGCATTTTCATTTTTATTTGCAAAACTTTCTTTCCGGTTAATTTTTATTTCAGCTTTTTATGCATTTCTACCGCATTCTAGCGGTAGAAATGCAGTTGTTTTAATTCTTCGGTAACTTAGTTTTTCTTAATTTTTTCGCTCATGTGTGTGTGCGCATTTATTTCCGCCTACTCGTTAAGAGTTAAATGGCGCTTGCTTATTTTACTTTCTGTAGAGTGCGTGAGTTTGTAATTTTCTTTATTTCCGCCTACTCATTCGAGTTAAATGGCAGGTCTTTATTTTCCCTACTCATTTGAGTAGGATTTGTGTGTGTGTGTTTTCATTTATGTCGAGAGAGTGTGTGCGTGCGTTGCATTTATTTTGTCCTACTCGGTTGAGTAGGACCCGCATTTATTTTCTCCTACTCATTTGAGTAGGACTTGCGTGTGTGCGTTTTACTGCTTTCATTTCTCCCGCCCACGCATTTGCGCCGGGACTCGCAATTTACTGCTTTCTTCAGTCCTTCTCGTTTGGGTAGGACTTGCAATTTTCAGCTTTCCTTTACTGCTTTCATTTTATCGCTTTCATTTACTGCTTTCTTTTACTGCTTTATTTTCTGCTTTTCTCGCAAGCCATCCCCATTCCGATGAGTGGCTAATCGTTCTTAGCCCTCGGTATCGAAGAGCATTGGGACAGATAAAATAGCTTAAAATAACTAAAGGTCTAATTTTTCTAATTAATTAAAAGTACTTAAGGTTTGCCCGGGGTTAACGACGCGTAGGACCACATATCGATGTGTGGGCCCTATTTCCGTTTTCCATACGCTCGCCGAGAGGCCGTGCGTATGGACAGATCACCCCTTGGTAAAGAGAGTTCCGCACTAGCCCTCGAGAGAGGAGGCGCGCCAACTCTACCGGATTGGGTTCCCCACCCAATAGCGGGGTTCTTAGCATAATGCGGGCGTTAAGAGGAATCCTTCGTCGGACGAGAGCCCGGTCGAATAGTCTTAGCGTTCAGGTGAGCGATAGTCCTAGAGATAGGTGAGCTCATTTTAGTGGAACCTCCACGGCCAAGTCTCCGCCTTAATTAATTAGAAATTTAGGAGCTCTTTTTATTCAAAGTCTATTTTAGTTCAATTGTTTTTTCGGTGCCATCGAGCTAAGCTCTTCATCGGCACCACCTTCAAGCTTTCTTTTTATTGCTTTCATTTTCTTTCTGTCATTTTTTGATTTTTATTATATATAAATACCCGACAAGTATTATCGGTAAAATAATAGTCCCCTCCAGGGAAGAGTAGAAATAATCGAACCGGACCCGAGAACAATACGACCTCGATATTCCACCCGGAATATCCTGTACTACTCACGATAGGTGCACTTGCCTCCTTTCGTTAAAACTCGATTTCTAAACCTTTTTTATATCCAAAATAAATAAATAAATACGCGCGCCCCATTTTCTTAAATAAAATCAAATCTGCCTTTTTCTCAAATAAAACCGCCGGGTCGCCGCGTGACCGTAAATAATTCTGGAGTTTTAACCATCAAGTTTTTGTTTTTCCTTTCAAAAAAAATTATATTTTATTTTGTTTCGGCGCGCTTTTCACTCTTGTGCGCGCTAGGGAATCACTCCCCCCTACCGCCCGCGATCTTTAGGCCGAGTTTATCTTTTTTGTTTTTTCTGTTATCTTTTTGCTTTCTCTTTTAAATAATGCAGGGTTTCAACTTGGGCCTCCCGGACTCGTCTTAGGGAAGCTTCTACCCTCCCTTTTTCTTTTTTGTACTTCTTTTAATTTGTATATTATCTGTTCCGCATACTTAGATTGCAACATTGGGGACAATGTTGGGTTTAAGTATGAGGGTGTTTTCCTATTCTGCACTTTTTATATTCAGTACTTAACAAAAAAATACAAAAAAATGCAAAAATCAAAAAAAAAAAACTTTAAAAAAATTTTTATTTTAATAATAAGTAATTAAAAAAAAACAACAACAAAAAAATTTTCTTTTCAAAAAAAAAAAAAATCATAAAAGTTCAAAAAAAAAAAAAATTTTCATAAAATTAAAATTCAAAAAAAATTTTCTCTTCCCCCCTTTTTTTTCTCTTTTTTGTAAAAACTTGCGTCTTGCCTGCCCGCGACGGTCGACTCATCGAACCAACCATTCAAATAAGAGTCTGTTCGCGGGGCCGCAATCGAGTTTTTACTTTGTTCTCTTTTTTATATAAAAATCTCTCTTTCCCCCCTATCTTCTTTGTAAATAACCCTTCTTTCTCTCCTCATTCTTGTAAATTACTTATCTACAAAAACTAAAAATCAAAAAAAATTTGAAAATCCCAAAACCCCAAAAAGATAAAAAAATCTAAAAAATCTTAAAAAGATAATAATTAAAACAAAAAAAATGATAAAAACTCTAAAAAATCAAAAAAATGATTTGTTAAATTATGTAACAAAATAATTCGAATACACCATATCTTAACTCTTTTTGCTTTCCACAAATCTAGTTTCGAGTTAATTTATATGCGAATTTTAGTTATTCTTTGCTTACTATTCGTTTATTAATTAAAGTTCGATAGATTTAAGTGTCTGGGGTTAAGATTTAAAGAATTTTTTATGTCTTATCCTTATAATAGGGAACTTGTTTTTCACCACCACTTCTAATTTTATAAATAGAAGCTCGTTTTTTATGTTAGAAAATAACATCTATGGATTTCAATTATTTCTACTTCATGCTTTTAGAAATATCGGAACGTTCATTTTAAAAAGGTTGCTCTCAAAACTTTTTTATTAAAATCTAGTTTTCCTTTTGAAAAACTAAACCCACTTCCATTTTTTTTCGTGTCTTAATTGACATGATTCCCCCCTATCCCTTAAAAGATCTTATGTCAATGGGAATAAGATTTCGTTCCGTAAACATAGGCACCCAATAATTTAAAAAGATTATATATGGAGTAAGAGGATAAAATTCATTACTCCTACAAATATACATTGGGTTATTTATTTATTATGAAGAAAAAAAAATTATTATGTGTTAGGAAAATAAGATTTCGTTTTCCTAACTATCCAAAAAAAAAAATTGGAGGTTCGAGAAAAAATTACCTCGCCTCAATATTCAAGCCTTCTTCATAAACCACCAAACCACTTATCTCATTTCAATGATTCTAGACTTAATTTAAAATTTTTTTGAGAGCATAATTTTTAAATTGCATTATTTCCTTTAACTTCTTTTAAGCTAAAGTTTTTTATATAAATCCAATCCATCTTTGTTAAACTAACAAAAATAAATTTTTGCTTTCTATTTTATTTTTTCTAGAAGTCTTTTTGAAACTCTTCCTCTATTCATAACATTTCATAAATTAGGATTTAATTCTTTAACCCCGGATGTTTATTTTGATCTTCCTTTTAATTAATTCAAGCGGTAGCTAAACTTAGGATTTCTTTTATTCCTTATAATTTCATCTCCAACTTTTGCTCTGGAATAGCAAAAGCTTAAGTATGAGGGTATTTGATAAGTTGAAAATATACCTATTTTTATGTACATTAATTTAGTTGTTTTCATTTATTTTTGTCATTTTTACTTATTTTTATTCAATAAAATGCTCCTATTTTTGTAAATATTATACTAACTTTGTTTATTTTATTTTTCAGAAAAAATCAAAAATCTGCCAAAATTTGACATGTCACGCCCGTGACATATTGGTCACGCCCGTGACCTGGGCGTGACACGCAAAAACCGTGAAATCTGCAATTTTCGGGAAGAATAGCCTGACACGCCCGGGGTCACGCCCGTGTCACCCGACACGGGGCGTGACCCAAGCCCGTGTTCACTCCACTCGACGATTTCATCTCGACGATCGTCGAGTGTCGACACCAGCCGACACGCCCAGAGTCACGCCCGTGACCTGGGGCGTGACCTTTCCAGCTAGCCCGACAAGACCTGCCCGAAGACTTTCGGCGCGCACCGCGCCCAGATCCACCTGCCTGTCACGCCCCCTGTCACGCCCGTGACCAAGGGCGTGACCACTGCGAGACCGACACGTGTCCAGCCAAAGTCAACTTTCCCGTCAAATCGCCGGCCGCCTTCTCAAATAGTACTGTCACGCCCCCTGTCACGCCCGTGACCAAGGGCGTGACCCATGTAAATTTTTTCTATAAATTCCAGTGTTCTGCTCTGGATTTCTGTTCTCCTTTTGGGTTCCATTTTGTAAGGGGAGGTGCTGCGTAAATGGATTTCAAACCTATGGAATGGGGTTATCTCTTTCTCTCTCTCTTTTATTTTTGTACTAGCCTTGTAATAGTTTTTTTAGACATAATAAAAATGTAGTTTTCTTTCTCATTTCTATATTTTGGTCTTCATCTATGCGCCCACCCTTTGCAATCTTATTTATTTCTTGTTATAACTTAGCTTCTTTTTCCTTCTTTTGTAATGTGTGTGTGTGTGTATGAGATTAGTTTTTTTCTTGTTTTTACGTTTAGTTATTTTTACTTTGTTTTGGTTTAACTTAGGTTTTTATAGTTTCTAATTCATTCCTATAGATCCTAAAAACGTTTTCAAAGTGTTTTTCCTTTTTTTAACTTAGCTTTTTATTTCGTAAAACTTTTTCGTTCTTTTCGTTTTATTTTCACTTTTTAATCGTTTTTACGGAGTTATAGGAATGATAGCTTAGTTGTTTTAATTTTTCGTACACTTTGATTTTCATTTAAAACTTTTGTCCGTTTAATTTTTCTGTTCTCTTTTTATGCATTTCTACCGCATTCTAGCGGTAGAAATGTATTCGTTTTTATTTTTCGAGCACTTGCATTTTCATTTTTATTTGCAAAACTTTCTTTCCGGTTAATTTTTATTTCAGCTTTTTATGCATTTCTACCGCATTCTAGCGGTAGAAATGCAGTTGTTTTAATTCTTCGGTAACTTAGTTTTTCTTAATTTTTTCGCTCATGTGTGTGTGCGCATTTATTTTCGCCTACTCGTTAAGAGTTAAATGGCGCTTGCTTATTTTACTTTCTGTAGAGTGCGTGAGTTTGTAATTTTCTTTATTTCCGCCTACTCATTCGAGTTAAATGGCAGGTCTTTATTTTCCCTACTCATTTGAGTAGGATTTGTGTGTGTGTGTTTTCATTTATGTCGAGAGAGTGTGTGCGTGCGTTGCATTTATTTTGTCCTACTCGGTTGAGTAGGACCCGCATTTATTTTCTCCTACTCATTTGAGTAGGACTTGCGTGTGTGCGTTTTACTGCTTTCATTTCTCCCGCCCACGCATTTGTGCCGGGACTCGCAATTTACTGCTTTCTTCAGTCCTACTCGTTTGGGTAGGACTTGCAATTTTCAGCTTTCCTTTACTGCTTTCTTTTACTGCTTTATTTTCTGCTTTTCTCGCAAGCCATCCCCATTCCGATGAGTGGCTAATCGTTCTTAGCCCTCGGTATCGAAGAGCATTGGGACAGATAAAATAGCTTAAAATAACTAAAGGTCTAATTTTTCTAATTAATTAAAAGTACTTAAGGTTTGCCCGGGGTTAACGACGCGTAGGACCACATATCGATGTGTGGGCCCTATTTTCGTTTTCCATACGCTCGCCGAGAGGCCGTGCGTATGGACAGATCACCCCTTGGTAAAGAGAGTTCCGCACTAGCCCTCGAGAGAGGAGGCACGCCAACTCTACCGGATTGGGTTCCCCACCCAATAGCGGGGTTCTTAGCGTAATGCGGGCGTTAAGAGGAATCCTTCGTCGGACGAGAGCCCGGTCGAATAGTCTTAGCGTTCAGGTGAGCGATAGTCCTAGAGATAGGTGAGCTCATTTTAGTGGAACCTCCACGGCCAAGTCTCCGCCTTAATTAATTAGAAATTTAGGAGCTCTTTTTATTCAAAGTCTATTTTAGTTCAATTGTTTTTTCGGTGCCATCGAGCTAAGCTCTTCATCGGCACCACCTTCAAGCTTTCTTTTTATTGCTTTCATTTTCTTTCTGTCATTTTTTGCTTTTTATTATATATAAATACCCGACA